>CM036312.1:14491711-15076711 GCA_020567845.1 Rhododendron henanense subsp. lingbaoense
AGTGAGCCGTGAATAAGTTTCTCTCTCAACACAATACAGTTTTTAGACCATTTTGTTGGAAACTATTTTTGTAGTACTATAATAACATTAAAGCCCACTTGGGTTCAATCCGAAACGGCCCAACGGTCAAGACACATTGCCTCCCGCATGTGGTCTTCGTTTTTATTAGTTACTATATATTTTAGTGAATATTCACTAACTAACTCCCACAAACTAATACTATTTTAGTGAATATTAACTAATACTATTTTAGTGAATATTCACTAACTAACTCCCACAAACTTTCAAAATATAATGGCTACCAAGCATAACCCCTACCATAGCATTTCAAAACCATAATATAAGATAGCCAGAGAATAGCATGTTTCAACTAAATAAATAAATAAATTAGTGAAGCTTAGGAGAGGGATACCTGAATATGGACCTGAATTTCGACGTCATGCGTATATAACGTTGGGTATTGCGAGAAAGTTTCCATAGGTCGGACATCTCTGTAGAGATCCACTCTTGAAGCTTGGTGGGAGGTATTCTGCTAACCACTATTCCATTAGGCAAAAGGGCTATGAATTTTGGGATGGAGGGATGATCAAGGTCCCCGTAATGAGCTGCCATGGCCAATGATGTTTGTACATTCTCAAATGAGAGAAGAGTTGATAGCTTTTCCATCTTGTAATCTGGGTCTGCTGAAAGATCCCAAACACCATCCTTCATTAAGCCTCCGTCCCGCTCCTCCTCAAATACGTAGGAGAAAGATGCTTTTTCTTTTTCTTTTTCTTTTTCTTTTTTCTTTTTTTTTTTCTTTTTCTTCCTCTCCCTCTCCCTCATCTCCTCTCTTCCGCTTACTTGGGGGGCTGAGAGACATCTACACACAAAAAATGTACACAAAGCAAAAGCAAAATGTAAACTGCAAAATGCAAAATGTAAACTAAGGAGAGATAAGCTGAGAGAGAGAGATAAAGGAACCATTTGAAGCAAGGTTTGGGCGAAACCAAAATCGTACGTACACGAAGATGAAGAATGAATACCTTTTGAGTGCTTATGTGAGATCTTCCTTCTTCCTAAAGCTGTAGCTCTGGTGAGAGAGAGAAAGAGAGAGAATAGGGTTTAGAAGAGAGAAAGAGAGAGCAGGGTTTTGGCCGAGGCACCGAATCTTCTAGAGAGAGAGTGGAGTGTGTATTATGTCTTTTGTCCTGTATTAAAAATTTGGGAGACTGATCCTCAAACCTCACCACGACACCATGTAAGCATATAACCCATATATATATATATGTACATATATTGATTCTTTATCCCTAAATTAAAGGGAACCGGTCAGTCCTGCAATTAAGTGAGAATTAGTAGGAGGATTTCAATGTTTTGCGGTTTCTCTTGATTCCTAATTAAAAGGATTCGGATGAACGGCAATGATTCATCTTGGTACAAATAATTTGCCATGAATCGCAATGATTTCATGCTGAATTCTACAAATAATTTGCCATAAAAAATTAGAACCCCAATTTTTCATAGTGAATGCTACAAATAATTTCTCATAAAAATTAAACTCACCAATTTCACGGTGAATGTTACAAATAATTTGTCATAAAAATTAAATTGGTCATAATACTTTTTCTTTTTATATATATTTGGTCATAATACTTTTTTTACTCTTTATTGTACCGAAATACTAGGCAAAAATGAGACCTGGAGGGTCTATCAGAAAACTTTAAATTGTCTGGCACTTTTTTGCTATCTCTGCTAGTGCACTCAGCTGCATGGGTGCAGTGACAGATAGAGGGTGTTTGGATGGCAACTCTTAGCATTTGCTTTATTGCATTGTGAATGTTTGGCTTCTAGCTCCAAAATTAATGCCTGCTCTGAAAATGGCTTTTCCCATTTTGATGATCTAAAATAGAAGTCAAAAAGAGGCTTTACCTTCCTTTTCCACATTTTCAAGTTTTCAACTTCTCAGATTTTGCACTCATTTTGTGAAAAGCCCAAAACACCCTTCACTACTATTTTGGATAATACCCGCTCGCACTTCCGGAGCGTCTCATGCATTTTGGTCGGATGGCTTAGATCTCTCTCCTCTCACCCCTCCTCTTTCTCTCTCTTTTTTCTATCTCCAAATTCAAAACCCAAAGCCGTCCAAAATCACATCAAATGGCTTGGATGTGCCAAACCGGCAACACGTGGTACCTCCTCACTACTGCTGCTGCCCTTCCTTTTCTGTATTCTCAGCTCAAAAACCAACAACAGCCCCGCCTCTTTCATCTCCAGAACTTTGGACCAAATCAAATCCCCTCTCTCTCTCTCTCTCTCTTCAGTAGACTTTTTTTGTCCCCATATGAGTCTATGACAAACCTATCTCTTTACCTATTACGTACTATCAACTTTTTTTGATTTCTTTGTTTATTGAGGAAGGTTTCTATAGCAAAACAAAAGCGCGCAAGAGCCCCATCATACCAAAACAATGTAAAGGTTTTTTACCAGCTCATCCTCGTGAAACTACTACGGCTTCAGATTATTGGGTTGCTACATTTTGTCTTTCTGTTTCAGAAAAGAGTTTTGAACCCATTTTGATATTGTATTCGTTAGTTATGAGTATGTGCCACATGCATGTCCTGATGTCCATTAGTTTAGTGAGTTTCACTATAACAGCAGAATCAATATCAAAAGAAAAAAAACATGTACGTGTTAGTGTTTTTATTTAGCTTGCTAGTTGATTTTGATTGATTTGATTAGACTCTTGATTTAACCCTAATTAATTCATTCTACTCTCCAAATTGTTTCCTCTCCTCACCTATAAAATGGGCTACATACCGAAAATCATTTTTCATATAATAAGTTCTAACAGAAGAGAGTAAGAAAGGTGATTGTGTTTGGTATTTTCCGGTCTTCTTCCGTGCAAGGAAGATCCAGAGGGCAGAGCCGCAAAACGTCTTAAAATAGCAATCTACTCCGCGACTCAATCCAAACAGCAACTAATAAGCATTTCAATTTCAAAAAAAAAATCCAATTTCATTGTACTGTATGTACACATAAAATAAACTCCAAATAAATTTCACCACATGGGTCTTTCCTTTGAATTCACTTGTTCTTGTCAGACAATTGAGTAAAAAACTATCAAACTCTTACCATATTAATTTTTTAAAAGAGTTCTTAAAAATATTTTAAACAAATTATCATGTGTGTGTGTGAGCATTTATAGTTTTATTTTACGCGCGGATGGGGCTATCCATTTAATTGGGGGCGACTATTCGCAGCCCCGTATTTTCTCCTTTACCTCACTACATTTCGGTAAATAAATAGTTGTTGAAAATCATACATAACATTTTGGTAAATACCTGTTGAAAACAAGAATATATTTCGGTAACTACATGTCGAAAATATGTTCAACTTGGTAAACAACTGCCGAATTTTTATTTTCGGTAAATAGCTGTTGAAAAAAAGATTATATTTCCGTAATTGGATGCTGAAAATGTATTTCAATTTCGGTAACTAACTGTCGGGTATATATAGTTGAAAATTTTTAACGGGCTAAGGGAGAATATACGGGACTGCGAATAGTCGCCCCCATTTAATTTGGGATGATGGATAGGACCACAAAACCGCCAATCATACTGTACTTTATAAGAATAAAATTACACTGATCATCCTTGCAACTTTTCATAAATAGAGAGACGCCCCTCAAGATTTTGCAAAATAGCAGTGACCTCCATTGTGAGAATTGTGAGTTGTTAGTACGCAAGAAAGAACATCGCAGATTTACCGATGCAACAAATTGGTTTGTAAATCATGTAAGGAGTTATAATCAGGGTTACTTAGGTTGCCACACTAAAGAAAATTATTCAAATTCTTCCGCAATAATGCTTCTATGACTCTTCAAATCTCGTTTGCATGTAGGGTACGAATCACACTCTATTTTGTGATGGAAAAGTGTTGGCTAGCAATGCTTTAGCTGAACAATGTTTTCGGAATTTCTACAAAAGCATTGATTCTTCTATTCCGTTCCTACGCACGTAACGTTCGGTTCATCCACCTGTTGTACTTCATTTCTCTTCTCTAGGCTAACCATGGTCACCACCACCACCTACTTTCAAAGGCCCTTTGTAGCGGCAGAGGCAGCTCTACATCAATGGTTGCATGGTCACTTGAACATCCTTCGGAATTTTTTTTTGGTTAGAATACATGTAGTAACTTTGGTTTAGTTATGTTTTAAACACCCAATCCTAATAGTGTTGAACACCTAGGCCCAAAATAATTGAACACCCAACAGAGAAATAATTGAACGCTGAGCCACAACCCAATCATCCAGGTAATTCTTATTTGAACACCTAACGTATTACCTCAAATAAAGCTCACAATCATAGTAAAAAAAATTGAAAAAAAAAAAAAGAGGAAAGAAAGAATACATTGGTGTAACTATCATACTTTGCGTTCTCTCTCTATATATGTATATTGCAGATAGTTTAAATGTGTTAATTTCTTGTTCATGACATTAACTACTTTTTTTCTGTTTGGTTAGCTTGTAAAATTAAGGACAAAGGTTTAAAAAATCAACTACATTGCAAAACCCAATTAACTTGAATAATATTCCTTCAAATTCAGAACTATGATAGAAAATCACATCATATCATCCAAAAAATAGCATACTTTTAAAGAGGTCGGCCCCAACCTATTATCCAAAATTTCTTTCAAAGGGATATTAATGGATAGAGATGTCGGTTTAAGTTTGCACAAATGTGATAACTCGTCTAGGACAGAAATAAAATCTTACTCCCTCCACTCTCAAAACACTATCCACTATTCAAAACACTATCCACTATGCAATACAGGAACTTTAGAAAAAAATAAGTTTTCATTTTGCGTAGTAGTCTAGTAGATAATTTTCTAAGAATAGAGATTATGTTTTTTTTACCATACTATTCATAATATATGAAATTTGTGCATATATTGTTGGTTATAGATTAGCTAATAAAGTTAAGGTAATTTTCTGAACAGTGTAGTGGGCCAAAATAAGCAAGGTTCATAAGGTTCTGAAAGTTCGACAGTGGCATGGAGTAACCACTGTTTAGTTGTCTCAGTTTGTGTAGTGGCAATCCATGGGATTTAGTGATTTACTGTACGATCGTGCCGAGCATTAAACGCGCCCACATAGTCGTCACCAAGCGATTATACATTGTCGACATTGTCGCAACCGAGGGTTGATTAACCTTTCGTAACCTCGTCAGTATTACGTTCAGATACACCACTAATAGTTCGGAAGCGTAGGATATGTTGTTCGGAAACTACACAGTTAGGAAGCTCGTTTATGATCGTTCAACGGTCTTTCTATGTCATCTTTTACATTGACTAACGTGGCTCTGCATTCCTCGAAGAGCGGCATTCATTAAATGACTACATATGTCATCCGAACAGTACAACGCACGTGAAGTGAAGTGAAGCTTGCTTGATACTCAGAAGGTTGCCTATAAATAGGGGACTACTCCTCCCAGGTTTGGGATCCTTCTTCTTCATACTTTTCTCCCTAAAAGCACGCACTTTCTGAGTATCAAGCAAGCTTTTCTCTCTTTCGCCGGAGGCCCTTGCCGGGCAACCCCGACCAGGTCTTAGTTGTGTGTTTACTGTGCAGGTTAGGGCAAAAAGGCTAGGTGACTCACGTACCAATCGAAGAGGAGCTCAACCAAGGATCAACGGGCCACAGAGGGAGGATGGAGCCGAGAAAGAAATGTGGAGAAGAAAGAAATAGTAACAAGGATAGACCATGTAATAAATGGGCAGATGAAGGAGACACAGAAGTCAAAGAGAAATCAATGAGTTTATTGTTGTAACAAAGGGAAATATGGCAAAAAATTAATTTATAATTTATTTTGAGCATTGTATTTTTTTCTAAACATTAGTATTTTATTACAAAATCTATTATGCACATATTTTTTGGATACTCTACCAGATTCATAATCTTTTGTGCCCACAATCCAAAATAAATAACTCACAATTCAAAATGCAAAAATACTTTAGGCTCCCCAACGGGACCTACTTTTAAGTTATAAAATTGGTGGCATGGCATATTCATAGCTTTCCGGTCAGGCCTTCTAGCTATGGAACTCTGCATAGGATTTGGAATTTCCGATTTACCAAAAAACAATACTAACTCTTTGTTTGGAATAACAAACTGTCGTCCAAATTTATGAATCCTGGACGGAAAATAACGTCGGACTTAATTTATTTAGTAATTTTTTTGATAACCGAATGTCATGGTCAACTTGCACGCACCTACGTCGAACTTTATTTTGTTGTAAAAGATTTCGAGGCTACGATTATGACGAGTGCCTCTTTGTTCTCTAAATCCGCCATTTGATCTAGCTAGATAAAAGATCGGAGTGTTAAAATTAAATTTATTAAGGGAAAAACAAAAGTAATAAGTAAGCATATCTTCGTTAGAGACGCATATAAAGAGGAAAAAAACAAAGTACGTAATCCAAAAGGAGTTTAGCTAAGTGGGAATGATAAAGTTGTCATTCAAGAAGTCGCGTGTTCGAATTTTACAGAGATCAAACATTTCAAATCCTTCTTGGGCCACTGGAGAGTTTGTCCAATCGTTAACTCGAGTTCTAGAATTAATTGGGATGTATGCGAGCTGCCTCAGTCTGAGGCCCTTAGACATCCGGTTGTAAAAAAAAATGACAAGTAATTAACATAGGGTACAATTCGAGTTATTTACTTCGAGTTGTGCTGTTCATGTAAGGAGCTCAATAGACTTGGTATTAATGAACTGGAAATATTGATCATAAAACAGTAAGTCATGTTGTAAGGCCATGAACAAAACATATAGCAGATTTTTGTTGCTTCACATTTAACTGATTGTAATTTAGAACTCGTTACTAAAAGTTCGAGCTAAGTAATTTTATTAACTTTATTAAAGTAGTAGATATCTCATGGAAGAAAGTATTTCCAGTTATGTGCAGCAACGTCACCGTTTTAAAATGGAACTTTATTATCGGATTATATTCATCAAAATATGTCTTTTTTTTAATTCATCTTCAATAAGAAAAAAAAATAAAGAATATGAATTATACTAGCAAAGAAATCACTAAAATTGACGACCAATTGAACAAGTAAAAAAAATGATTCAAAGATAAAACGACGCAAATTAGTTAACCAGTAAGAACTTAAAAGATAAGGTTTAAGGAAAAAAGGCCTACTAGGGACTTTAGTGAAAGTTACCTTCAGTAAAATGTACATCCAAGTTGACATTAAACAAAAAAAGAAAAAAATACAAGTAGGGAACAATAATTATCTTAGTGTTTAGGATATATATATATATAAGGTTGCTGATTTTACCACTCTCTTTTTTGTTAACGCCACTCCCCTGCAAGTGTATTTTTGCACCAAAAATACACTTGCAGGGGAGTGACGTTAATAAAAAAAAAAGGAGTGGCAAAATCATTTCCCATATATAAATGGTTGTTCTGCATACTAAGCAAGTAAATTTGAATGTTATGGCATGTGTTTTGGGAGAACACCATTATTGATTTTGGGATCCAATCAATTCACACCAGCACCAGTTGAGTACTACTTGGAAATAAACAAAAAGACCAAGACTCAAACTCACAACATGAAGGTTGGAGGACCACACTTCTTACCACTGGACCACACAGAATGTCTTACTTATTTGGGGGTCCTATTCTTTTCTTTTCTTTTCTTTTTTTCTTTTTTTTGGGGCCTAGGCGGTGGCCTGGCGAGCTTATGCCAAGGGTTGGCCCTGTGGGGCGGTAATTATTATGGCTCTTTTATTCCTTCTGAAGCCCTTGCGGGTTTGGAGTCCCTATGAACACGCCCAGGAAAGTTGTTATGCCTGGTCGCTCCCTCCTCCACTTTTTTTGCTTAGCAAAAGAAAAAGTAAAAAAATTTGGTCGAAATCCAAATTTTTTTGAATAAAGACGAAATAAGTGGCTTTCCCGCCAATTTTCGTCGAAATTCAAAAAAAATTGGATTTCGATCGAAATTTTTTACTTTTTAGATTCCTCTCGTCATAAGGAAGCAATAATCCCCAAAAAATTGACAATAAGCCACAAAATGCAAAAAAAAATTGAATAAGGACAAAAAAAAATTGGCGGGAAAGCCAAATGGCTTATTTAGAAGAACACCCCCTTAATAGTTCTTTTGAGAGTTCGTGTCATTTTTCAATCAGTTATATCTTGTAATTTGTAATGTTTTATGTAATTTTGAAAATATTTTCTTATATAACTAATTAAGATCTATCAAACAAGATCCATATTGGATATTAAATTCATTACCAATTTAAAGATATAACTCATTTTTTATCCGGTCACAATTGAACGAGGGACAATTAAATCCGGACAGAGAGAGTACTTGTTTTCTGCAACAAATGTAAAACTCTGAGATAGGGATTGTTATTTTGTACAGTTGTCTTCTTATCTTTTCCGCGGATACTGAATTCGTCTCTGGGTAGAACATTTTTTTTTGGAATATGATAGAAATCTATATTATAAAATAGAGCGATTTTTGTTTACTCATATAAACATGAGTACCTCTACATCCATTCGATCGCCTTTAATTAAGATCGTAGCTGTCTGATTATTTCTCCTTTGACAATATACAAGTGAACCTTTCCTCTTTTTGGAGTAATGAGAATCTTTCCTTATTATATATTAATCGATACTAACGAATTCAATAATGCACGGGAATTTAATTGCCAAACTTTTGATTGCCTTTTAATGTCTCCTGAAATGTATAATCAAAAATTTTGATTTCCAAACTTTGATTATGGACTACAGTAATGTTTCTTTATCTATATTTCTTTTTTAGTTGATTGTCTTTTGAAATTTTCCCACTTTTAAGTTGGTTTCATAAATAGGGAAACGTCTCAAAATTATAACTAACATAATGTGTAGATTACTTTTGTTGGGTACGTAAAACACTCACGTAGAACATATAGTTTATATGTTACAGTTTACAAAGATAACAGTTTAGGCATAGGCATCCTGACTGCCTTTAGGCATAGGCATCCTCTAATGCATAGATAAAAGATACTAACAGTTTACAAAGTACAACATAATAAAACGGGGAAAGAACAACAAACATATACAGACAAAAAAGAGCTAAGTAAACAAAAAGTGATGGTCAATAGTCGCTCCGGTCCAAAAAGCAATTCCCCGTGCAGCTAGAGTTGTAGAGGGGGGACAACAACGCCCTTTTAGCTAGACGGTGGGTTTGGTGCATGTCCTTACGATCAACCTTGGATAACCTGCAAAAAAACTAGCTTTGATAGTTCTTGCCGAAAGTTGTGCAACAAAAAGGTATCGGCGTAATGAGGTTCAGACTGGCCTGCTAGCTGCAAAATGGAATTTAAACAATCAGAATAAAGGAAGACAACGTTAAAATTGTTGTGCAGTGCCCATGTGATGGCCAGTGACATGGCCATAAGTTCTGTTTGTAGAGGGGTCGAGCTGCAACAAGAAACAGACCCCTGGTAATACGACTTCTATTGATGACTACATACATCTATTAATCAAATGAATGCAGTTTATAGTACTTGTTACAGAAAGTCTACAGCCACCGCACGTCATGTGGGGTCTATTTCGGATCTCGTATGGATGATTCGAGCCGTTCAATAATTTAAAAAAAAAAACCAAGTGGGCATCGCAGAATATCAGCTCGATCCGATATGTATAGCTGCTCGGATCAAGCTTCTCATCTTTCTGTACACCAGAAAATTAATCTTTTCATTTTTTCCGATTTTCCAAAGATGAGAAGCTTGATCCAAGCATCTACACATATCGGATAGCTGATGTTTCGTGATGCCCAATCGGCTTGTTTTTTTTAAATTATTGAACAGCTCAAATCATCTATGCGAGGCCGAAATAGACCTCACACAGCGTACGGTGGCTATAGCGCTGCTCTGTTACTACACGCATCATGTGACGTAGATTGTCACTCAAACACGCTATATGAAGTCACAGTTATGAGAAATTTTTGGGTGCAAGCGGGCACCATGTGCTGCCTGATTAGCATATCCGGGGTAGTCCATTTCAGTTTTGGACGGCTCGGGTTTGGAGAGAGAAAGTGATGGGGTAAGAATAGAGAAATTGTTTAAATCTGGACCGCCCAACACAATTTTAAATGACCCGAATGAACTACTCAAACAACACGTGGTACACACCCGACACCCAAAAATTTCTCCCCAGCCATGTTTTTGTTACTTCAATCAGGAGCAACAGAAACGCGGCTTTAAAAATCACCTCTCTCCTTTTACGCCAAGCATCTGCCCAGTAGTTGACTCTCTCTCTCTCTCAACCTCACATGGCGTTTCTCCACCGGAACCCCCTCACCGCCCCTTCAACCTCCCTCTGCCTCTTCTCTCTCCTCTTCCTCTCCAACACCCACCTCCTCTCTCTCTCCACCACCACAACCACCGCAGACATCCACGACCTCCTCCTCCAATACGGCTTCCCAAGAGGCCTCATCCCCGACGCCGTCAAATCCTACTCTCTCTCCTCCGACGGATCCTTCGCCGTCAACCTCGACCGGTCCTGCTACGTCCACTTCGACGACGAGCTCGTCTACTACGACAAGGTGGTCAAGGGGAAGATGAGTTACGGGTCGGTCTCCGACGTGTCGGGTATCCAGGCCAAGAAGCTCTTCTTGTGGGTCCCTGTCACGGGTATGACCGCGGATTCGGATGCGGGTATGATTGAATTCCACGTCGGAGCTTTGTCCGAGAAACTGCCGGCCAATCAATTTGAGTCCATTCCCAGTTGTAAGAACAAGGGGGCGCGAGAGTCTCTTGTTGAGTCAATCTGAGGTAATTTTTTGCTTTTGTGTATATCAAGGTAAAAAATTGAATCTTTTGTCTGTATGAATGTATAAAATGAATCATTGAAGCCCCAAGGGGTAGTCCAGTTAGTTGGTTCGGGTAGTTGGTGAGTTTGCTCTCCACACAATTGTCCACGTTCAATTCTTGGGTTTAAGTCGCAAAAAAGTAATTCCGACTGAATTTCCTAGTCCTGACGGGCCTTTGACCGGAGGGGGAGGGGATTTGTTAAACTGCGCGTAAACTTGTTCGAAGACCCTGATCGTCGAACCAATATTTAATAACAATTAAAGAAAAATGAATCATTATGCATATGTTCTGTGATTTGTCAAATTTCTTGTGCTTTCTTTGGTTGGTCTTTTTTGCTTTGTGGGATGTCAAGGTAATTTTGCTTTTGTGCATATGAATGTAGAAAATGAATATTTGTGCATTTGGTTAATAATGGAATCAAACTACTTGAATTTTTGGGCTCGTGTTAACTCGTTAAAAGCTCATGCGACATTTATTTGTTCTTCAATATTTTTTGAAGCTTGTTAATACTTTGGTCGCTCGGGTTATCATCTACTGAAAATTGGCACGTGATTAGCCCGATTAAAGTTCGTTTGAGTCCATTCCCAAGTGTAAGAACAAGGGGGTCTCTTGTTGAGTCAATCTGAGGTAATTTTGCTTTTGTGTATATGAATGTAAAAAATGAATCTTTGTCTGTATGAATGTTTAAAAGGAATCACTGAAGCCGGCGTAGTCCGGTTAGTTGGTGGATTTGCTCCTCAGTCCTCACACAATTAGCTAGAGTCCTATTCCCGATGTGGATGGCCTGCCTTTGGCCGGACAGGGCCAGACACTCCTGACCCCTGGTCGTCGAACTAAAGAAAATAATTAAAGAAAAATGGATCATTGTGCATGTGTTCTGTGAATCGCCAAATTTCTTGTGCTTCCTTTGGTTGGTCTTTTTTGCTTTAGGGATTTTACAGATGACATAACTTTCTGCTTGGTTGATTGATGAATTTAGAATTATGTTTCATGCCTTTTCTTATCACACCAATGGTACTTCCTCCTCAAGATTATATGCTTTGAGGGCACGTCCTTTGTTTGAGAGGAATAATAGTGAAGGGCCATAGAATATCATACCTTATGTATTCTATTGGATTAATTTTGATGATTGATGAGATTAGTACAAATACTCTATCCCATAGTGTTGTATATCCCACACTTTAGAAGATTCTATATGATGCAGATTAATCCCAACGGTAAGAATTTTATCTTACAGTCCTGATCACCGGACCGTGCAGATTCTATATGTAGCCCTTTTGGATGTGTAGTCCGATCTAATATTCACTAACTCATGTCCGGTCAAACAAATGGCACCTCAATGTAACTATTGTCAAACCAAACCAAACCAAATGAAAGTAAGAATTGTGCTATATAATCCAATCAAAGGTAACAAATCAATATTGATTTTCACAACAGCTTTAGGTCAATCCAGGCCTTCTCCCACCTTGCATTTTCGTGTAATAATAATTCTATGTCACTTTTCTTAACTGTTGCATCTACTGCTCTGTTAGGTGTGACTGAATCACCTTAGCCTACTTTTTCTATTTTCTCCTTAATTATTGGTACCGTTTCGTTTTTTCTGACAGTTGCATGTGCTGGTATGTTAGATATGGCCGAAACATCTAGGCTTATTTCTTGTGACTTATCTTTAATTAGTGCTACCTCTAATAAATCATGAACATTTTCATTCTAATCCCATCTCTCCTAGTCTTAGTTAGGAGTGTCCGGTATAGCCTTCTAAAGTTGCTGGGGAAAGCTTGTTTTCAAGAACTTCGTTGATTGAATTAGGCGTAGTGAAATTATACCAGCATTCTGGGTTGTAGATTTGATGGCAAAAGTAGCATCATTGGTTCACCTATATGAACTTCGCCGTCTATCTTGAGGCCAGAGTTTTGGGTTGGGGGGGTGGCAAAGAGAGAGCCGACAGAACTGAGAAAGAAGTTGACTGGAGAAACTAAGCAGGAGGGTTTTAAAAGTTTAGGGCTAGAATCAGCAACTGGTTTACATAACTCACCTTTCACAGTTTCTCAACCCTGCCGAGACCTATCTGTATTGTAGAAAACTAGAAACTTTAAATTATTGGACCGTGGTTGCAAGCTCTCATCATCTGAAAAAAGCGTGAATACATAGATACAGATGCGGATGTGACGTGATATGGACACATTTTCATGTAATCTTCAAGATATCTAGTTCATTAACTCTGGGCACCATTTTTGCATTCACAAGTTTCGAAAGAGCTCATTCCATCTCAACAAACTGAGCAATTTTTGTTCATTGCATTTGCTCTCTGACCCCAAATTGTCAATGATTTTTCAAAATTGATTTGAAATGGTTTCCTAAATTGATGAATGTTCCTTGATCTTTTTGCAGGTGCAGACAAAGCTTATTTCCCACTCCATGCCGTGCATTTTCCCCTTGAAGCAATCCAATTTCATCAACTTATGGGAAGTCCAAGAGCATGACTTTGTATAAAACTGTTACTGTTACTGTACAACATGTTTTAATAGACCCCATAAACATTTCATCAAATAAAATCCGGTCAGTGTAAATTTCCTTTGAGTCTCGGTCACAAACTTCTTGTTCAATTGCAAAATACAGCAGCAATGGCTTGGTTTGGTGTAAATTTCCTTCAAATCTATCTTGTGATTCATTTATATACCCTTCAACTTCTATTTCAGTCTTCCGATGATGTAGAGAGGTTGTTCCTGTGTTCAAATCGAATCGCTGATGGATCGACCATGGCAGAGAAACTACCTCTCCGCCAAGGCGCTACAATAATTCTGATGAATTTTCTCAATAGACACTATTCGCTGACATAGCTTTTACTGTGGAAATTCATCTGGAATTGTGTTTGAAAAGCTGTGTTAATTTCACGAGTCCTGCTATAGGGACCGACCGGTCCCCTACCGAAACAGTACCGACGGCCGAGCTGGGCCGTCTCAGGCCACCGGACGGCCGATCCAAGCCATCCAAAAATTCTATAAAAAAAAAAAACGAGGGGGCCAACGCGGGAATCAACGGCATCCGATGTGTGTAGGGTGCTTGATCCAAACATCCTATTTTTCGTGTATATATGTATATGCTCAGATCGGCCGTTCGGTGGCCGGAGACAGCCCGGCGCGGCCATCGGTACGAGTTCGGTAGGGGACCGGTCGGTCCCTATAGCTTTATGCTAATTTCACATTTTTGAAATTACAGTGGACTTTGACGCTTTAATTTCAAGAAACAAAACAAACAAGCAGGCAAGAAAAATAAATGAAACGATTCGATGCATAGCCACAAAGATGTAACCCAAATGCCGATTAAAATTTCATAAGCCATCTATATTCACAAAAAACCTCCAAAATTACAGAACTCCTAAACAAGATACCACATGCAAAGAACATAGTCCCTGAGATCCAAATGAGAGAGATTTACAACTTTGAAAACTATCTGCTCTCTCTTCAGTTTTTTTGGGTAAAATCTCTCTCTTCAGTTCAGTCTTCATAAATGAAACAATGGCCTCTAAATTGTGTTGCTAAAACTAGAGGTAAAATTACCTTCACCTTATAAATGCAAGCGTGCCCTCTGAATGTTGAACCAGACATGCGAATAAAGATTCCTCTAATGTTCGTTTTCGGCCTCCAATTTTGAAACGCGCCTTTGATTCTGATCTCCATTTTCAAGAAAATTTCTTGAAGCCAAATTTGTGTAAAGCAAGAAGACCACTGTCGGATTCATTCTCCTCAAAAGATTCAAGGCTTCTGATCTCCATTTTCGATTTCTTGAAGCCAAATTTGTGTAAAGCAAGAAGACCACAGTCAGATTCATTCTCCTCAAAAGATTCAAAAGAGAACGGATGCAAGTGCGGTTTAGAAGGTGCAAAACCTCCTAAAATGGAAACTTTTGTAACTTCTGCGTAGTGACACTGCCATGAAAGATGAAGAAATGCGAATGGGGATTCTAATGCTTAAAACACCTGAAAAAGTGAATAATGTCACGCTTGAAGCACTTGACAGTGGACAATATGACTTTTCAATCCCAGCTATAATTGACCATATATTTGTGAAAAGAGTTTGGATGTGACCTTTCCCGGAAATATTCTCCCAAAGGTGAGGGTTACTCTCCACCCGATGATCAGGACTTGATACATCAACCAGACTGATGCTCATGTTGTTTCGGATAATGCAAAGCTTCCCATTGAGAGAGAGACAAGAGCGGCCGCCTCCAGAGCTCTAGAGCTCCCCAAATGCAGTTAGCTATCTATAAATTTGTTCCAAGAATTGGTAGTCTCATCGAAAACCCTAAGTTTGCACCCGTCTCGGCAATCCAAAGCATAGAGCTTCCCATTCATTGAGATGCTAGGGTTCCTCCGAATAAGTACAGGTGGCAACCACTTAGAACAGCGCAACCGAATCCATGTGCTTCGCTATATTCCCCAGGAACTGGGGGAAGTAGGGCTGCCATAGCTGGTAGGTTGGGTCAAAGGCATGCCACGAAATCCTCCCATCACGGTCTCTTTTAATGATGTATAAATCCACTCCTCCGCAATTCCAAGGCTTTTTCTAAGGGAATAAAAGTAGTTCCCCGAAAGAAGGTGGTGCCATCTCTGGGTACGACATTTTTTTTTGGTAACATGATAGAAATACATAGATAAAAGATAACAGTTTACAAAGTACAACATAATAAAACGGGGAGAGAACAACAAACATATACAGACAAAAAAGAGCTAAGTAAACAAAAGTGATTGTCAGTAGTCGCTCCGGTCCAAAAACTGGAGTTGTAGAGGAGGACATCAACGCCCTTTTAGCTAGACAGTGGGCTTGGTGCACGTCCTTGCGATCAACCTTGGATAACCTGCAAAAAACTTGCTTCGATAGATCTTGCCGAAGGTTGTGCAACAAAAAGGTATCGGCATAATGAGGTTCAGACTGGCCTGCTAGCCGCAAAATGGAATTTAAACAATCAGAATAAAGGAAGACAACGTTAAAATTGTTGTGCAGTGCCCATGTGATGGCCAGTGACATGGCCATAAGTTCTGTTTGTAGAGGGGTCGAGCTGCAACAAGAAACAGACCCCTGGTAATACAACTTCTATTGATGACTACATACCCCTGGCAAAAGATTTGTCAAATACTTTTGACACTAAATCTTAACCATTGCTTTGAATGGCTAGGATTAAAGTATGTGTATAACTTATAAGCTTATCTACTTATTTGGTCCTTACAAAATTTGCTCGGTTTCAATTTCGTCCTTGTTAAATTTTTCGTTTCAATTTTACCCTTACGGATTCTATCCAATTTCAATGTTACCCTTCCCGTTAAATTTGGATGGAAAATGCCTGTGTGGCAAACGGTTTTGGTGCTTCGGGGACTTAATATTTTACACATCATCCTCCACGTTAGCAGCAGCCAAGAAAAAAAAACCCTTTGCACCTCCCATCTCCCCCCTCTGCAACACCCATTTCTCTCTTCCCAAATCGGACGCCACAAACACCATTGACAACCACCGAGTCTCCTCTCCTCCCCTCTCGTCTCCTCATTCTCTTTCACGATTCACGAAGTTGCTACCGTCATGGCGTCATCAACTACATTGATCCGGGTGGATGATGACGACCAGATTTGGTCGAAGGAGATGACTCCGTCGCCGATCGAGGAACGCCGGAATATGGGTCGTTTCTGTCAAAGAAACAGCTACAATACTAGGCGAATGAGGCACAGGCAACCAGATGTGGTTGAAGGAGATGACTCTCCTTAAACAAGGGTTTCTTGGACTTACCAAAAAACGAGGAATTCTCTGTTATTTTTTTTCCAAAAAAATTATGAACTAGTGGAAATTAGGGCTTCAGCCTTTCTTTGTAACGTGCCTGTATGGGTCATTTGAATGATTTCAGAATCTATGAAGAACACCTAATTTCAGGTTGCTTGTTTCGTAATTTTGCATTTATAGATGTAATTAGGTCAACATATAAAGTTTCTACACTTTGTGCTCTTTTGATTCAGAGCCAGCATACACAACGGGATGATGCAGATCTTTGTAACCTAGGAACAATAACTTCGTTGCTTTGTAAATCTTCTCCTTCCATGTATTTGACAAAAGCAGTGTACAGCTTCGAAGTTCGGCCATGGATGATGTACACCTCACTGCCATTAAGTTGAGATGGCAACCTCTGATTGTTGGGTGAGTTGGTAGTCCGGGACTACCCAATAATTTTCCCCAAAATCAGTGAGTGAGGGATTCGACGATTAGAGTGCTTTCCTGGTATGATTCTGATTTCATTTCTGTGGGGATTTTGATTTAGGTGGAACCTACAAGAAGATTCAATTTTAGAGAGAGAGAGAGAGAGATGCAGAGAAAGAAGGGTGGTCTGGTGACAGGGGTGGTGTCGGTGGTGGTCGCCGGCGTCAATGGTGGTTGTCAATGGTGTTTGGGGCATCCGATTTGGGGGAGAGATGGGAGGTGCAAATGGGAATTTTTTTTTTTTTTTGCTACTGCTGACGTGGAGGATGATGTGTAAAATAAGTCCCCCACGCACCAAAACCGTTTGCCACACGGGCATTTTCCATCTAAATTTAACGGGAAGGGTAACATTGAAATCGGGTAGAATCTGTAAGGGTAAAATTGAAACGAAAAATTTAATAAGGATGAAATTGAAACTGAGCCAATTTTGTAAGGACCAAATAAGTAGATAAGCCTAACTTATATTGTACAAATTCAATTTTGATAAATTTTATATTTCTGAAATCTACTTGAAAAAATCTACAAAATGAGATCCATAATGAATGTAAAATTATGAAAAACCAAATTTTTAATTTTTTTCATGTGGCAATAATTTTTGGGGAATCATGTAGATGAATTTGTTGAAAAACTTTTTTTTTTATATCTTCTCAATATTCCTATTTTTTCGTAAGAATAAATTAAAGGTAATAGAAAAAGAGAGAACAATATAAGCTTTTGTTTTCAAAGAAAAAAACCGAGAAAAAATCATCCTCTAGAAATGAAAATTACTTCAAATCCTGAGGGACTTAGAAATTTTAAAGTAAATTAAAGATTCAGCATTCACAAATAGACTTGGAATCTAACCTTAATTTTTTCTATTGCCTTTTCATTTAAAAAAATAGAAATATTGAGAAGATATGAAAAATTAGTTTTTCCAACAAATTCATCTACATGATCCCCAAAAAATTATTGCCACATGGAAAAATTAAAATTTTTGGTTTTACTTAATTTTACATCCATTATGGACCTCATTTTGTAGATTTTTTCAAGTAGGTTTTAGAAATATAAAATTTATAAAAATTGAATTTGTACAACAAAAGTTATACACATTCTAGGATTTAAAATTAAATGGGAGAGAGAGAGAACAGTGAAAACGTGAGAAAGAGAGAGATAGAGAGAGGTACAACACGTGAGAAAAGGGGGAAGAGAGAGAATGTGGTCTTTTTACTTTTAATCCTAGCCATCCAAAGCAATAGTTAGGATTTAGTGTCAAAAGTATTGACAAATCTTTTGTCCCTAGATCCCTCCCCTCAAATTAGGAAACTGATATTAGCATTCCAAAATCAATATAATTTCAAAGCCACTTTCCTTTGTTTTTTGGAGTGCCAATATCATTTCCCCTCAAATTAATCAAATCAATGCAGTTTATAGTACTTGTTACAGAAAGTCAAGCCCCCGCACCAAAATGTGGTGGCCGGCCATCGAACGTTGCGTGGGGTCCACTCCGGATCCCGTACGGATGATCCGAGCCGTTCAATAAATTAAAAAAAAACCCGAATGGGCTAAGCGGAACATCAGCTAGATCTGATATGTTTAGCTTCTCGGATCAAGCTTCTCATCTTTCTGTACACCAGAAAATTAATCTTTCCATTTTTTCCGATTTTCCAAAGATGAGAAGCTTGATACGAACACTTACACATATTGGATCGAACTGATATTACACGATGGCCACTCAATTTTTTTTTAAATTATTAAACGGCTTGGATCATCTGTGCGATGCCCGAAATGAGCCCCACACGGTGCAGTGACTGTAGCGCACTGTACTTGTTATCAAGAAGCTTTTTCCCCATCTAATAATCACGCATACGAATGACGTAGATTTTGACTCAACACCATCAAGGAAATTTCAGGCCCCACCTCGTGTACATACGACCGAATCTTATAGTGAAATTTTTGGGTGGAATAAGTAAACACGCCAGTTATGAGAAATTTCTGGGTGCAAGCGGGCACCACGTGCTGCCTGAGCAGCGTATCCAGACAGTTAATTTCGGTTTTGGACGGCTCCGGTGAAAAATAAGACAGAAAGAGGAGAGAAAGTGGTTGGGTGAGAAGAGAGTTTCAATTTGGACCGTCCACTTTTGAACAGCCCGAATGAACTGCTCGGACAACACGTGGGCACAGCCACATGGTATACCCGGCACCCAAAAATTTCTCCACAGTTACATCCTAATAATTCAATTAGAAGCAACAAAAACGCAAGCAATTGTCTAGGTGAGTTGGTACATAGAATTACCCGCTTATCCTCTTCCAAAGCAAAAAAACGCAGCTTTAAATCACCTCTCACCTTTTACGCCAAGCATCTGCCCAGTAGTTGACTATCTCTCTCAGTCTTTCTCTCTCTCTCTGAACCTCACATGGCATTTCTCCACCGGAAACCCCTCACCGCCCCTTCAACCTCCCTCTGCCTCTTCTCTCTCCTCTTCCTCTCCAACACCCACCTCCTCTCTCTCTCCACCACCACAACCACCGCAGACATCCACGACCTCCTCCCCCAATACGGCTTCCCAAGAGGCCTCATCCCCGACTGTTGGAAAAATCTTGATTTTGCTCAACTTTGAGCTATTTATTGAGTGGGTCCCACGCGTCCTCGTGGACCGACCCACATACCGTTTTGTTCGTCTTGGTTAGGAGATTAAGATAGAACACATAAGTGGAGAAAATCAAGTTATGGTGAATAAAAAATTGCCATGAAAAGTTGCCCCTCACATGGTGGTTGGAGGAAGGGAATTGGCTAGTCCCACATTGGTGGGAGGAGGAAAGATCATTGGGAATAAGTAACCCAAGTGAAGCTCAAAGGGTTGGCCCTTTGGGTCATAGAAGTTTTGTAAGGGGAGAGGGCATAGACATTGCATGCTTGCTCTTATAAAACACACGCGCGCCGAACCGGGCCGGGCCATTCAAAAGACGCGCGCGCCGGGCCGGGCTGATCAAAAAGCTTGGGCTTGGCCCAATGCGTTATTATTTTTTTTTCAGCCTTTCCGTTTCGAACTGGGCTGGGTCAGAGCCGACCCGCACTTCTGTTACCGTTGCCCCGTTTCTTTCCATTGCGACTGTTCGACGAACGGGTTCCGACCAACCGGTACCGTTCAGTTCCGAACAGCCACGCCTGCCTTTTCCGAACGGGTCTCTTGATGCTTATTTAACAGACTCGTTTCTGCATCATTAATCACGTAAAAATCTACATTCATTCTGCATCTTCACGCATCCCCTTCTGAGAGTTCGAGACTGTTTCGGTTCGCCTATCAACCAGATTGCTGTGCTGCTTCCGGTTGGTGAAAATCGGGTAGTCCTGGGAAGCAGACGTCCGCGGATTCCATTAGCACCGTAGTGGAGGGCGTATTTGCTTTAAGGACAGAGTTTAACTCGCCTCGATTAATCCATCCATTGCCAATTTTCGGACGCCTGAAATTGGCTAAGTAAGTTTCGGATTCATTTACTGTTTTGGTTGCGGTTCTGTTTTGTTTTTTTTTTTCCAGTACTTAGAAGCCGGGTAATAACAATCTTAAAGCAAATACTTTTCCTCACGTGTTCTTAGTTTTCTGGAATACGGGAAAAACGTTATCTGGTTTTATTTCTGGAAATTTTTCGAAACGGATTACGGGTTTAATCTACTGGAGAAAGTGAATTCGGGTTTCTATTCTGTTTTTTCTGTTGTACCAACTTACTGGATTTTTGGTTAAGTGATTCATTTGTTCGTTTAATAAACAGTAAGATTAGAAAACTGAATTCAATTGGTTAATTTGGCTAATCACATCGTCGTTGGATGTTGGTTAATCTGAAATCAAAGTTGTGTGATCGGTGGATGTTGTGCAATTGTTTTTTTTTTTTTTTCCGGTTGTGCATCTCTATTTTGGAAAAACAGTGGGTTTCTTAGACTTGCTAGCAACTTAGTCTAAGGCGAATTTCTTTTTGCTATCTTCCGTAATTTGGTTTTTCATCTCAGGTGGTAGGAAAAACAATTTTTGTGAGAAAAAATTTTTTTTGTATACCTACTGACTTTCGATTAACTTGGCTAAAAATTCTGGAGTGTTCGACCGATCAAATATCTCTGCACTTCGGTGGGAATTGGTTGAGATTTTTGTCTTTTGTATATCAAAATTTTTTCCAAACTGTTCCGTTAAACCTTTATCGTAGTTGTTTAAATACTTTCAAATTTGTTCAAGTATTTATTACTGTGTCGAACTTTTTGTTTGTAAACAGAAATGACTACCGAAATCCCTAAGATTGATGATGTTCTCAAAACTGGAGATGGGTCTTCAGTGGCTGCCGTTGCTTCCTCTTCCACCGTTGCTGCTGCTCCGGTGGCGGCACTGTTGCCGGTGAATCATTCCGAGAAGCCGGAAAAGTTCAATGGGACAGAGTTTCGTAGGTGGCAGCAGAAAATGCTTTTCTACTTGACGACTCTCCGTTTGGCTAAGTTCCTAACAGAGGATCCTCCTACTGTGGCTGAAAATGAGACGAACTTTCAAGTCCGTAAGGATTATGATGATTGGCATAACTCTGACTATCTGTGCAAGAACTACATTCTCAATGGGCTGGACAACGCACTTTACAACGTGTATTGTTCGGTGAAATCTGCCAAGGAACTCTGGCTTTCCTTGGAGAAAAAGTACATATCAGAGGATGCTGGACTGAAAAAGTTTGTTGTTGGCAGGTTCCTGGACTATAAGATGGTTGATTCGAAATCTGTGATGAGGCAAGTCCAGGAACTCCAGGTTCTCCTTCATGAGATTCATACTGAAGGAATGGTGTTGAGTGAGTCTTTCCAAGTGGCAGCCGTCATTTGAAAATTGCCGCCTTCATGGAAGGCGTACAAGAAGCAACTCAAGCACAAGCGTAAGGATATGAACATGGAGGATCTGGTTGTACGTTTGAGAATGGATGAGGATACTTTGAATATGGATAAGAAGGATCTGAATCCGTATGTGGCAAAGGTCAACATGATTGAACAAGGTGGAAAGTCATATAAGGGGAAGCAGAACTTCAAAAGGAAGGGCAAAGGTATTGACCTTGGTCCGCGTGGTGGTGTGGCTAAAAAGGCCAGGTATGATGGAAAGCCTAGGTTTGCTGGTAAATGCTTTGTGTGCGACAAGCCGGGACATCGGGCTGCGGAGTGCAAAAGCAAGGGAAAGGCACAGGCCAATATAGCTGAGATGGAGGAGATTCTGTCTGATGGTGTTGATGAGATGAATCTCTCGGCTGTGGTCTCAGAAGTCAACATGGTGGGTTCTAATCCCAAGGAATGGTTTGTGGACACTGGTGCTACTCGTCATGTGTGTGCGGACAGGAGGTTGTTCACCACCTATAAAACGGTGGATTCTGGCGAGCAACTCTACATGGGAAACTCTTCGAGTTCCAAGGTTGAGGGGATTGGGACTGTGGTGCTCAAGATGACTTCTGATAAGGTGGTGACTCTTAAGGAGGTGATGCATGTACCTGAGATTCGCAAGAATCTGATTTCTGGCTCGCTGTTGGTCAAAAAGGGCTTTTGTTTGGTTTTCCAGGCTGATAAGGTTGTTGTGAAATACCGGGGTATGTATGTCGGTAGGGGATACATGGTAAATGGTTTGTTCAAAATGCATGTGCTGACTAAGGTTCCGGCCTCTCCGGGTGCTAAGGTTCCGGCCTCTCCGGGTACTAATGAGATTAACACATCTTCTGCTTATATGATTGAGTTTCCTTATTTATGGCATGGTAGATTAGGACATGTTAATTATGGTACGTTGCGACGTCTAATCTATTTGGATTGCATACCAAATTTTAAGATAAACTCATATCACAAATGTGAAGTGTGTGTGGAGGCTAAATTGGCAAAGAATCCGTTTCATAAAATTGAACGAAATACTGAACCGCTTGGATTAATTCATACTGACTTATGTGATTTAAAGTCTGTTGAAACAAGCGGAGGGAATAAGTACTTTGTCACTTTTATAGACGATTGCACTAGATACTGCTATGTTTACATGCTTAAAACTAAGGGTGAGGCCATAGACATGTTCATCCATTACAAGGGTGAAGTGGAAAATCAACTTGGCAAGAAAATCAAAGTTGTTCGAAGTGATCGAGGTGGTGAATACGTAGCGCCTTTTGGTGAATTTTGTGCCCAACATGGGATAATTCACCAAACGACTGCTCCTTATACACCACAACAAAACGGAGTTGCTGAACGAAAAAACAGAACTCTAAAGGAAATGATGAATGCCATGTTGATCAGTTCAGGAGTTCCACATGAATTGTGGGGGGATGCGATCCTCTCCGCGAATTATATCCTGAACAAAATCCCACATAAGAAAACGGATGTGTCACCGTATGAATTATGGAAAGATCGTAAACCTTCCTATAAATTCTTGAAAATGTGGGGGTGTTTGGCCAAAGTAGCAGTTACCCATCCCAAAAAGGTTAAGATTGGGCCAAAAACCGTTGATTGTGTTTTCATCGGTTATGCTCATAATAGTAGTGCATATCGGTTCCTTGTCGTTAATTCAGAAGTGCCTAATGTCTATCCTAATTCATTTATGGAATCTAGGAATGCAGTATTCTTTGAACATGTGTTTCCGTTTAAGGAAAAAAGAGTTCCTAGGTTTGTTCTAGAAACTGAACCAATTCAGGAACCTGATGATATGGACTTTGAGTACGACTCAATCCGTGAAGAAAATAATGATGACAATGATGGAGTTCGACGTTCTAAGAGAGCTAGAACTTCGAAATCTTTCGGACCAGACTTTTTAACATATGTGTTAGAAGCAGAACCTCAAAGCTATAAAGAGGCAGTGTCATCATCGGAGGCTCCTTTATGGAAAGAAGCTATAAACAGTGAGATTGAATCCATACTGCAAAATCATACTTGGGAATTGACTGATCTCCCTCGAGGCTGTAAACCTCTTGGATATAAGTGGATATTCAAACGGAAGTTGAAAGCAGATGGATCAATTGATAAGTACAAAGCAAGGCTAGTAGTCAAAGGTTATAGACAAACGGAAGGTCTTGACTACTTTGACACTTATTCTCCTGTTACTAGAATCACATCTATAAGAATGTTAATTGCTTTTGCAGCGCTTAACAATCTTGAAATTCATCAAATGGATGTGAAGACCGCCTTCCTAAATGGTGATCTAGATGAAGAGATTTATATGGAACAACCTGAAGGGTTTAGGGTTCCAGGACAAGAGGAGAAAGTATGTAAGCTTGTTAAGTCTTTATACGGCTTGAAGCAAGCACCCAAACAATGGCATGAAAAATTTGACAATGTCATGATCTCTAATGGTTTTCAAATCAATGAATGTGACAAATGTGTGTATGTCAAAGAAATTAACAGGGGTTATGTCATTGTTTGTTTGTATGTAGATGATATGCTCATTATTGGTAGCAATAAAGAGATCATAAAATCTACTAAAAATATGTTGAATGCCAGGTTTGACATGAAGGATATGGGTTTAGCAGATGTCATTTTAGGAGTCCAAATTTCTCGAACTCCTGAAGGGTATATCTTGTCTCAAAAGCATTATATTGAGAAGATACTTGAGAAGTTTAACTCGAATGACATCAGTATATCCAAAACACCAGTAGACTTAACTTTGCATCTTTACAAGAATACTGGTCATAGTGTCAACCAATTGGGATATGCACAAATAATAGGCAGTCTAATGTACTTGATGAATTGTACAAGGCCAGACATAGCTTACTCTGTTAGCAAACTGAGTAGGTACACGAGCAATCCAGGGAAGGATCATTGGACGGCTATAATCAGGGTCCTTAGATATCTAAGGTACACCAAGGATTATGGACTGCACTATACTCAGTATCCAGCAGTACTAGAAGGATTTAGTGATGCTAACTGGATATCCGATACCAACGACTCCAAATCCACTAGTGGATATGTATTTACGTTAGGTGGTGGAGCCGTTTCTTGGAAATCCACCAAACAGACGTGTATAGCACGTTCAACGATGGAGTCGGAGTTTATCGCGTTGGACAAAACTGGAGAGGAAGCAGAATGGCTTCGTCATTTCATGGAAGATATTCCAACTTGGTCTAAGCCTGCATCGCCGGTCTGTATACACTGTGATAGTCAGTCGGCAATTGGCAGAGCTCAGAATCGTATGTATAACGGAAAGTCTCGACATATACGTCGACGACATAATACCGTTAGGCAACTACTCTCAAATGGAATTATCGTGATTGATTATGTAAAATCAAAGGATAATATTGCGGATCCGCTAACCAAAGGGTTATCAAGAGAGTTAGTTGAAAGCGCATCGAAGGGAATGGGGCTTAAGCCCATGACTTAAAAGACTCTGCAACGGCAACCCAACCTAGTTGATTGGAGATCCCAAGATCTAGGTTCAACGGGACAACCGAGTTGTATGAGGCTTAGGATGATCACTGTGGAGACTTTGTCTCTGCCCATTCCTATGATACAACAGTGATGCCTGCAGCGTATAAGGTTAGGCAAAATGCCTTTAATGGTTCTTAAACCTTGGACATCCATGTGGGGTATCCGAGTCGGGTATAGCAGGATACTCGTATTAAGAATCACCTATGTGAATGTAGAAGGGGCCGCTTCTATGAGAATGTCTCGGGCAGAATTCTCTACAAACATTCATGAAGACCAGGCGTGTTCCAGGGCCATAATGGGCACAACCGTAAGAACCAAACTGTGTTTGGAAAGATTCTGGGTGTTGACTATTGACTCGGCTTACACAAATGGCTGAACAGTTCAAGACATCATGTTCACTGGTTAGCTAGTAAGTCCGATAGTTATTCACAAGGATAGGTTCAAAGCCAGAAGCTACCTAGCCCTATGCAGAAGATTTCCTATTGTAACTCTCAGGAATTTTGCATTTGCATTGCATTGTTTATCCTGCCATTTTCATTCATGTGGGGGATTGTTGGAAAAATCTTGATTTTGCTCAACTTTGAGCTATTTATTGAGTGGGTCCCACGCGTCCTCGTGGACCGACCCACATACCGTTTTGTTCGTCTTGGTTAGGAGATTAAGATAGAACACATAAGTGGAGAAAATCAAGTTATGGTGAATAAAAAATTGCCATGGAAAGTTGCCCCTCACATGGTGGTTGGAGGAAGGGAATTGGCTAGTCCCACATTGGTGGGAGGAGGAAAGATCATTGGGAATAAGTAACCCAAGTGAAGCTCAAAGGGTTGGCCCTTTGGGTCATAGAAGTTTTGTAAGGGGAGAGGGCATAGACATTGCATGCTTGCTCTTATAAAACACACACGCGCGCCGAACCGAACCGGGCCGGGCCATTCAAAAGACGCGCGCGCCGGGCCGGGCTGATCAAAAAGCTTGGGCTTGGCCCAATGCGTTATTATTTTTTTTTCAGCCTTTCCGTTTCGAACTGGGCTGGGTCAGAGCCGACCCGCACTTCTGTTACCGTTGCCCCGTTTCTTTCCATTGCGACTGTTCGACGAACGGGTTCCGACCAACCGGTACCGTTCAGTTCCGAACAGCCACGCCTGCCTTTTCCGAACGGGTCTCTTGATGCTTATTTAACAGACTCGTTTCTGCATCATTAATCACGTAAAAATCTACATTCATTCTGCATCTTCACGCATCCCCTTCTGAGAGTTCGAGACTGTTTCGGTTCGCCTATCAACCAGATTGCTGTGCTGCTTCCGGTTGGTGAAAATCGGGTAGTCCTGGGAAGCAGACGTCCGCGGATTCCATTAGCACCGTAGTGGAGGGCGTATTTGCTTTAAGGACAGAGTTTAACTCGCCTCGATTAATCCATCCATTGCCAATTTTCGGACGCCTGAAATTGGCTAAGTAAGTTTCGGATTCATTTACTGTTTTGGTTGCGGTTCTGTTTTGTTTTTTTTTTTCCAGTACTTAGAAGCCGGGTAATAACACCGACGCCGTCAAATCCTACTCTCTCTCCTCCGACGGATCCTTCGCCGTCGACCTCGACCGGTCCTGCTACGTCCACTTCGACGACGAGCTCGTCTACTACGACAAGGTGGTCAAGGGGAAGATGATCAGTTACGGGTCGGTCTCCGACATGTCGGGTATCCAGGCCAAGAGGCTCTTCTTGTGGGTCACTGTCACGGGTATGACCGTGGATTCGGATGCGGGTATGATTGAATTCCACGTCGGAGCTTTGTCCGAGAAACTGCCGGCCAAGCAATTTGAGTCCATTCATAGTTGTAAGAACAAGGGGGCGCGAGAGTCTCTTGTTGAGTCAATCTGAGGTAATTTTTTGCTTTTGTGTATATCAAGGTAAAAAATTGAATCTTTTGTCTGTATGAATGTATAAAATGAATCACTGAAGCCCAAGGGGTAGTCCAGTTAGTTGGTGGGTTTGCTTTCCATACAATTGATCAGCGTTGAATTCTTGGGTTTAAGAGCATCCTTAGTGGTATAATCAAAACTAAGATTAGCAACATTTGTTCAAAAAAGAGCTCACATTAGAATAATCAAACTTAATAACCTCTTAGCAACTTATCAGATTTTTGGCCATTGAATAATCAAAACTAGTAACTTTTTGCCAATTATCAAATTTAGTTGTACTCACATTTTCTCAATCAAGTACATCATCATTATACAAAAAACCTCTCTCTCTTCCATTTTCAACATGTTTCTAAGAAAAATACTTTTTATTTTTTTGCAAAAACAGTTTTTTTATTAAAACTATGCAAAAAAAATTATTTCAAAACTATATTTTTATTTTTAAAAAAAAATTCAAAAACTGTTCTTTTGATTCAAAAACTTTTTTTTTAACTTTTTCCTGGAAATTGTTTTTTTTTAAATCAAAGTTTTCAAAAAACTAATTTCTCTTTTTCTAATAACCTGTTTTTATTAGTTTGAAAACTATTTTGAAAAAATTATTTTCTATGTCACAATTTCTAAATTTTTATAAGTTGAAAAGATGATATGACAAGTTTTGGTTATTCAATTTTGATTGTACCATTGTAGACCTCTACATTGCTAACCTTAATAACCCTTTAAATGGATAACCAAAAAATGATGTGACAACTTTTGATTATTCCACTGTGGATGCTCTAAGTCTCAAGAAAGTAATTCTGACTGAATTCCCTAGTCCTGACGGCCTTTGACGAGACCGGGCAGGGATTTGTTAAACCGCGAGTAAGTTGACTCGAACACCCTCATTGTCGAACGAAAAATTGATAATAATTAAAGAAAAATGAATCATTGTGCATATGTAACATGAACCAGGGGAGTGTGCTGCACAACTCCGTGCTGCGCAGCATGCTGCGCAACTGCCGGCGCCGCCTTGCCGGCATCGGTACGACGATCGAAGACGTCTACTGCGTAGAGCTCGTCGAGTACTACAAGTGTATCAAAAATCAACTCGATCAAATATCGTTAAGTGCTTCATCGGAATACATATAACTTGAAAAAAAATGAATCCTAATGGATACGAAACACTGGATCAAAACCACTGAATCCATTCTTTTCGAATTATATGTGTTCCGATGAGGCACTTAACAATATTTCATCGAGTTGATTTTTGATACACTTGTAGTACTCGACGAGCTCTACGCAGTGGATGTTTCTGATCGTCGGACCGATGCCGGCAAGACGGCACCAACGGCCGCGCAGCACGCTGCACAGCACGGAGCTGCGCAACACACTCCCCCGGTTCCTGTGAATTGCCAAATTTCTTGTGCTTTCTTTGGTTGGTCTTTTTTGCTTTGTGGGATGTCCAGGTAATTTTGCGTTTGTGTATATGAATGTGGAAATTGAATATTTGTGCCTATGGAATCAAACTACTCAAATTCGGGCTCGTGTTGACTCGTTAAAAGCTCATGCATCACTTATTTGTTCGTCAATATTTTTTGAAGCTTGTTAAATTTTCGAAGTAGCTAATACTTTGGTCGCTCTGGTTATCACCTACTGAAAATTGGCACGTGATTAGCCCGATTAAAGTTCGTTTGAGTCCATTCCCAAGTGTAAGAACAAGGGGGTCTCTTGTTGAGTCAATCTGAGGTAATTTTGCTTTTGTGTATATGAATGTAAAAAATGAATCTTTGTCTGCATGAACAGGGCCGGCCCCGGGGTAAGCCCCACAAGCCCTTCGGCTTGGGCAACTCCCCACCGCAGGGCAACCAAAAAAAAAAAAAAAATTTAACAAAGCATGTTATAAATATATAGGTTAGCGCATGAAAAGTAATATCGGCTCTTTGCCACAGCGGAACGGTCATGTCCTCTCCCTTGAATAGAGGCAGGTTCGAGTCTCACGCCCCCCACCCCTCATACGTTATTTTGTTGCCCCAAGAGAGCCTTGCTGGCCTGCTTCATCTTTCCCTCCATAGAACTTCTTTCCCTTTTCACTTTCTTTTTTAGTTTGCTTAAGGCTCCTACTTTTATTTTGTTTCTTTTTATTTGGTCAAACTATTTTATAATCATATTCCTTTTGATTACAATAACTGATACAAACGTTACAATGTCTACATTGAAAAATATAACTCACTCTCTTCAAAAACAAAAAAAAAACCTCACTTAATTTTAACCTTAGTAGGCTTTTTTGCTAAAAAAAGATTTGTACTTCTTAAATTTTTTGAGAGTTAGTTTCCTTAAGTTTCTAGTTCAAATCCCTTCAAATTGTTTCTCAATTGTATGATTATAAAGTCTTATCAGTAAGATGGCGGTTACCAAATGATATGTGATTGCTTATCGATTTAGTTGAATATACATGTTACAGTTGCTTCGGCGGAGAGGAGTGATCATAAAGCAATATAACTGAGGTTACATTATGATTAAGATTTTGATTTTTTGATATAATTCAAGCTAAAAGCACAATACTATGATGATTTAGGTATGTCTTTCTATTTATCACCTCATCCATCCCTAAATAAATATTTGCCGCACAAACCTAAGCCTTTAAAAATATGCACTTTTTTCATTAAAAAAAATCAAAAATTTCGCAACTTAAAAGAACTAGTTGATATCTATAGATTTGTAAAAAAAAAAATTAATTCTTTTTAGAAAAAATTGCATCTTTTAAAAGGCTTAAAGTTGCGCGCCGAATATTTATTTCGGGACGGAGGGAGTATGACTTAAAAGTACATGGGCAACCAAGTTTGGAGTCGGGCTTGGGCAACCCAATCATCAGGGCCGGCCCTGTGCATGAATGTTTAAAAGGAATCACTGAAGCCCCAAGGCATAGTCCGGTTAGTTGGTGGGTTTGCTCCTCACACAATTGGCCACAGTCCTATTCCCGATGTGGATGGCCTGCCTTTGGCCGGACCGGGCCCAAACACTCCTGACCCCCTGGTCGTCGAACTAAAGAAAATAATTAAAGAAAAATGAATCACTGTGCATGTGTTCTGTGAATCGCCAAATTTCTTGTGCTGCCTTTGGTTGGTCTTTTTTGCTTTAGGGATTTTACAGATGACAACTTTCTGCTTGGTTGATTGATGAATTTAGAATTATGTTTCCTCCTCAAGATTATATACTTTGAGGGCACGTCCTTTGTTTGAGAGGAATAATAGTGAAGGGCCATAGAATATCATACCTTATGTATTCTATTGGATTAATTTTGATGATTGATGAGATTAGTACTAATACTCTATCCCATAGTGTTGTATATCCCACACTTTAGAAGATTCTATATGATGCAGATTAATCCCGACAGTAAGAATTTTACCTTACGGTCCTGACCACCAAACTCTATATGTAGCCCTTTTTGATGTGTAGTCCGATCTAATATCCACTAACTCATGTCTGGTCAAACAAATGGCGCCTCAATTTAACTATTTGTCAAACCAAACCAAACCAAACCAAATGAAAGTACGAATTGTGCTATATAGTCCAATCAGAGGTAACAAATCAATATTGATTTTCACAACAGCGTTAGGTCAATCCAGGCCTTCTCCCACCTCGCATTTTTCATTCTAATCCCATCTCTCCTAGTCTTAGTTAGGAGTGTTCAGTAGCCTTGTAAAGTTGCAGGGGAAAGCTTGTTTTCAAGAACTTCGTTGATTGAATGACTAGGAGTATGGGTTAGGTGTAGTGAAATTATACCACCATTCTGGGTTGCAGATTTGATGACAAAAGTAATCATCATTGGTTCACCTCAATGGACTTTGCCGTTTAACTTGAGGCCAGAGTTTTGGTTTAGGAGGGGGCAAAGAGAGAGCCGACAGACAGAACTGAGAGACAGAAGTAGACTGGAGAAACTAACGAGGGAAATAGCAGGAGGGACGTAAAAGTTTAGGGCTAGAATCAGCTACTGGTTTACATAATTCACCTTTCGCGGTTTGTCAACGCTGCCGAGAACTATCCATAGTGTACAAACTTTAAATTATTGGACCGTGGTTGCAAGCTCTCATCATCTAAGAAGCGTGAATACAGATACGGATGAGAATATGAGGTGATATGGACACGTTTTCATGTAATCTTCAAGATGTCTAGTTCAGTAATTCTGGGCGCCATTTTTGTGTTCAAAAGTTTCGAAAGAGCTCATTCCATCTCAACGAACTGAGCAATTTTTGTTCATTGCATTTGCTCTTTGACCCCAAATTGTCAATGATTTTTCAAAATTGATTTGAAATAGTTTCCTAAATTGATCAATGTTCCTTAATCTCTTTGCAGGTGCAGACAAAGCTTATTTTCCATTCCATGCCGTGCATTTTCCCCTTGGAGCAATCCAATTTCATCAACTTATGGGAAGGCCAAGCGCACGACTTCGTATAAACCTGTTACTGTACAAAATATTTTAATAGACCCCATAAACATTTCATCAAATAAAATCTGGTCAGTGTAAATTTCCTTCAGTCTTTTTTTTTTTTTTTTTGAAAATGTCAATCCATTACACAATGGAGAAGCCCGAAGGCAGAACAGATTACATCACAAAATACGGGATTGAACCAAAACTAACACAAGCTAAACGCGAGCACATGCCAAAAGGACACCACTACTCTTGACACCCCTGACGGAGCAGGCCTGCAACTAGGTTGCCGAACTAGGAGCCAGTTGTCGAAAGTGATAGTAGAAGTCCCAAGGACAACAGTCCAATCCCAAAACTAAGCACAAGATGCAATCTGGTCGGGGCCGATGTCCAGAAGGAGCTCAAAACGCCGGCACACCCACATCCGAAAGCACGACGACACTGGCGAACCACCCCCGCCGACGATCTGACACGGGTAGGACCACACCAGTGCAAGCCTTGCTGACACTTCAGGCTCCGGCACGCGACCGCCAGCAGCACGACGAGCTCACGTAACCGCAACGGAGCACCAGACATGACACCCGAACACCAAAACCTTCCACTACAACCCAAACGTGCACCAAACCACCTGCACAACCCAGAACGCAAAGGGGCAAACTGCAGCAGAAAATTCCGGCCAACAACAAACCCTAACCTAAAATTATTAGCCCACTACCAACACCCACCAGATCTAGCAGCCTAGACCAGTACAGACCGGACCGGAGAAACCGACCGGTAGAATCCAAGCCAAACGGCCGGAAAAGAAGAAAAGAAAGCAAAAAACCCTTACCCCAGACCTCACCTTATTACCACATCAACGTACACTGCTTGCCGGACCACCACTCACCGCCTTCTAGCTCCGATCTGAACCAGCATCGCCGAACAGCAAGGACGGGAACCCGTCACGAGGGCCGGACCACCGGCCAGAAAACGGAAGGTAAAAGGATGGAAGGGAGGAACGAAAATGGGTGAGCTGTGAGGAGGAGAGAGGGGAAAAGAAAAAATGGGGGGAGGAGGAGGAGAAGAAGGCGGCAGCCCCCCTCCCCCGGATCTGGATCTGATTTGCTGTTGCTGTTCTGTTCTCTGCTGCTCTCTCTCTCTCTAGAAGTTTCTCTCTAGAAGTTTTGTGACATTCGTAATTTCCTTCAGTCTTGGTCACAAACTTCTTGTTCAATTGCAAAATACAGCAGCAATGCCTTGGTTTTGTGTCAATTTCCTTCAAATCTATCTTGTGATTCAAGTATACCCTTTAACTTCTATTTCAGTCTTCCGATGATGTAGAGAGGTTGTTCCTGGGTTTAAATCGAATCGCTGATGGGTCGATCATGGCAGAGAAACTACCTCTCCGCCAAGGCGCTACAATAAGTTCTGATGAATTTTCTCAATAGACTGATGGGTCGATCATGGCAGAGAAACTACCTCTCCGCCAAGGCGCTACAATAAGTTCTGATGAATTTTCTCAATAGACACTATTCGCTGACATAACTTTTACAGTGGAAATTCATCTGGAATTGTGTTCGAAAAGCTGTGTTAATTTCACATTTTTGAAATTACGATGGACTTTGACGCGGTAATTTCAAGAAACAAAACAAGCAAGCAGGCAAGCAAAATGAATGAAACGATTCGATGCATAGCCACAAAGATGTAACCCAAATGCCGATTAAAATTTCATAAGCCATCTATATTCACAAAGAACCTCCAAAATTACAGAACTCCTAAACAAGATACCACATGCAAAGAACATAGTCCCTGAGATCCAAATGAGAGAGATTTACAACTTTGAAAACTATCTGCTCTTTCTTCAGTTCAGTCTTCATAAATGAAACAATGGCCTCTAAATTTTGTTGCTAAAACTAGAGGTAAAATTACCTTCACCTTATAAATGCAAGCGTGCCCTCTGAATGTTGAACCAGACATGCGAATAAAGATTCCTCTAATGTTCGTTTTCGGCCTCCAATTTTGAAACGCGCTTTTGATTCTGATCTCCATTTTCGATTTCTTGAAGCCAAATTTGTGTAAAGCAAGAAGACCACTGTCGGATTCATTCTCCTCAAAAGATTCAAGGCTTCTGATCTCCATTTTCGATTTCTTGAAGCCAAATTGTGTAAAGCAAGAAGACCACTGTCGGATTCATTCTCCTCAAAAGATTCAAGGCAACAGAAGGCAAAAGAGAACGGATGCAAGTGCGGTTTAGAAGGTGCAAAACCTCCTAAAATCGAAACTTTTGTAACTTCTGCGTAGTGACACTGCCATGAAAGATGAAGAAATGCGAATGGGGATTCTAATGCTTAAAACACCTGAGAAAGTGAATAATGTCACGCTTGAAGCACTTGACAGTGGACAATATGACTTTTCAATCCGCTTCGCCCAGCTATACTTGACCATATATTTGTGAAAAGAGTTCGGATGTGACCTTTCCCGGAAATATTCTCCCAAAGGTGAGGGTTACTCTCCACCCGATGATCAGGACTTGATACATCAACCAGACTGATGCTCATGTTGTTTCGGATAATGCAAAGCTTCCCATTGAGAGAGACAAGAGCGGCCGCCTCCAGAGCTCTAGAGCTCCCCAAATGCAGTTTGCTATCTATAAATTTGTTCCAAGAATTGGTAGTCTCATCGAAAACCCTAAGTTTGCACCCGTCCCGGCAATCCAAAGCATAGAGCTTCCCATTCATCGAGATGCTAGGGTTCCGCCAACCAGAAACCATCCCATCACCAATCGGATTCCAGGTATTTGCTTCCGGAGTATAGGCTTCACTCAGGACCTCCCGATGGGACCCTAGTCCTTTTAGGAACCACTTTCCATTGTAAACAACGCCAATAAAAGGCACCATAGCCGTGCTCATTTCTGCTATAGAGCTCCATCTATTCTTGTTCGGGTCATAAACCTCCGCAGAACGGAGAGTCCTTTGGATTCCATCACATTCGCCACCAGCCACATAAAGGCAGTTGTTTATGACACAAGAACCAAAAAAGTAACGTTTCCGCAGCATATCCGGTGCCCTTTGCCACTTATTTGTTCTAGCATTGTAGTAGATGACCCGCCTCATAGACCCCTTCAACGGATCTTTTCCTCCGAATAAGTACAGGTGGCAACCACTCAGAACAGCACAACTGAATCCAAGTGCTTCGCTATATTCCCCAGGAACTGGGGGAAGTGGCTGCCATAGCTGGTAGGTTGGGTCAAAGGCATGCCACGAAATCCTCCCATCACGGTCTCTTTTAATGATGTAAACCCACTCCTCCGCAATTCCAAGGCTTTTTCTAAGGGAATAAAAGTAGTTCCCCGAAAGAAGGCCTTTCCATCTCTTGCAAACGAGACGGAGTCTATTGTGTTCAATGCGAGGGACTCGAATGAGACAAGCAATGGCGAGATCGTCAGGAAGACCCGGTAAGAGAGGCGGCTGGAATCTTGTCCTCTCCCTTCGCGAGTTTTTTTTAGTCTTGTGTGCACGAGGATTGATATCTGGTTGGATGCATATTTTGGATCCCGGAACGAATTTTCTTGCCCCAGCAACGGTTTTCAATCCCGAATCTGCTTTACAATAGCAGGACACAGAATCAACCTGCAAAGGTACCAACAGTTAAGACACAATTAGCATAACAGAAGTGGAAGAGGAAAACAAAACCGAGAAGCCAATGACATATGGTTTGTGGACTCCGGTGCAACGGACTCCATGTTGGTGTCAGATGCGGATACATGTCTCACTATGGCATTCATTTAATTACAATCTCAAAGACACAGGGACATGACAAAAAATATGCTGTACATGTTCCGTTTAAAGAGTACATGGGGTTTACAAGGTGCCTTACAGCATTCCATGCATAATATAAGGCTTATGTGCATGGTTCAATATAAATTTGAACCATAAAATATGCTTGTTAGGTGGATGTCCAACAAAACAATCGGGCTCAGATCCTGTCCAGTATCAGTATGCAAGTGCCGTGTGTTCAACACTGGTAACACATTTACTATAAACATTCAGAAGAGTCCATGTAACATATAGCTGGTGACCATGTCAAATAGTCATTCTCACAGATTAACACCCTTCACATATTTTTTAATCACTCCTCCTCATGAGTACATATCTACACCTAGACCAGATAAAATTTAAACTACTCAGGAGAATGCGGGAAACAAACAATCGTGAGATGGTAATTGGTGACCTCAAGTCTCCAAATGCGCAGGTAATTGGCATGTTTGGGTAGCTCTATAAGAGCCCCCAAGGAGCTTGAATAGTACACAGACAAGTAGATGCGCATTTGCTCTTATGCACATGTACAAGCATTCAACCACTTTAATGAGTTCTGCTGCAACGAAATATATCGAACCTAGCACCTATGTGTCACCCTTCCAAACAAGGGGAAAAATGACATGATATGATGACATATTCAATACAACAATGGGATAAACAAAGCAGGTGCTTGCCGCAGTTCCGCACTCATCAAGGACTGGTAGTGATATACTGGAGGAAGGTGGGGATTGCGTCAAGTCTGCTTGGCCCGTGTGGGCTGGGCCAAGTTCATACCCCTGGAGTTCTGGAGGATGATTACTTACAACAAATTTCAAACAAACCAGTTCCTTTAACCACAAGTTGAAGCTACAACATTTCCACTCTAAGACATGTATCTTTTGATTTCACGACCAGTACGGTTCTTTTTGTGGAACTGAATCACCCAATAGCAATGATGTAGTGAATCAATGCCTATAATGAATTTAAAGGATTCAGTTTTTTTGCCTTCATCTTTTTGTTAATGGGCGATGGGCCGATGGCAAAAGTGGCACACATCATCTGCAACTTCCGAATTCTGAAACACAGGTATTTTGGCATTTTGGGAACCCTATTCATCTTCCTGAGGAAGGGCGTCCCATACTCTTGGATTACTTGAATTGATACTACATACAACTTCGATCTTCAACAAATTAAGACTAATTCCAGAACTTAGCAGTTCTTTGTGCACCCACCATATTCACACAACATCATACATATTCTACCAAGTTAGATGAAAACAACAGAGATAAACAATACTAAACAGTATGCAAGGCGCATCTTTCAATTATTTCCCACTTCCTCATTCATCCGGTAACTAATATGCACTCGATGTCCTACCTAATGCTGGACCATGACAAGTAAAGATTGAAAAAAATGCTAGGGAGAGAGGGAGAGATAATTCCCCCGAAAATGAGAACAATCAAGGAAGATACACCGGTCAGAGAGATGGTACACTGGGCTTCTAATCATATTGGCTAATTAGACGCAACATTGTAATGAAAGATAATAGATATGGTACACTGAATGCCCACTATGCGTCAATCAGTGTGCGCCAGTACCCATTAAGTTATCAACATCCTATTGCCGAGGGAAAGAAAAAAATTCTAACCCCAATGCCAGCAAAAATCACTCAAAAATATAGATTCAAGCCATATATAGCTATATCAATAAGCTACAGAAGTGAAACAAGAATAGTTTCAATCACAACTGTAGAAGCTAATCCTCTTACTAGCGGACTTCCATCTCAAGCAGCTCCTTCTGTAAGACCTTGGTCATTTCAAATATGACTAAAACACAGGATGCGCCTACAAAATCTACTCAGCTACTCTCACTCTAGACTCCTAACCTTCCCAAAAGTGTACCCAAATAGAAGGAATCCATCTAAAGAACCGGCGCAGGCCACCAAAGATATTTTCTCCAAACTTATTCCAGATAAGTAACTAAAACTCATCCATGATTGGAAACAATAGATCAAAGGCATCCAAACTTGCTACTTATACCACTTCACAACAAATGCAGCAGTCCAACACCTAGATGCAAATCCCCATTACTTTTATGATTAACGAAATTTCTTTGCCGTTCAAAAAAAAAAAAGCAAATCCCCTAAACAATCAAAGTCAAATTCCCATCAGAGGTTCAGCATAATTCCATGTGGGCATCTTCAGAAATGAATGAATTGAAGAAAATGAACAGTAAAAAGATGAAAGATCAGGCGGGGCTCACCAGTGGAGCTTGAACTCGGAAACCCCTATGTGCATTTGGAGACCGTTCAACAGTTTGGTCCATCTCACAACAAACAGCTTCATAAACCAATTTCTGGGTCAAACCCAAGATCAAGAATCAAAATTGAATTCCTTCCACAGACCCAAATCATATAAATTAAGCTTCAATCTTGCAAATCGGATCCCCCAGAATGATAGTAGAAATTAAAGGAATATTACTACTATAATGTATACGACCTCAAAAAGTGCAAAACCCAAAGAAGCTTTTTGTTTTGCCTCTTTTGTCTCTGCAAATGCAAACAAGGATACAAACAAGCAAATTGAGCTTTTACTGTAGAAGTTAGAGCTACAGCAACTTCAAAAACTGAGGGTCACCTCTCTCTCTCTCTCTCTCTCTCTAACAACTGAAGACTACAGCTGGAGTGCTGGACCCAATAGTCTGAAAAGATTTCCAACAACTAATTTTGTATGCAGATCTGTTGAAAGTATTTGTCAACTCTCACGCAAAGGACAAAAAGCTTATCTTATTGCTGGCATTTAAGTATTGTATACATGTAATAATCTTTAACTAATTTTTAACTCACCTGCAAAAAGACAAAGGCTTGTGAGGACAAATATTCAGTAATTTATTGAGGGAGAGAGAGAGAGAGGTGAGTGGTTGAGACTTGAGAGCAAGATCCATATGAAAATTTTAATGTGGAAGAAAAATCTAGGGCTGTCAAATTTTAGATTACAATCAATGATTTATGACATCTGCACATGTTTGAAGAAAAAAAAAACTATGGGTACATATTTGGTGTCTACCAAATATCCACGGAATTGTGTGAGATCCCAGTAAGTGAATTCCACACAAATTGATCGATTTTTATTCTCTAATTAATTGACCGATATTCGAATCAAGAACATTTCAATTTGTTTAAAACATAATTTTAAAAGTCTCTAAAAAAATTCAGCTCATTCGAATATTGGAAAGGGCAAAAATTGGATGAAATAATCAAAGTTATACCGCTATTCAAATCAACTGATTTTTTGCAACATCTCTTGAAATAATGTTTTGAACAAATTTAACAGCTCCGATTATTAATTTGGTATACATTTATACACCAAATGGTGTACCCTTATTTTCTTCTTTTTTGACGAACAACGCAAACGCAACTTATATTGATAAAATCAAATACAAATTGTGCAGCCCATAAGCCTAAAAAACAAAACAAAATACAATTAAATAAAGCAAAATACAACAAAACAAAACAAGAAAAGCTGCATGAAAGTTAGCTCCGGTGTCGGACCCATCATTCCGCTCAAGAAGGTGGGTGGGGAGAATCAAGGGGTGCACCATGAGCCATACATGCCAAGTCCCGTCGCAAGTCAGAGGTCAAAGCCGAAACAACGCCGGATCCGCTGCAAATGCCGTACCATCGCCGTCGGGGAGCTCTGAAACCGTCGCCTAAACCTATCGGTAAGCAAGAGCCAAAAACCAGATCTGGTTCTCCAAATCTAGCTCCCCAAGTCTAAAAATGATGGGGAGATCGGGAGATCTTCTCTCCCTAAAAAGAGAGTCTCGACCATCTCACACCCATAGAGCTTGGACTATGTGCACGAAATTCTTTTTACCCTAACACACTAATTGTTACTACTATATAGTATATATTACATCCCTTTTCCTTCTCATCTTTCCTTCAACTAACTCTTCTCACCTTTCAAAGAGCACAGAAGGAGTAGAAGAAATGACAACTAAGGAAAATGTATGAGTTAGGCCAAAGACTAGTTTCCCTCACCAAACTCTTTTCACTAAAAGTAGATTAGCGGATTGAACACACTTAACAGCCATATAATAGACACAATGAAAGTGGACCAATCACATTACTCTCATGAGGGCTAGATTCCATCTAATTTTCGAATCCGTGATCTACACGCAAGGCTTAATAAACCAACAACTTGAATCATATATACAGATGAGATGGTCCCCCTTTCAAATTTCACTCAATATTTGTACTAGCTCATATCACCATGACTTGTTATTATACGCGTTTTTTAAAACATTTTCTTCTTTCGAAAATTAACATTCCGTTCGGCTACGATTTGGCCAAAGTAGAGCTCATTGGAGGTGTATATATGTTACACGTGCACGGACATGGGAGCAGATCGACCAGTTTTTCCTGAGTGATTAGAAAGAAGCTGAATCCTTGACTTTACGAGTTCACATTTTTTTCCGAACGATAAAATATCATGAATAGAGAGACCGGCCAAAAGGCCGCTATTAAATTAAATTGATTGAAAACAAGTAGTGTGTCTGCGGCTTTACCACCAACTCCACATAATTTGGTCCTAGAGTGACCTTTCATAATGATATTTCATAGGGTTCCCATCATCCCTTGGTCCTTTCCTCTTCCCAATCATATCTTACTTTAAGCCATTATTATGTTATTTTGAGGTGAGATTAGCTAGTTTCGTAAATGATTATTTACCATAATTTCCGCCTCAGAAAGAAAACAAGCATTAGTCACAGCTTTGGTGGCTTGCAGGCAACCACAATATTGACATTAATATACAATATAAAATTTTCTTAACATTTTTGGCACTATTCCATATGTCAATGGCCTCTACCTATCATCAAAAGAAGTAGTATTATGAAAACCATAAATCCAGCATGTTGTCTTTGTATTGTGGGCATATGGTTGATTGTCAACAATCTAGAAACATATTAGCATCTTTAGCAAGATACCTAAACAATTTTCATCAAGTGTACTTTACCACCTGACGTCTTTTGTGCTTTTTGATCCTCTAGACTATGAATGAAGAAAGCATAGTAATGTGCACAAAAATTAATTTGGGTCTCTAGGTCTGCTTTCGCTGATGTCTTTCGACTTTGATTTTGGGGCGTGGTTCCTCAGCAAAACGTCAAAGCATGTGTTTAGATCCGAACGCCAAAATTGGGTCTGTTCTTTGGTTCTGATGAAGCAAATCAATGGATTTGAATATGGGTTTCATGTTTGTTGACTTAATTGGAATCTGATTCCTTCAACATTTTTGTTGCAAATTGAATAAGTTTTGTAGTTTGGGCCAAATTCTACATATGGGAGTTTGAAGTGTTGCAAGTTGTTTTTCACTCACTCCCTCAAGGTGTTCGACGGGTAAGGTTTACTAGCGAATTGGGTGAAGAAGATGGTGTGGCTGGACCGCTCCTAGGTTTGGCGAGGAATGTTGGCAACGAAGTGGGCACAAGGAGGAGTTGGTGAGACGGCAGCAATAGGTTAGTAGTTAGGCTCCAACAATGGTTGAAAAAATAGAGCCTGTAATGATCACCGATGGTTCTAGTTAGGTTCCAGCGATTTGTAGTTTGTGGGAGGGAGAAGTCGGGTGGTTTTGAAAGGAGGGCGAGGACGGTTAAGCCAATTCCGGTGGGTATGGCCTTGCACCAGCTGTGCTCGGTGGGGCCAATGGGGTGACCGGCGGGGTGGGATGGATGTGGGTCAATGTGAGACCCCATATGGGAAGTTAGTCCCACACCGGGAAATTGGTAAAGGATGAAATAGTATATAACCAATTCCGACCAACTACTGTATAACTTGGAGTTAACCTTTGAGCCACATGTTTAGGCTAAGGATTATACAGGTTAGCTAGTGCGGGGCTTGAGGCGCTTGTCGTGCTCAGGCGGGGCTTGTCTCCTCACATCGCTTGGTGGGTGGAAGTGATGGACCATGGGGGGGGAGGGGGCACAATGAGGACGTTGCGATCCTAAGTGGGGGAGATTGTGACCTTATATGGAAAGTTAGTCCCACATCGAGAAATTGGTGAAGGATCCATATAACTTGAGATTAACCTTTTAAGTCACATGTTTAGGCTAAAAGTTATGCAAGCCAGCGGCGCGAGTTGTTACAGTCAGTGTGTTGGCGGCGCTGGTTAGACGGAATTGGACAGCTTGGGTGTAATGGATCAAATCTTGTAAACTTCAAAGGTGTCATTAACATTTATTGAAGTTTGAACGTTTCTGGGACGTTTGAGTCATGTTTAGAGGTTTTTTTGAAAATTTCTCCAAAAAAAAAAAAATTGCAAAGCAGATGTGTAAAAATTAGCAATGAAAGAGCTACTACGTAACAAAGTGAACCTAGACTGTTAATAGTCATTCATTTCCCCACTCCATAGCATAAAAAACCATTCTAGAATTACAAGGACCAAGGGGAAAATTCCAACATCAGAAACAATAGCAAAAATGATAACCAAAAAATGTTCAAAATACTTCTCCTATAAAAACCAAGCGAAATTCGCTACCACAAGAACTATGTTCCGACAAGGAAACCAAACCGCGGCCAAAAAGTGGGATATCATATCAGTCCCACGCGCTTGACATACCCGGACCACCACCATATCCTCCACCACCATGTCCTCCACCACCATGTCCACCACCATATCCTCCACCACCATATCCTCCACCATAACCACCACCAGACCCAGCACCACCATAACCAGAACCTCCGCCGTGGTCTCGTCGGAAATCCCTACCGCCAAACCGCCCTCCGCCAGAACGACGATTCTTCCCACCACCACCATAGGAAGATCGAGCTGCAAAGCGGGAAAGCCAAGCGGGTACTTCCTGATTCGATTCTTGCATCAACTCCGCCAATGACCTAGCAAGCGAAGAGTTGTTCTCATTGAAGAAGGCAGTGGCCAACCCCGACTTGCCAGCTCGCCCTGTCCGGCCTATCCGGTGGACGTAATCGTCTATGTCATTCGGAAGGTCAAAATTGACCACATGCGCGACGTGGGGGATATCGAGACCACGTGCCGCCACGTCCGTCGCAACTAGAATTGGCGTGTTACCACTTTTGAAGGACCTCAATGCATATTCTCTTTCCTGCAGATGCCAAAACACAAATTGTTGAAATAACATGTTTTACAAACCTTTTCGTTTATTACAATACCACCAGCAGAACAGGAGAAGAATAAATCTCCTTCGTTTATTACATATTACTGTAAAACTCTAATATAGCTTCCGATAAACTTGTGGGTGTACAAGGTTAGTGCCCCTTGTTTTTGCGCCTATCTAGTATAATTCAGGGAAAAAAAGAGAGCTCACAACTATTCCAAAAAATCTACAAGAAACAGGAAAACTGCAAATTTCAAGAATTGAGGTTGATTTGTTGGACACAGAATTGTAACACAGAGGTGAATGTGAAGGTGAGACATGAAACACGAATAACATGTGCACAAATCTTCTCTTCTTCCTTTTTTAAACTAGTTACATTCAAAATATGCACCTAGATGAACATAATAAATTCCCCAGCACAAAATTGCCTGAAAAGTAAAACAAATTTACCTGCTGCGTTCTGTCACCATGAATAGTAGTAGCAGGAAAACCATTCATACAAAGCCAATGTTCAAGTGAATCAGCTCCTTTCTTGGTCTCCACGAAAACCAGTGTCAGAGCTTGCTACAATACCGAAAGCAGAAAACGAAAAATCAAGTACATAATAAAGTTATGATTTCTAAGGACAAACTACAATACGAAGAAAGAGCAACAAAAAGATTACATAGCTTCCCTTAAAATTCACATTAAGATAGCTTCCTCTGTTAACATTAACCCATTAAGTACACTACACACAGCATTTTAACAGATAGAACATTCCACTGCAAAACCGAACTTCTTCCATCCTCCTTTTTTTTTAATTAAAGATTCATAGAAAACGGCAACAAATGAGATGCATAAAATGTACAAAAAAGCCCTAAAACAAGCCGGCCATACCAAACCAAACGAAAACATGTCAAAGGCCTTTGCAAAATAGCCTATATATTTGATTCTACAAACAATCAAGCTACTTCCATCCTCTTTCTTACAAGATTTCAATCTCATCCTTGCAGGTTAAACACTTAAACCCCATGTTCTTCACACACAATAATTAGAGAGTCAAATGACATTTACATAAAGGATTTCTCGACGCCATTTCCCCATTTCCTCATGTTCATACTTGAAAATACTAGAAGTCCAGAACCACTGCTGTTCAAAAGCCAAGTACAATGTCGTGGTGACTTTCTTTCACATTACTTAGCTTATAAATGGAAAAAAATTGGTAAGAGTGACTCAAACCCGCCAAAATCATTTTGAGATTTATCACCAAAAGTAAAAACAAAATTCCATACAAATGAATCAAGGTGAATTGGTCATTAAGTCTTGGCTCAAATATATGGAAGTCAGGAACACCAAGCCCTCCAGTCTTACCTTGCCATGAGCACCATTTTCCTTCTGCGCATGAAGAAGGTCCATGAGGTGGCTTCTCTTGTCAGATTCATGGACAAATTCCACCCTTTGTACAATCAGATCAGTACTAGAACCAACTCGTCCAACAGCTAGAAAAATGTACTTTGCAAGAAAATCAGAAGCCAGTCTCTGCATATCAACGGAGTAGAAAACTTATTACAAAAATGCAGAAGACAGTAACCCAGAGTCCATGCTGTATCCAATTGCAATGCTGCAAGTGCAGATCAAAACGTACAATGTAACAGGTAATAATGCTGTAAAGGAAAGTTTGTGCTTTTTAAAGGAGTGTAGCCGGAGACACTCATAATACACGAGGAAGTTGAATCCTGAATGTTCAAAAGATTTTAACTCACATACGATTACCCAAAGTTAAGATCAAACTTGAGGAAAACCCCTTTTTTACATGTGCAAGTGAAGAATATCCTAATAGAGAGAACCAAACCTGTATCTCTTTCGGAAAGGTGGCGCTGAAAAGCAATGTCTGTCTGACACCTGGTGGAGGCATGTCCATTTGTTCCACTATTTTCCTTATTTGAGGTTCAAAACCCATATCCAGCATTCGATCTGCCTCGTCAAGAGCCAGATACTTTATCATCTCCAGTGATACCCTTGCCCTCTCCAGCAAATCTACCAACCGCCCTGGGGTTGCCACAAGTATATCAACCCCTCTTTCCAGCTCTCGGAGCTGCCCAAATCAATTGATGAATCAAAAAATGCTTGAAATGCTGCAAAGACTGCACCAGAATGGAACAAGGATTCTGATACACCAACAAGGATGATGCAACAAAGAGGTGCCTCCCCTTCTAGCACGGTTAACTAGGAAAAAATATAAATTCTCAGACTGGACACCATCTCAGCAATACGATGCTTAAGTTTAACTCTGATACTTATCATTCATGTCTGTCGTTTAAAAGTTGGCATCTTCACACATACAAGCACATCAGTGTGCACACAGCCCGACCAAAAAACACAAACAATTATTTGCAATCAAACAGAAACATGATCCCTACAACAATAGGGGTCTATAGACTAGATATAAGTTATAAGGCAGTTAATGATTGTATCTACTTCCTGTCATAGTTATTATTTACCGTACACACTTTATAGAATAGTTTACTTCTCAAAGTATACACATGTTTGTCCTAACCTTCAGTTTATTTTCCCCATTCAGCCAATATCCTGAGATTTTTAAAATTCTAAGCATAAATATTGGTCAGATATAACATTTTATTCCATTAATGTACAAAGAATGACTAAGCCATCACATTAAAGTCTCGGCAAACTAAAAATTCAGTTTTGAACATAATCTGTTTACTTAGGATCTGGGTCCAATAAAGGACGAATGATTCCTAAGTCCTTATAATAATCAAAGCATACTTAGATGAAGGAAATAAGTGAAATATCCTCTTGCTCATGCTTCCACAAGTAAAAGCACCACCATCAACGAATGAAAAAATTATAAGTTACTATCAATGGAAAAATCATCCAAAGATCACGATTCACAACCAAATCGCAAAACAAAAGCAAAAGGTCCAAGACACCAAACAAGCAAAAAGGACCACTACCATGCCCATGTAGATAGGGGAGGGAGTGTATCCATCAAACATAAAACAGAGAACTCTCAAAAGGCTAATGCCTTGTTTGGATCAAGATTTGGAAAAAAAAATCCAACTAAAAAAACACTCATTACCCCTACTTCCAATCATTACTCTCCACTCATTACCCCTATCTCCAATCATTATTCTTATTTCTCTCTCCACTCATTACCCCCACATCCAATCATTACTCTCATCAAAAAATTCTCAAAAACTCATCCAAACACAACATAAAACTCATATTACCTAAAATATTTAGAGATAATGCGCACCTAATGCAGGTTACTGGTAGAATAGTTCCAAGTGTTGATACTTTTATTGAACTTATAGAGTCCCATCTTTGTATCTCGGCGAGGATTCTAGATCGAACTTATAGATTTTATTGGTGCATTTGCTACATGGATACCATCCCTCTATAATTTATAGGAGATTAGTAAGTATATATGTTTATCTCAGACATAACAAGTAGAAAAGAGGAACCCATGAAGATACAATAAAAGAATGCAAAGTCATTTTGTATACTTTATACCAGCTAACAACCCCAGATGCAAAACATCCAGTCTGCAGCAAAAGGCGAAAAACATTGGGTTTGACACTCAGATTGACATTTTATGTAAAACATTAGTAAATATAAAAAATACTAAATATAAATAGCTCAGAGAACATTCAAAGACAGTTCAACTAAAATAGGAGAACTTAGGAAAAAAAATTCAGATAAAGTTCAGCGCTAGCAGACCTGTTGGTTAATAGGTGCTCCACCATATGCGACGACCACCTTGACACCAGTTTGATACGCAAATTTCTTAGCTTCTTCATGAATCTACACATAGAATTACAAACTTCAAGCTCTTAATTACACAAAAATTAACCAAAAACAGAGCATCTAACAAAAAAAGCCCAGTATCAGAAACACACTTGCACTGAGAGCTCTCTCGTTGGAGAGAGAATAAGAGCAAGTGGGAAAGCTACACGCCCACGAGGTCTCTGTGCAAACTGGCCCGTCATAATTCCGCTGATTATTGGAAAGCAGAAAGCAGCTGTTTTCCCAGACCCAGTCTGGGCACAAGCCATCAAATCCCTACCTCCAAGGGAAATTGGTATGGCATGTCGCTGCACTGGTGTAGGCTTCACATACTTGCACCTCCGTATATTTTGATTGAGTGCATCACCCAGGTCGATCTCTGCAAAAGTATTCACAGGAGGCGGCACATTATCCCCACTAGTCTCAACCGGAATATCTTCATATGCGTCAAAGTTAATCCCGGTATTCTCCTGTTCACCCAACTCTTGCTCCGTATTGTCTTCCTCTGCAAAGGGGTTAACTTCTCGCTCCCTCCCCCTATCCCAACCACCACTTCTGTTGTTCCAACTTCCGCCGCCACCACTGCTATACCCAGTTCGACTACTATCATTCCTAGGACCGCCAACCCAACGATTCCCACCAGATGGGGCGAGTGTTGATCCACCTTGAACTGGAGCTGGTGGGTCCGACGAAGGTGTTTGATTGCGTAGATGTGGAGGAACGTATGTTGAACGAGTTGGAGCCGAAGTGGTACCAACACTCCCGTTATTTGCAGCAGAACCAGCAGCAGCTTTCTCAGCTGCAGCAACTGAATCAGCCCATGAACTCCGCATACTCAAAAAACAATTCACCCTTTTCTTTCTGAATTTCTCCCGAGCTTCAACTAAAAATTCCAATTCCAGGAAATTCCTATAGTTGGTATGCAATATCTTTCAATAGCAAAACAATTCCCCGATTTTCGTCACAATCAAAATTGACTATCCTTCTAAACCAAAACCTGATCAAAAAACGAAATTTACCCAGAAAATGATACATTCATCCAGGAATCATAACAATGCAACCACACCAAAAATAAATCAAAGAACCAACCAAGATCTGCTAATAGAAACCAAACATCAATTGCTCAGAAGAAACAAACGCAACCACCATCATAATCATTACATTTATAACTCCGGAAAAAAAAATACAGAGAATCGCATCAACACAAGACATACATGGAGCATATGAATTTATCGAGAGAGAGGGAGAGAGAGAGAGATGGATAGGTTAAGATAGATACAGAGAGAGAATATAATGCTACGCGTAGAGAGGAGATGAACCTGTGTATGTGTTGGCGTCAGAGTCTTCTGAAAGACGAAACGCAGTTGAAACCCTAATTTCACAGACGGAACGATCGGGACGGGAGCAATACAAAAATATCTTTCCTACTTTCTCTCTCTCTCTCTCTCTCTCTCTCTCTCTCTCTCTCTCTCTCTCTCTCTCTTCCACACACTTTCTCTCTCTGGAGACAATAGTAACGTGCTTACGTTACTCCTAGGCGTAAATGGGAATTAAGGGCCCATTTGGTTCTTTTTTGCTTTTTTGCCTTTTTAAATTTTTAGTGCTTGTTCTATTTCTTATGAATAGTTTTTTTGGTTTATTAATTTGTCTCCATTGTTTAACCTAATTAAAATAACTAAATAGTAATAAGTGACAAATAAGAAAAAGGTGTGGTTTCGTACTATTTGCTAATCGTCTTCCTCTTCAAATGGCGTCAAAAAATTTACTCAATTCCTCGCACCTAGACAAAACTTAGCATCTTTGATCACCAATCATCATCAAGACGAAAAAGAAATAATAAAAAATACAACTACATAAAACTAAATAGTAGAAGAGTTTATAAAATGATATTCCTAAAAATAAGCAAATTAGAAAGAGGAACCCTGCAGACCTAATGCATTGTTCTCTTCCCTTCTCAAAAAGAATTTTAAAAAAAATTCCCGCTAAATTCCCCATACTTTCAACATTTCTCTATTTATCTCTCTCCACTTATTACCCCTACTATTTTTCAAAAAAAAATCCAAAACACAAACCAAACACAGCAAAGTCATTTAAAACTAACCATATAAACAAGTGTTTGTCCTTCATGAAATCGCATATTCTTGAATTCATCAAAAGTAAATCCTTGAGGCCACTGAAGGGTTTGTTAGGTTGCTAACTTTAGAACCTTAGAATTTGTCAAGGTGCGCCCAAGATAGTCAAGACATCAGGTCATCAAAATAAACTAACCATAATACCATAGCAGTGATTGGAAACCTAGGGTCGAGCAATTACTCCATGAGGAAGAGGCCGACAGTAGGAAAACTTCTTGCTTCCATTTTCCTATTTAGCTGAAAACTTGCTTATTGACTGATATTCAAAATTTCCTTTCATAAAACAATTGTACAAAACGAAACTCATGCTCCAGAAAACAATTCAAAGATATTTCCAAATTCGCAAAAAAGTATTTTTGCTTCCGATATCCCTGTTCGGTTTATGTTTTGCGGAAAGTTTTTGAAAATAATGAGTGATAGATAAAATTTATTTGAGACCGTGCCAGGAGTTTTGAGACCCCAAAACAAACGAGGCCAATTCTGCAAAAACTATTCTGTAAACCACCACAGCTCCACACACAAAGTGAACCAAAAGACTTTTAATAGTCAATCATTCCCCCACTCCATAGCACAGAAAAAACGTTCTAGGATTACAAGGGCCAATGGGGGAAATTCAAACATCAGAACAATGGCAAAAATGAGACCAAAAAATGTTCAAAATACTTCTCTATAAAACAACTAAACAAGTGAAGTTCGCTACCACAACAAGAACTGTCTCTCAAAGATGGAACCAAACCGCGCAGCGAAAAAGTGGGATAATCATACTAGTCCCACGCACTTGTCATACCCTGACCACCACCATATCCTCCAGCATAACCACCACTAGAGGCGGCACCACCATAACCGGAACCTCCGCCGTAGTAGTCCCCACCGCCGCCCCTATTGAAAGATGAATCTCGTCGGAAATCCCTACCACCAAACCGCCCTCCGCCAGAACGACGATTCTTCCCGCCGCCACCATAGGAAGATCGAGCCGCAAAGCGGGAAAGCCAAGCGGGTACTTCTTGATTCGATTCTTGCATCAACTCAGCCAGTGCCCTAGCCAATGAAGAGTTGTTCTCGTTGAAGAAGGCAGTGGCCAACCCTGACTTGCCAGCTCGACCTGTCCGGCCTATCCGGTGGACGTAATCGTCTATGTCATTCGGAAGATCAAAATTGACCACATGCGCGACGTGGGGGATATCGAGACCACGTGCCGCCACATCTGTCGCGACTAGAATCGGCGTGTTGCCACTTTTGAAGGACCTCAAGGCGTATTCCCTTTCCTGCAAACATGTCAATACAAAAAAAATGACTCCCCACTAAGCTGCCACCAGTAGCGCAGGAGAGAGAGAGATAGAGAGAAGAAGAAGAAGAAATCTTCTTTCTATATAGTACTGAAGAAATCTAGTATAACTTCTGATGTACTTGTGTGTGTACAAGGTTCGTGCCCCCTTATTTTGGGAACCTTGTACACAAGAAAGCTACAAGTAATAGTAAAACTGCAAATTTCAAGTTTTGAGGTTGATTTGTTGGACACAGAATGTACCGCGCAGGTGATAGATAGCTAATTGAAGAATGGAAAGAAAATGGCAACATACAGGACCCAATAAAATTTGTATACGGAGGTCCCCCAGAATCTTAAAAAGCGAGGGGGAACCATGAAGGTGTTTATAACTATTATAAAAATAGTGTAACTGCAATGTAGAACTCCATCCAAGAATAAAATGGCCATTACACAGAGTAGTCCATAATGTTTATTTTTGGTAGATCCAAACGGCAAGGGAGATCCCTCTCCAATTTTCAAACCAGTCTGGGTGCTTGATTCCAAAATGGCAAAATCTACCAGAATTTGGAAATGAAACACAAACAAATGTGCAGTTATGCACAAATCCTCTCTTCTTTCCTTTGTTATACTTGCACTGTTATGTACTCACGTTCATGATTGGCCCAAAATCTACACCTACATGAAGGTAATAAATTCCCTAAGCACAAAATTGCTTGAAAAGTAAAACAAATTTACCTGCTGTGTTCTGTCACCATGAATAGTAGTAGCAGGAAAACCATTCATACACAGCCAATGTTCCAGTGAATCAGCTCCCTTCTTAGTCTCCACGAACACCAGTGTCAGAGCTTGCTACAATACCAAAAGCAGAAAAGGAACAATCAAGTAGATAATAAAGATAACACTTCTAAAGGTAAACTGAAATATGCAGGAAGAGCAACAAAAAATATAAATAGCTTCCCGAGATAATACCATTAAGCACACTATCACTATCAAGGTGTATTTTAAGAGGAGACAGAATTGAACTTATTCCATTCTCCTCTTTTTTCCTCAATAATTATACAAGAATGCAACACGAGATGCATCTCCCATGTACAAAAAAGCCATAAGCAAGCCGGCCATAACTAACCAAATGAAAACATGCGAAAGGCCTATGCAAAATAGCCCATAATTGATTATACAAACAATCAATAAAATCTTTTTCTTCAAAGATAAGATTGAATTTCCATCATCATAAGTTGAACCCTACTTCCATCCTCCTTTCTAATAAGATTTCAATCTCATCGTTGCAGCCTGCAGGTTAAACCCCAAGTTCTTCAAGCAATAATTAGAAAGCCAAATCATATTCACATAAAGGATTTCTTGAATACATTTCCCTATTCTTCATGTGGAAAATTGAGAAACATTAAGAATCCAGAACCACTGCCGTTCAAAAGCCAAATGAAATGTCGTGGTGTTTTTCACATTACTTTTGCTTATAACTGGAAAAAAAAAATGGTAATAGTGACGCTACAGACCTGCCAAAATTGGTTTAAAAATTATAACCAAAAGAAAAAATGAATAACATACAATGGTGAATTGGTTAGGAAGTACCCCCCAATCTTACCTTGCCATGAACACCATTTGCCTTCTGTGCATGGAGAAGGTCCATGAGGTGGCTTCTCTTGTCAGCTTCATGAACAAATTCCACCCTTTGAACAATTAGATCAGTACTAGAACCAACTCGTCCAACAGCCAGAAAAATGTAACTTGAAAGAAAATCAGATGCCAGTCTCTGCATATCAAGAGAGTAGAAAATTTAGTACACAAATGCAGAAGACAGTAACCCAGAGTCCGGGCAGTATCTACTTGCAATGTTGTATGCAGATCAAAGCGTACAATGTACAGGCAATAATAAAACTGTAAAGGAAAAAAGTGGCGCTTTAAAGAAAAGAGTGTAGCCGGAGATACTCATAATACACGAGTAAGTTGAATCCAGAATGTTCAAAAGATTTTTAACTCTCCTATGATTACCCAAAAATAAGATGACACTTGAGGAAAACCTTCATTTTCTTCATGTGCAAGTGAAGAATATCCTAATAGAGAGAACCAAACCTGTATCTCTTTCGGAAAGGTGGCGCTGAAAAGCAATGTCTGTCTGACACCTGGTGGAGGCATGTCCATTTGTTCCACTATTTTCCTTATTTGAGGTTCAAAACCCATATCCAGCATTCGATCTGCCTCGTCAAGAGCCAGATACTTTATCATCTCTAATGATACTCTTGCCCTCTCCAGCAAATCTACCAGTCGCCCTGGGGTTGCCACAAGTATATCAACCCCTCTTTCCAGTTCTCGGAGCTGCCCAAATATAAAACGTCATCAATACAAGGATGCAACAAAAAGGTGCATCACCTTCTAGCACGGTTAACTAGTAGAATATATAAATGCTCAGACTGGACACCATCTCAGCAATACAATGTAGAAGTTTAACTCAGATACTAATCAATCATGTCTGTCGTGTACAAGTTGGCATCTTCAGACATACATGCACATCAGTGTGCACACAGCCCGACCAAAAACACAAATAATTATTTGCAATCAATGTGAACCATAATCACTCCAATAAAAGGGTTCTATAGACAAGATACCAAATTTTAAGGCAGTCAACGACTGTTTCTACTTCCTTTAGTACTTGTTATTCACCATACACAACATTTTAGTACAGTTTACTTCAAAGTATACACACGTTTGTCCTAACCTTCAGTTTATTTCCCCCATTCAGCCAATATCATGCAACTTTTAAATTTTTAGAAATAAATATTGTTAAGATATACATTTTTTTCCATTATTCCATTAATATACAAAGGATGACTAAGCCATCACATTAAAATCTCAGCAAACTTAAAATTCAGCTTTCAACATCATCTGTTTACTTCAGATCCAGGTCTGATAAAAAAAAACAAAATGATCCGTAAGTCCTAAGAGCATCTCCAGCCCTAACTCAGATGCAAACTCAAATATGAATTTGAGGGGAAAAAACCCACTCAAAATGCAACTCCAATCCTTACCCAAACCCATACCAAATGGAGCTTTACTCTTTTTGCCTACTCAAATTGCGTTAGAACACCCAACTCTCGACCCAAAATTGCAACGGCTAGATTCTGCCATTGGAAAGAGCTGGTGAAATGGAAAGTAGATTTTTTTTTTTTGAAATGGAAAGTAGAATTTGAGTAATACAGTACTTTGCCATTGGAAAAAGCCATATCAAATCAAGCTTTCAGTCAAATTTGAGTAAAAATTTTAGTCAAGGCTGGAGGTGCTCTAATAATAATCAAAGCCTACTTACTTAGATGAAGGAAATAAGTGAAAGAAATATTCACTTGTTCATAGTTTCACAAGTGAAGCACCACCATAAACGAAGGAAAATTTTGATAAGTAACTATCAATGGAAAAATCATCCGAAGATCACGATTAACGACCAAATCGCAAAACGAGAGCAAACGGTGCAGGACAAGAAACAAGCAGAAAGGACCGCTATCATGGCTTTGTCAATGCAGTACCCAAGTAAAAGGGGAGGGAGAGTATCCTTCAAACATAAAAACAAAAACTCTCAGAATAGTTTTGTTGGAGTTTGTCCCACATTGATTAATTATCTCCTCCAAAACTAGTATATGAGCCTGGGCGGCCTCTCCACTCCTTGCCAACTGGTTTGGAGTTGGATGCTTTAACAAGTTCCAAGTGCGGATACTTTTACTTAACTCATAGAGTCCAATCTTTGTATCTCGGCGGGGATTCTAGATTGAACTTAGAGATTTGGTTGGTGCATTTGGTACATGGGTAGCATCCATATATAGTACCTTATAGTAGATTTGCAGGTATATATGTTAACCGTGCTTATCAAAGAAGCAAAATATGATGTAACTGACATGGCAAGTAGAAAAGAGGACTGTCCTTCAAGACACAAAAAGTCATGCAAAGTCAATTTGTATTTACTCTACGCCAGGCTTACCAGCTAACAACTCCAGATGTTAACTATACAATCTGCAGCAAAAGGTGAAAACAATGAATTTAACACCAAGATTGGCATTTCAAGTAAAATATGGGAAAATAAAAAAAAATACTAAATATAGAAAACTCAGAGAAGGTTCAGCAGACAGTTCAATAAAAATATTGAAGTATAACGAAGTAAACAACTCAGATAAAGTTCAGCGTTAGCAGACCTGCTGGTTAATAGGTGCTCCACCATAAGCGACGACCACCTTGACACCAGTTTGATAAGCAAATTTCTTAGCTTCTTCATGAATCTACACACAGAATTACAAACTTCAAGCTCTTAATTACACAAAAATTAACCAGAAATAGAGCATCTAACATAAATGGACAAGTATCAGAAACACACTTGCACTGAGAGCTCTCTCGTTGGAGAGAGAATAAGAGCAAGTGGGAAAGCTACACGCCCACGAGGTCTCTGTGCAAACTGGCCCGTCATAATTCCGCTGATTATTGGAAAGCAGAAAGCAGCTGTTTTCCCAGACCCAGTCTGGGCACAAGCCATCAAATCCCTACCTCCAAGGGAAATTGGTATGGCATGTCGCTGCACTGGTGTAGGCTTCACATACTTGCACCTCCGTATATTTTGATTGAGTGCATCACCCAGGTCGATCTCTGCGAAAGTATTCACAGGAGGCGGCACATTATCCCCACTAGTCTCAACCGGAATATCTTCATATGCGTCAAAGTTAATCCCAGTATTCTCCTGTTCACCCAACTCTTGCTCCGTATTGTCTTCCTCTGCAAAGGGGTTAACTTCTCGCTCCCTCCCCCTATCCCAACCACCACTTCTGTTGTTCCAACCGCCACCACCGCCGCCGCTGTACCCAGGTCGACTATTATCACTCCTAGGACCACCAACCCAACGATTCCCACCAGATGGAGCGAAAGTTGATCCACCTTGAACTGGAGCTGGAGCTGGTGGGTCCGATGAAGGTGTTCGATTGCGTAGATGTGGAGGAACGTAAGTTGATCGAGTTGGAGCCGAAGTGGTACCAACACTCCCGTTATTTGCAGCAGAACCAGCCGCAGCTTTCTCAGCTGCAGCAACAGAATCAGCCCATGAACTCAGCATACTCAAAAAAACAATTCACCCTTTTCTTTGCGAGTCCCTCCCGAGTTTCAACACAAAATTCCAATTCCAGGAAATTCTTATTATTGGCACGCAAATACAATTATATTCAATAGAAAAGGCTTCAATTCAGAATCCCCCAATTTTCGTCACTATCAAATGCAAAAATCTCGATTGAACACTGTCCTCCTGAACCAAAACCTGATCAAAAACGAAATTTACCCAGATAAATTATGCATTCAGCCAGGAATCATAACAATGCAACCATACCAACAAATAACACAAACAACCAACCAAGATCTGCTACAACAACCAAAATATCAATCACTTTCGAAAAAACAAACACCAACGTAACAAACCTAACGCGACATCATTACATTAATAGCTCCGAAACAGAAAATCGCATCAGCGCAAAGGAACATGCGCATGTATATATATATATATAGAGAGAGAGAGAGAGAAATAGATATTTACAGAGAGAGAATATAATGCTATGCGTAGATAGATGAACCTGCGTATATGTTGGCGTTCAGAATCTTTGAAAGACGAAAAGCTGTTGAAAGTTGAAACCCTAATTTTGAAGAACGGAGCGATCGGGGAGCAATACAAAAATATCTCTCTCTCCTACTTTCTCTCTCTCTCTCTCTCTACACGAATATACTTCTTCCTCTGTGTGGAGACAATGGTTAACGTGCTTTCGTAATTGTCAAAAGATCTTCCCTTTTGCGTCTTTCGCCTTCTCGACGCAAAGCCAATAGGAGGATCTGCGGGGTTTGGTCGTGACGTGAAACGTGTTTATTCCAACTGCCGTTAAAATGTGCGGCCCATGGGGCATTTTAATTGTCTTCCGTTCGTCACTATACTAGGCCTAAAATGGGCATCTAGGGCCCATTTGGGTTCCCGTGTCACATAATTCGCATGCGTGTGCTTACAAGCATGGGAAAATGACGGTCAATGACGTGTTTTGATAATTAATACATGTCAAGGACATTTTCAGCATTATCAAATATTCTTAGTATTTCCTTGGCAGTCCTGGGCCGTCATTTTCCCTACAAGCATCTTAAGAAACACATCTTAAATTATTAAAATTTGTTCAGAAAAAAAAAACTACTAAAATTTGCAAGAGTGAGTTGGAAGTACGAGCGTAGTGCAAAAATTGAAAGCGAGAGGACGTGATATTTGAGGATTATGAGACTAATTCCCCATATCTTATTTTGTCTTTTTTTCTTTTCATTTTTGTGCAGTTTTAATTGAAAATAAAAATGTTAGTACTACAAACACGTAAACAAACTCTCTCATATTTACTGTGTGTCTCACATACACTGAAGGTGTATAATGTGTGCGGAACTTATAGTGAATATGGGAGAATTCGTATATGTGTTTGTCTTTTTGATTTGTCTCAATTGGATGAACTCGAATTTGAACCTAAGTTTTTGAAACTATAAAACTTTATTGTTTTAATTGTCTAGTGCACAATAATTTAGATGGCAACGACTAAAATATCCCCTTGTTTGGGGAGTGATGGTAATGCCTTGAGTGATAATGTTATGCTATTGAGTGACTAATGTTATGCCATTGAGCGGTAATATTATGTCATTCGGGGGTTAATGTTATGATAGGGGACATCATAAAAAAACAGTATATATTAAAAATGTTATGCTTTCAAATGGTAAATGTTATGCTACTATGATAATGTTATGCCATTCAGTGATTTTTTTGTTATGCCTTCGAGTAGTTAATTTTATACCGCCAAGTTTTTTTTCTCGGCAAAAGAAGAATATATTAAAAGAATGAGAAAAAATGAAATAGTCATCCTGTTTGAGGAGCTTATTTATGTCTCCATCGATCTTAATGGGTATGAATCATTATGTTCTCATCCTTAAATTAGTTCAATGACCTATTTTGCCCTTATTATTTAATTCACTATTTCTCGCTCTCGCTCTCCAAAATTTATAACTCTCTCATTTAATAAATTGCAACTATATATCTCTCACCCTTTTTTTATCTCTCATTTACTATGCCGCATTAATTACCTTATGATTATTTATTACTCTCTCATTTAACATTTTTTTCTTTGAATATGGTCATTTATTACCTTATAACTCTCTCGTATTTTTTTATCTTCCAATTTCCTTCTTTTATCCTCCCAACTATTCAATTTGTGTCTAATACATCCTTAATCTATCCACTAATTTATTGAATCCCTAAAGTTTTGAAATTAATATCCCCTTATTATATAATTTTAGGTTTCCACTTATTTATTGGACGAAACCACTGTTAACTTTAAATCATCAAATAAATTATTGTTTTCAATTGTAAATAACTATTGATCTGAAGACAGAAGCTCATATTATTTAGGACCGATATTATTTTTTCTTTTGATATTTTTAATCGTGATAAAAAAGTTAAAAAGGTACAGTATATATTTGTCAGACATCTTGTCCTTGTATGCATGGTATATATGCACCACATATTTGGCGGCAATTTTTTTCAATTAACCATCATATCGAATGACAGAGTCTCCATGTCGATCCCAGGAATGAAACAGTAAATCAATCATTGTGAGTCAATAAGGGCGAGTTCATGTTGTTGTCTGAACGGTATTTACGATATTCAAGTAAAATAAAATAGTAGTACCTAATATTCAAGACAATTCATTTTTCTAAGTTTAGGTGTATAAATGGCATTTTTTTTTGGTATTTACGATATTTTGTCGTGAATCCACCCAAAATAGATTGAAAATTAAAAGTTAGATTGAAAATTAAAAGTTGAAGAGATGTTGGAGACTTGGGGGAAAGAACACAATAATAATCGATCCATTAAAAATACTCTTACTCACTAGAAAGATATTGGATAGTTGAGGGGGATAAATGTGAAATTTAGCCGGCGATCAAGAACATCAGTGCTCGCTTCCACTGTCTCCTCCCACTCTCTCTCTCTCTCTCTAGACTCTACTCCTCTGTAGAGGGGAACGACGACGGAGAAGAAGAATAATCGAGCTCCGACGATCTAGGGTTCCCGTAAGGGGATCTCCGATCTATGATTAGATGACTTGAAAGAGGCAGAGGGAGAACTCACATTTTTCTTTGGTAACTGACTAGACACGGGGAGAAAAAAAAAAACCATGACCTTCGATCCGTTCCCTTCGAGCACTAACGGAAACCTCGACGAGCAGATTTCTCAGCTTTCTCAGTGCAAGCCTCTCTCCGAGCAAGAGGTTTTTTTTCTTCCCCTTTTCCTTATCCTCATCGCGACACTTTTCTTTTTCTTTTGAATTACTGGAGCTCTATGCAATTGCTTCAATCATTTCCTTGTTGCAAACTAGTTAGGTCCATACCAATCGATTCTCGAGGGTTTTTTCGTGGAAGATTCGTACGTTTATGTCGAATTTGACAGTGATCTAGGATTTTAAGTGATCTTTCGGGAACTTATATCCATTATGAAAATTGGGAAATTGTAGCGACTCCTGCGGAAAATATTTTGTATCAATGCGCCTTTGAATTGCGTTTGTCCTGTTGGTGGGGTGTTGGCAGTGACGAAGCGAGGAATTAGACGAGAAGTTATGAGTGATACTTCACACAAAAGCATTATGAAAATTAATATTTTTGTAGGATTGAAGTTATTGTGTAATATGAAAATAAGTGAGGTCATGCCATACTTTTAAAGTAAAACTGACGAAAGAAAGAGGCAAGAACAAGAATTATAGAAAATGTAAGGGACTAGTTTATACGATATCCAAATTACTTGGGTAGTGTAGTAATAAGTAGAAACTCGAGGGTAGCCGTGGCAACCCTTGGCCCCCCTCTAGCTTCATTGTGGGTATTGGGACTCCTTCAGTTATACACCGGTGACATAACGAAAAGTCTGGGTTTTAAGAACTCGATAATCATTACCACTGGTTTATAATTAAGAATTTGCTGACTACTGAAGCGTTGTACGGGTGTTCTTGTTGTTCATACTGATACTGGTTGTTAAATTCATCATTCATGGTTAGTGGGATTCCATTGTTTCTTTCATGGGCTGCAAGACGAGATTAAAATGTATTAGTTTCTTCTTTTTCTTTTTATTTTCGGTCGTGGGACCTTGACGAACCATGGCTTGTGAGTTGATTATTAGGAGTCAGTAGTCACCACCATTTTTAGTCCAACTACCTCCAAACTTAGTCACTAATCATTTTATCTTTTTATTGTTGAGGAAGCATTGGTATCATATTATCATTACATCCTATGACTCCATTTTTAGTGAATGTCTTTTTGTTTTTGTTGTAATAGATCGTCAATGACATCTTGTTTCTTTGTTGTAGGTTAAGGTGTTATGCGAGAAGGCTAGGGAGATTCTAATTGAAGAAAGTAATGTTCAGGTATTCCTTTTGTTATATCAGTTGGTGCTATTTGGTGCCAGTCATAGTTGCAACTTGCAAGAATCTTTGTGATCTGGTTAGGGCATTGTAAGTTGGCATGCAACTGATTTACCGAAACAGCAATGTTGAGAAGTATGTAAGAGGCATCATATGAATATTAGCTGATGAGGTTCACACGCTCAAGGGCAGACAGGACGATGTGGATGGTGAATGGGTGTAAATTTTTTGGAAAATCTTTTTGTCGTTCTAGTACGTTTTGGGTGAAGATTTACCTAGAAGGTTAGGGTTCCTACTAGGGTATCTGTCTTTGTTAGGAGTTTGGACCAAGGTTTTCAAATTGTGAACTGAATCGAGAATCAAAAAGGTCCATTTACGATTCGTGAATCGCTTTGATTTGTCATGGTTTCTATTATAAGATATATACTAATATTCTTACGAATATATAGGATAACTGAATAATTAAAAATATGCATATTTGAAAGAGGTTGGTTGCTAGGTAAGGAAAAAACCCACAAGGAAACCCAACAAATCACCTATAATCACTCAGGAGAGTTTGAAAGAGAATTGTACCCTTCAATTTGCTGCAAACTGCAGAAATATATAAGGAAAATGTAACTTTTCTTTTTTGAGCCTAAAAGACTCATTCACCTGACCCATACCTGTCAGGTGTTGTACCTTTTTCCAACTCAGCGTGAATCATTTGATTCACTGGATTCGGCAATCGATCCATCGATTCAGTGGGCAATTCATCGATTCGTCCAAGTTCTCTACAATGTCCGGAGGATGCATTATATAGTGAACAAGGTGAACAGTCAAACCTATTTCTCGATTCAATAGAAGCCCCTATTCCTATACGGCTATACCTGATTCAAAGAGTTAACATGGTGAATCAAATCCAATCAGACTTGAATCGTGCAATTTTTGTGGTGCGGATGTGTCTTAGATGGGTTATAGTAGAGGGATATTGATATGGTTTAAGGCAGCGTCCGTATCAAGGTGAATGTGGGAAAGTCTGCAATCATTCATGTGGGAGAGGTTGATGGTATCCACTTGTTGGCAGAGATCCGTGGTTGCAAGGTGGGGTTTTTCCCCTCATCTTATTTGGTCTTCCTTTGGGTGCCCCAACTAAGTCTAAAGCGGTTTGAAATTTGATGGTTGAGAGATTTCATGTGATAGCCCATCCTTGGGCAATCAGTCCCACATCGGGACTTTGGAAAAAGGTAGAGTAATATATATGGAAACCCAAGCAACTACTGTATAACTTGAGGTTAATCTTTTGAGCCACGTGGTTAGGCGAATGGTTAGCAGATTAGCTGGGTTGGGTCATTACATTTCAGAAAAGGATTGTGGGTTGGAAGAGGCAACATTTGTCAAAAGGGCGGAAGAGTGACCCTTATCAAAAGCACTTTGTTGAGCTTGCCTCTGTTTTGATGTTCATTGTCATTATTTCGGTGGAAATAGGTTAGAGAAGTAACAAAGAGGGGAACTCTTTTGCCGTTTGGGGTGGATTTTTGGAAGGGAATTGAGAGAGGGTGGAGTGAGTTTCCTAGGCATATGAATAGAAAGGTGCGGGTAGGAAGTTTGGTGAAGTTTGAGCATGTTTGTGTTAGATAGCTTGATATACATTGTTGAGCCCATTTCCTAACAATTTAAACTTTTGGGACTACTAGTAACTTAACATGGTATTAGAGCTCAGGTTGCAAGAGGTCTTGGGTTCAAGTCTATCTGGTTGCGTTTGTTTTCTGTTTGCATTCAACTTCTTCCCTTCGTATTTTGGTTTGCTCTATCTATGAAAACTTCCATCTCCACGTTCAAGATAGGGTTGCATGTGAGGGATGATGTTAAATAGCTTCCTCATTTCCTAATAGCTTAAGCTTTTGGGACTGTTGGTGACTTAACAGTTTGGTGTGAGAATGATCGGTTGGGAAATCTTTATCCTTCTGTATTTCAGTTGGTAGTGGACGTGGGAGCAGTGGTGGCGGATTATCTCAAGATGGATGGGGAGACAGTGTGGCGAAATAATGTGCTTTGCAGGGAGGTACAAGACCAGAAGTTAGAGGAATTGAGGGCCCTTTTAGGAAAACTACATCAAATGAGGGACATGGGTGTGGGAGGATTATTTGAGGTGGAACCCGGCGGCAAATGCGTCTTTTTTCAGATGAAATCTTTTCACCAAATTTTGGCTGGACAACCAGATACTCCTTTCTCCTGGAGAGCCATTTGGGGCATTCGTGCTCCAACCAAGGTTTCTTGGTGTGTGACTAATGATTAGATTCTCAATATAGGTAATCTTATACGGCATAAGACAGTATCGTGAATCGGTTTTGCATGCATGTGCTTGAGAGATGGGGAATCAGTGGGGCATTTATGTACTGTCTGATCGCCAAGGCTTCGGTTCTTTTTTGGTGGGGTATTTCAGTGGGTTTTTCCTGCGACGGTGGTGGAGATTATTCAAGAATGGTATGGAGCTAGAGTGGGTAGAAGAAGACGGAAGCTTTGGACTCTGTGCTTGATATGGCTCATTTGGAGAGAAAAGAAATCGTAGATTTTGAGATGGGACAAGATGTCGCTGCCTTAAATTAAGAGTCTTTTTCTTCCTAGTTTGTTTAGTTGGGAGTCGAGGGAGTGCAAACCAACCCTTGATAAAATTCTTGGCATGTTAGATATTTTTGGCATTAGATCAATGTATAGGCTCTTTCTTATTGGTCTCTTTTTGAGTTGTTAGCTTTTTGGTCTTTTGGTACTTGGTTTGCTTTTGTACGCTCTCCCCTTGATGTGGATGGTTTTTCACTAAATTGTTGCTTAAAAATAAAAACTCCTTTAGAGTAATTTTTGACATAATAATCTGGGTAGAGGGGGAAATGCTCTGTAATATGAGTTGCATGTGTTGGAAGCAGTCATTAGACCATTTTGTTACCTTTTGAGGTGGCAGGTATCTATGTAGTCTCTCCTTTTCTCCCCTCTACTTGTGGAGTTCATTTGGTGGTGCTTGATATGCACTTTTCCTTGCATAAGATTTGGGCTGGTGGATGCCACCCAAAAGAAGTTATGAGGGAATATATGGTTGCTCCATCTCATTTGGTGCGGTGCATTAGGAGGGGAGCAGTCAGCAGATCAGTAAACTTTTGATTTTTGAGGAAGTAGAGATGGGAGACTCGTACTCTAAAACTTATGCTTTTGGCGTACGATTATGTTAGTCATTATGTTTGTTGGTGTCATAGGAGACTAATTTTGTGTCGTATACATCCTGTATGAGAAACCAACTTGTTCTGCTGTTTGAATTTGATTTTCGTACCTTTTGAGTTTCAATATGATTTACGCAAATCTTTTTTTTTTCCCCCATCCCATTTCTGGGTACATGCAGCCTGTGAAAAGCCCTGTAACCATCTGTGGTGATATTCACGGTCAGTTCCATGATCTTGCAGAGCTTTTTCGAATTGGAGGGAAGGTACTAATCTGACTTAACACAAATTTTTGAAGTGTATGGTGTAAAAATCTCTACTCCCCAAAGTGTACATGTTTAATGTGACTGGTCATGATGTGACCTTCTCATGTTTCCATTTTGAAAAACCCCTGCCCAAGTTGACACGATAGCACTCTGCTTCTTTTGGTCGTAGTGGGCAATTTTCTTTGATTCATATTTTATCAAACATTGTTCTGTTTCCTAATAACTTTCTATTGTTAATGTGATATCTCCGTCTAATCCTTTTAGAAAAAGTCAATAGCATCTGCTATTACTTTACACATTATCAATCTCATTCATATCGTGAATTATTGCACTTCAAGTTCATAATCTTGTTTATGGAAACTATATGGTTGTTCACCACCTTATGTTACAAGTGTAAATTAGGACCCCCAAGTTTTGAGGAAGCAAAGGCAGGAGAGGAGAGTGGTTGAGGCTTCAAAGCTTTTGTCATTCTCATCCTAATTGTTTGTTCTTGTATCAAATATTTTCAGGAAAATAGGAAGAACAAAAAAGGTTACAGTCAATTTACCCAAAAAAAAGGTTACAGTCCATAATAAATTAGAGGACAACAGTTATTGATCAAATGGCTGTAAATATGTAATTACCTATCCCCAAGAAGCCTTTTTGCTGGATTAAAAGACTTTGTGTACCTTCACTGGATGTGGTAGCACAAACCCAAAGGAACTGATCCTTTCGTCAAACTTCATGTTTTTTTAATCTTTTCTAGCAATTGTATACTGATTACCTTTTGTGATTTGTAGTGTCCAGATACAAATTATTTGTTTATGGGGGATTATGTTGATCGTGGTTATTATTCAGTTGAAACTGTAACGGTAAGTGCATGTTTCTACCTTTTAGTATCTTGTGGGTAATCAATAAAGAGAGATTTATGGCATTACTCCTTAACTAAATGGGCACACTTGGATTTGTAACTGTCCCCGATGCCTCTCTTCTCTGCATTCATTACCTACAGAGGGCTATTTACCTTGAATTTTCCTTGTGTTAATTGAAGTGCTGCAACTGTTGTTCTTTACTGATCAATTCATGTATTCAGCTTCTGGTGGCACTGAAAGTACGCTATCCCCAACGAATTACTATTTTAAGAGGAAATCATGAGAGTCGGCAGGTATGCTGATTCTGTTATAGTTTTCTTGCTTCTGTTCCCGTGAGTGAAAAAATACCAAGTAAAAGCTACATGATGCAATAATAGATGTATCGTGATTGATGGTAATGTGATTGAATAATTGTCCTGTCCTGTTCCATTAGGGTGTGGCCTTCATTCATTTTATTTTGGAAGTTTTTTCGCCTATTAGTTCATAGTCTATTAATTCTCTTCTAGACACTGGATGGTTTGTGATAAGTGGTTTCTGTTTTTGGCTGCAGATCACTCAAGTTTATGGGTTTTATGACGAATGCCTGCGGAAGTGAGTTCCTCATCCTTTTGCCTACATGAGGTTAAGATGGTGGAACGATGATGTCGTGTAGTTTGTAGTCTAAAATCTTTATGCCCAGTCTTGAATTTAAGAGTTTATCCTCCTTACGTGCATTCTCCTGTTAGGGGTGGGCTTGTTTTGTTGATATGTTGGTAACATTCTCCTTTTAGAGGTCATTTGTTTTCTATTTTTTTTGCCATTTATAGACCTATTCTCCATTTCAATTCCTTGCACAGAATACTTATTCTTCTCGGATTTTGTTATTTTGTGCTTGTATTGGTCCTAATTTTGCTACTATGCAGCCCAAATTATCTGTAGTTTACATCAATTAATCCAATCGTTTATCGATGTTTAGGGCCCCGAAGATAAAATCCCAGTGTTCTAAAAGGCGGGATTAATTGCCGGTTAATGGGCGATTAATCGGAAATCTGGGCTGACCGATGAGATTAATGGCTAAAAGGTTGAATTAGGCGGCTAGAAGATTAATCGAACTTAGGCGGCGATTAATCGCTGCTTAATTGGTCGGCATCTAGGCGGCGATAGGCGATTAATCGGTTCATGGGCGATTAATCGGCTAATGGGCGATTAGGCGGGGTAAATCTAAATTTTTAGAAAACGAAACGGGGTAACTGTTATACTCATACCAGGTTATTTAGGGCTTCGAATTAGTGTTACTGTGTTAGGGCTCTCATTCGATCAGCCTCTCATCGATCTAGGTCTGGTGATTAAGATTTCGTAATCTTGAACTATGAACATTGAACTTCTATGTCTCTATATTTGAAATGTAGAGAACTGCTAACATTCAGAAGTGTTAACATTGAGTATCCAATAGCCAAAGAGAACTAAGAAATTTTTTGGGAGAGAAGATATATCACATCAACTAGAAAAATTGTGATTATTAATGGTAGGGAGGTTGTAGAATATTTATAAAAAAAAACCCGACTAATTGCTAAAAGGCGATTAATGGCCGATTAATAGGTCTTGAAGCTTGAAGGTGGTCGGCCGCCCGCCTAGCGCCGAGCGCTTTTTAGAACATTGTAAAATCCTGGTTCTGTTCCGGCATTTGTAGTTTAAGCTAGTATAATTTTTTATACTCAAAGTTAAATGGAATTATTTCTTGCGCTCTGGAGTAATTTGTTACTGAATGTTGGGCGGATATTGAAAATAGACCGTGAGTTATGTGAGTTTCGTAGAGATGCTGAATTTGTCTAGGGTGGCCCTATTACAATAGCAGCCTTGACTTTTGCCCGGTCAAAAGTAATTTTATCCATTGGTAAGGCTAAAAGGTCAATTCTTTCCTCTAAACTTGTAGGCGTTGATGGAGCTTTATTGCAACTTAAGATGCTTGACAGGCGTGCACCACTCCTTCATGGATATAGACAAATAAGAAAGTTTTGTTACTCCCTCCATCCCAATTTTTTTTTGGTCAAGTCAAATCTTATAAAGCTCAAATCAACCAAGAACAAAAGGACCAAGTCCAAGTACAGCTTCTACAAACAAGAAAGCTAAAAGAACCCAAAATCCTATACATCCCCAAAACAACTAGGGGAGAAAAAATTTCCTACTAATTTTCCAGCTAGCAGCAATGTCACAGTTCTGGGGAGAAGCTTTGACCCCTCTCCAGGAACTAATACAAGCACGAACATCCTCAATTATAACACCTTGTAAAGAAGAACGATCCTGGCTTCGGTTCTGAAAGACTCTACTATTACGCTCCCTCCAAAGCCAATAGATTGTAGCAGCCAAAGACAATTTTTAAATCGTATGCACCATAGCATCCCCCTTGTGAAATTGCTTAGCCCAGCTCAGCACATTCTGCAACACTAGTGACGCACTGATAATCCCATTACGAAACAAAATAGCAGACCAAACTTGAGTAGAATAAGCACAAGTGAAAAACAGATGGGAGTGGGATTCATCCTCCCTAGAGCAAAGGACACAGGTAGGATTCACTTGAATGCCCCAGGAAACCAACCTATCTTTGGTTGCTAAACGCTCCAGAACTGAAAGCCACTGGATGAAAGCCAACCTCGGGGTATGAAATTTAAACCATATGATCATATGCCGAGGGAAAAGAGGTTTAGGTGTCCTAAAAGCCTGCCAAGCAGACTTCACAGTATAGACCCCACTAGCTGTAAGGTTCCAAACAACAGAATCAGCAGAAGTAGGGTCGGGGATGAATGTCACAGGCGTTGCTCTAGTGATTTCAAGAATTGAGGGATTCCTCTGACGTGGCCAACACCATCTGTTCATATGAATGATAGAACTAACCTTAGCTGTCAAGGACCTCCCCAAGTTATGAACTACCTGCTCACCAAATTTCTTGTAAAGGGGACCTAAAGGATGCCAATTATCGAGCCATAAAAAAATATTAGCCCCATTCCCAATCTTGTATGTTATCCAAGGCTGCACTTTGTCACGTAACTTCAGCAATTTTCTCATAGTCCAAGAAGCATTTGGGGGGATTCTAAGACCCCAAATACTCCTATCGTTGATCACATATGTATGTATCCATTTCACCCAAAGGGTATCACTCTTCATGCAAACTGCCCACAAGTGTCTGACCATTGAGGCCCTATTCCTATCCTTCATAAGCCTAAAGCCAAGACCTCCTTCTTCTTTGGGAACACAAACGTCTTGCCAAGAGACTTTAGCACCTGTACTTTTTAACTCTGATCCAGACCACAAAAAAGCCCTAAGCAGTTGTTCCATCTCCTGAATAACTTTCTGAGGGAGAATAAAAATGGAAGCCCAATAAACCTGGATACTGAACAGAACTGATTTAACCAATTGAGCCCTCCCTCCATAAGAAAGAGTTCTATTTTACCAAGACTGAATTCTTAACAGAATTTTGTTCTTCAACTGAGCACAGTCAGAAGCTTTCAATTTAGTAGATATCAGAGGGACACCGAGATACTTGGCTGGAAGAACACCCTCAGGGATAGGGAGGATATAGTGTAAACTACATTTAGTAGTAGGATCCACATCAACAAAAAAAAAAAAGAACTCTTGAGCATATTGATTTGCAACCCAGAAAACAAGTGAAAATCTTTCAAAACCTCAGCAATTATTGTAAAAGAACCCTCCTCAGCTCCACACAAAACAAATAAGTCATCCGCAAAAATTAAATGAGTTAACTGCAAAGAATGGCATTTAGGGTGATACCGAAAAGCTTGATGATGCACCTTATACTGGAGAAGTGCTGTGAAAGCCTCCATCACTAGTAAGAAAAGGTAAGGGGATAAGGGGTCTCCTTGCCTAAGACCCCTTTGGCCAGGGAAAAAACCCTCCAGCTGCCCATTGATCATAACAGAGAACATAGGAGTAGTTATGCAGTTCTTCACCCATTGAATATATTGATCAGGGAACTGCATGCTTTGCATAATATCAAGAAGAAAAGTCCAGTCCACTGAATCGTACGCCTTCATTAAATCCATCTTGACAGCACACCTAGGAGATCCCCCAGATTTATGATAAATTTTCACTAGTTCTTGCATTAGGACATTGTCCATAATACTACGACCCTTAACAAAAGCAGATTGATTGGAACTAATGATACTTGGAAGAATAGGCTGCAATCTGTTGGAAAGAACCTTAGTAACACACTTATAAACCACATTGCAACATGCAATGGGTCTATAGTCTCTCACAGTTGAAGGGGAAGAAGTCTTAGGCACTAAAGTAATAGCAGTTGCATTCCATTGCCGAATATCCCCATCAAGGAAAAATTGTTGAACAGCTTGAATCACATCCTTCCCTACTAAGTCCCAATTTTCTTGAAAGAAACCCAAATTAAAACCATCTGGACCCGGAGCCTTATCCTTATTGATAGACCACATAGCCAATTTAATCTCCTCAGCAGTTATAGGTTTAATCAACTCTACCCCCATTGCTCTAGTGACTCTCTGATTCAGAACCATACCCAAAACCTGTTTAGCATCTCTTCTTTGACTAAAAGGAGTGCCTAGGAGACCAGTATAGTAGCCCAGAATCTCTTGCTTTACCTCAGTAGGAGTATTAAGTCTGACCCCAGAACTGTCCTGTAAACTGAGAATTTTATTTTTAAGACAATGAGCTCTCATCTTATGGTGGAAGAACTTAGTGTTCTGATCCCCCAAGGATAACCACAAAACTCTGGACTTCTGTTTTTTGAAAGATTCTTCAGCATAACTAAGATCAATAAAAGAAACCAACAGTTCCTTTTCTTGGTCATGCAATTGCTGATTTTGGGAGAGAGTTGCCAATTGAAGCTGCACATCAGCAAGAGCCTGCCTAGCCATATCTACTCTTGCAGAAAGATGAGAAAAATAGGACGTATTGAAAGATCGTAACACAGGCTTAAGCCTCTTTAATTTCCGTAACAGAAAGAATTTATGGTGACCACTAACAGGCTTGCACCAGCATTTCCCCAATTCCTCCTTAAATCTTGCATGTTTCATCCAAAAGTTAAAAAATTTAAAAGGCCTCTTCTTTTGAGTTTCTGGAAGAACAGTGACAAACATAGGACTGTGATCAGAGATACCTGGGGACTCAAAAATGGCCTCAGATTCAGGAAAGCTATCCAACCATCCAGCATTGACCATGACTCTGTCTAGTTTACTTCTGATCTCCCCCAATCCACCCCTTCTATTGGACCAGGTGAACTAATATCCCTTAGAAGGCATATCATCCATCCCAATATGAGCCAAGCAATCATTGAATTCACAAGCAGCAGAGCTATCAAACCCCACCAATCTTTCATCAGATCTCCTTACAACATTGAAATCTCCAAGTTGAATCCAAGGTCCATCACCAATCCCACCACTAACAAACCTCATATCAGTCCAAAGAGACCTCCTACCAACCATGTGATTCTGACCATACACAACTGAAATGTGGAAAGTCCTGTGGTCACTAGTTTCCACCCTAGCCAAGATCAGTTGATCTGAACAAAGGATAACATCCACCTTCAGAGAATGAGGATCCCAAGCCACAATGATACGGGCAACACTACCATTCCCAATATTATGAACATGAGACCAGTGAACAGGAAAACAAGCTCTAGCAGTAGAAACCATATTCTCCAGTCTAACTTTAGTTTCTACCAAACCAAAAAAACTAAGGTTATGAGTTTTAACCAAAACTCCATCCCAATTTGTTTGTCCAATCTTGGAATTCCAATTTATTAAGGAGACCAAATGATTACTTTTGAAAAGCTTCAAATTTTCAAAAATTCCCTTTACTTTTTGGTATTGGATGAGATGGCACTCTCTCCAATGCATATGAGAGAGACTGAGAGAGCATTAAGGGAATATTTCAAAGTCAATTTTTGGGACGAACAAATTGGGACAGAGGGAGTATCATTTTGTGTAGATAGCTTTTTACTTACAGGCCATATAGGTGCTCAATGCGTGCTTATGAAATTTTTTTGCCCTTGTTATGTGCATGTTAATTTTGGTTGTTTGCATGAATATATTTGGAAAATGCAGCAAAAAATCCCCTCCCCCCCACAAGTATGCTTCTTTGATTACTGCACAAAAGCGACTCAAGTGTTGACCTAAATCATAGCTTACAAACACAAATCGCCAAGCTGTTTGTGAAACGTTATCATGCCTTTGGCATTCAACACATTCGTATCGCTAGCTTCTAGTCCTTGTTCATTCATTTTTTTTTTGGTGCCGATGTTGTTTGGTTTAAATGTCTCAACCTGTGTCATTGCCTTCTTGCTTTTTTGTACAGATACGGTAATGCCAATGTTTGGAAGATCTTTACAGATTTGTTCGATTATTTTCCTCTCACAGCACTGGTTAGTGTTTTTTCTTTCCGGAAAAGATGCATCAATTGTTTGTGGTTCCTGCATTTGTGAGAAAGAAAAGCAAATAAGTTCATTTGTCTATGCTTCTTGTAGATTTGTGCTTGTCATGTTTAAAGGCTTTGAAAGGCAAAGTAAACTGAATGGTGATGTGTTTGACTGAAGTCGTAGCCCTAGAATGGGTAAAGTCTTGAAAGGGTTGAATGCGCAGTGGAATTTTAAGTTTTGGCATTAGACTTTTGAGTTCTTTGCAAGTGTCTTTCTGGAAGGAAATTGGAAATTGTTCCTTCTGATAGTTATTATATGTGGATCATTCAACGCTGCTGCCCACAAACATAGTTTTGCTTTTATACAGTGCCAGAAAAAGCAAGAAAGCAGAAAGACAAGAATGCAGCTTTCTTGCTTATTAGAGTAGTTTTGTTCTTATATGCTTATTAGAGTAGTTCGCTCTTATATGCTTATTAGAGTAGTTCGCTCTTATAGGCTTATTTCATTGTTTCGCACCCGATCAAATTGCTTTGGTTTTATAATTTCATTCTGAGGGTTTTACTCAGACTTCACAATGAGGTCGCATTTAATTACTTTATAATTTCACTTTGAGCCATCTAATTGAGCTTTTGTGCGCTTCCTTTTTGTTGACCTTGATTCCCTTCGTTCTTCACCTGGTCATAGCTGACACCCAAAGTGTTATGCATCATATGTTCAGTCCTTGTACAATAACATGGCCTGAAAACACTGCATTTTAGTTATAGTGGTAAATAATTGCATAGAGTTTTCTTTTCTTTTCTTCTTCTTCTCAATGTTTGGTATGCCCAGTAGGTATAAGATCAATAAACCACCCGAATCAGATGTTAATTTTCTTTAGTTCTTCCGGTCAGAATACCATGTACTTTTTATTTACCGTCTGATTTTTTTTTTTTACACGTACCCTGTCTGATTCATGTCGTACTAGGTTGAATCTGAAATCTTTTGCCTCCATGGTGGATTGTCCCCTTCCATTGAAACCCTTGATAACGTACGTAATTTTGACCGTGTTCAAGAAGTTCCTCATGAGGGGCCTATGTGTGATCTTTTGTGGTCCGACCCTGATGATCGTTGTGGTTGGGGTATCTCGCCTAGGGGTGCTGGATATACTTTTGGCCAAGTAACTTCTTCTTCTTCTTCTTCTTCTTTTTCGTTTCATCTCCTGGTGTACAGGAATAGGGAGAGAAAAAATCTGTATTTTCTAATGGCTAGGACGGTGCTTATTGCAGGACATATCTGAGCAGTTCAACCATACTAATAGCTTAAAGCTAATTGCTAGAGCACACCAACTGGTTATGGAGGGATTTAACTGGGGCCATGTATGTAACTTCTTGCCGAACCTGTTCGACTTTTTTTGCATAAATTCATTGGGGGAGAGTAGTTTTTGTTTCATTTTATTGCATTGTTTGTTACAGGAGCAAAAGGTGGTTACTATCTTCAGTGCACCTAATTATTGTTATCGCTGCGGCAACATGGCATCCATCCTGGAAGTTGATGACTGCAAGGGCCACACTTTTATTCAGGTCTCTCTCTCTCTCCATGCACATCAGCGGGGATTCTTTGAGAAATTCCAGCTTGCATATGAACCTTTAACGTTAGCTTTAGGGGGTGTTTGGCCGCCTCATTTTTGCAATTTTTATTGTGCATTTTCTCATTTAGGATGTTCTCGTCGGGAAAAAAAAGACATTTTGAATATTTGGTCATGGATTATGGAATGAATTAGAATGCATTATTAGAAATGAAGTGAACCAGAGAGTACATAATCCAAAAATCAAGTCTGGAGGAGCTTTTTGGATCCTGATTATACTTCCAGCCTCAAAATTCTTTTGCAAAATCTACTATTCACATATCAAACAAAACACTTTTACATATTCTCAAAAGTATGGTGGACGAGTAACCATTATTTTTGTGTGCGCGGATTATATTGTTGTGGTAAGAGGAGCTGATGTTGAGACTATTGAGGCTTCTAAAGTATGTCTAGAAGAATCTTGGTCCCTTGAAAGACTTCCTTGGAATTGAGCTTTATCCAAAAAAGTAATAATAAACAAAAAGAGGAAGAGACCTTATATAAAGGGTCAAACTTGGACTTTAGACCGATCTTCACTCCTATGGAGCAAAACCATAGACAACAAGCTGATGAGAGTGACCCCCTTTAAAATCCAGGCATGTATCAAAGACTTGTTGGGAAACTTATTACAAAAACCATTACTCGATTGGACTTCTCATTTGCGGTTGGAGTCGTTAGCCAGTTCATGCATGCTCCTCGAGCTCCTTTTTGGGGGCAGTCTATTGGATTTTTAGGTACCTAAAATCTGCCCCGGCCGTGGGATCCTATATGCATCCAACGGCCACCTTTGTGTCTCTGCCCTTTCTGATGCTGACAGGGCTAGATCTCTATCAGATAAATTATTAATAAAAAATTTATGTTCTACAATCCACAATCCAGAATCTGGAAATTAATTGGCTCTCAGAGACCCCTAAATCTAGTGTGCAACTAAAGCTGAAAATACAAATTCGGTTGTTGGTTGCAGTTTGAGCCAGCTCCAAGGAGGGGAGAGCCGGATGTGACACGAAGAACGCCGGATTATTTCCTATAATGCACTTGCAACATGAGCTATTGCTAAATGAGCTATTTTCTGAATCAGAGAGCTTTTACAATATCGTGATGCGATAGTTGCAGGGTGGCAGGAAGAATGTAAAAACCGCAGATGAGACTTCATTTGATCCGATTATTTCACGAAATTGCAGACATGCAAAGAGGCCGATATTTTGCTTTGCTTTTTCCCCCCTCAAGTTTTTCTTCAATGTTTTTTCTTTTCAACTTTCAGTTTTGTGTCTATAATTGCAGAAGGATGGTCTGTAGAGACTGGGATACTTTAGATTAAAGTAGGTATCAATATACCTTTCCAATTTCTTGGCGTTGGAGAAAACAATATTTGACTACTATTTGTTGGTCTGAGCCATCTATTCTGTAACTATTAATTAGCCTATCTATTCTATAGTTTGAAACTTGCTCGCACGTTGGATGAGAAGTTACAGAAGTATTGAATTTTTTGAATATATCCGAATTGATAAATTGAGATGGGAATTGGCACCAATATATTGGAATTGGAATTGGCCCATGCCAGGTTCACTCTCAAGATTAGAACTATTCCTCTGGTAAGCTTGTTGAGAGCTTTAGTCGTGTCAAAAATTATGTTAATCAGATAGTATTGATTAATAAGTATCTAATCGAAGTGCATTTACGTTTTTTAAAATGAATTTGGGCGCAATGGATCAAAACCCAGTTTAATAAAGAATAAATTACACCGAATAGATATTAACTAGTATTCAAGTAACGTGATGATTTTTGGCATGGTTGAAGTTGTTGTCCAGCTCTACGACATGAACGATTCAGATCTTGAAAGTGAACCCGCATGAGACGACAACCGGCCAACTGCCCAATGCAACGACAAGGCATGTCCTTGCATAATTATTCACTTGACATGGAGAGTGGAAATTACTGTAATTTTTTACGACTTCAACATTTACACTATTAGCATCTCCACATTGAATGCTCTAATTGCTTTACAATCCGATAAAAGAGCAAAAATCAAACACCTTTTTCTAAGATGAAATACGAGCAAAAATCATTAATACTGGAGTTGTAAAAACAAACCATACAAAACAATAGCAGGTGTTATCTTGATACTGTGGGGCAATGACATGAACCTCTTGGAAAGAACAAGTTTTAGGTAATGGATTCTAAGGTTTGTGGGTCTTTTTCGGCTCCTCGTTGGAGACCGGAGCCATTCGCTTCTAGAGTCGTCGAGAATATCAATCACGCCAAAAATTACGTTGATCAGATATTTGTTGATATGATTTCAAAACAATATTTATCTGGAAGGGGAAGAATTATAACACTGGATCAGAACCCATTAAACACAAATATAATACCGATAAACGTGATTTTTTAAGCATGGTTAATATTCTTGACATCCTCTAAAAGGTGAACAGTTCTAATCATTGAGATGGGCTCGAGTAAGGTCACACAAATGGGCATAATACTTGGGAGGATCCATCCCCTCAACACATACTAACTAATGACCATGATTCAGAATAATCAATTCAAGTTTAATTTTATTTCTTCATTCTTGCAAGGGATGGTAAAAACACAATAGGCACAAGGACATTACAGTCATTTGACATTAGCAGTAGATACTCCTTCTTGATGATGCTTATGGTCGCAAATGCAGATGCGATTAACACAGTGGGATGGGCCATTACGGCAGACAATATCACAGTCCAGTTCAGGCCTACAGTTTATTTTCATCCCCACCCTTGACTCACCACCTGCAATAAAATAAATACTGCTATTTAAATTCTTGAAAGGGAAAATAAAAGGATCCGGCTTTTCCGCATTCCAGACCCGAAATCGTCCATCTCCACAACACAGTTAGAGTTGTTGAATCTGTTAGAAAGACACTTGTAGAGTCATAGCTAGACAGTCGCGGATTCAGAAACCGACACAAGAGGGGGCACACATTACTTATATAAGCTTGAAAATATTTTTCTGCACGAAATTAATTGCTTTCAGTCCAAATTTTACAAGCCTTGGAACGAGTTTTCTTACTAAATTGACAAGCTCTAAATTTCACATGCAAATAAAGCAATACAACCAATAGATAATTAACATTAAAAAAGACTAACCATAAATTAATCAAGGAAGACATCAAGAACTATTTCTTAGAAAGATAGTTGAGCACGTTTTTTTTCCCAATTGGTAGGCTTTATTAGTTAACTCATAGGTGATAGGAGGAACATCAACAGTGGCACTCCGTTGGACCCAACTCGGGTAATCCCCAAGCCAAGTCAAAGGTGAATCACTAGATACGGCATATTTAGCCTTCACTAGATAGGGCATAGTTAAAATACCACGAGACACTAACGCAATTCTTCAAGGGTAAATGCAATGTTGTAAGGATACAAATGTAGGGGTTGGAAATTCAAATCATTACAATAATTTTGAATGGCTGAACTTGCACAAATTGCTCTTTGCAGTCCCCCAAAAAAAAAAAAGACAAAAGAAAATCCAAATTCGAAATAATGCGACTAACAAATTCCATTATGTTATCTTTGTTTTAAAAAAGAAAAAAAAATCTGCACTCTTATCTTATTCACAATAAATGTACAAGCAAGATTATCCTTATTCGCACTAAATGTAGAAGATTATCCGTAGTAAAAAAACAAGAGAAGATAAAAGAGAGATGCTTTAAATTCATATAAATAAAAACAAGAAAATAGCGCCTATGTACAAAAATAAAGTGTGAAAATCGCTACTGCATCCAACGTCATGATCCTCTACTTTCTTTCTTTTTTTTTTACCAGCAATAAACTAGATACTCATATGATCCTCTACTTAGATCAAGCCATGATAGATCAGTTTAATGAAATTTTCAAAATGGACAGATAATTTAATTGCAAAATTTTCAGGTTATGCAAGATGTGTCAGAACTATCTGCAATATAATCGACCACCTTATTATTATAATTACTAATGTATTATGCTAATGCAATAACGAAGAGGGGATCTGAATCCCCCAATTCAAACCCAGGAAACCCTTTAATTAATCTCTCTAACCAAACAAACAGGTCATTCAAAAAAAGTCTAACCAAACATAGAACATGGTTCTACTTTTTCAGTATCTTGGCAAGTATAGCATTTTACAACAAAACAGAAAAACAAAAAAAACAAAAAGAGGATAAATTCTTGCAGAGAGAGAGAGAGAGAGAGAGAGAGAGAGAGAGAGAGAGAGAGAGAGAGAGAACCAGATGCAATAAGCAAGAGGACGACAAAGAAAGACAGGAGTGAAGCCTTCTTCATTTCTTTTGGTTATTGCAGATGGAGGGTTCTTTTCTTTGGAATTTTGATGGCTGACGTGCCTATATATAGGATTTAACAATCTGGATTAGAGACTTAAATGGGAAATTAAGTCTGTGTACAAATCTATACTTGAAACCGTCTGATGCGCGTGACACCAACAAAATAATGAGATGTTCACATCACGAGCGTCAAATGATTTCGAACATATTATCTGTGCACATAATAATAAGTCTATATGTGTAGCATTGCTCAACTTAATTAGAGAAAATCATAACGGAGGGGAATATTTTGTTCTTTTAATTGCACCATATATATAAGCTATTAGTAACTTACCGAAATAGTTAGATTCATGGAATCCAGCAACTTTAAAATTACAGAATCTTTGTGGACACCATTTCTTTTAATAGCCAAAAAAATAAAGTCGAAGAATTCAGTACACAAAGATAACGGAGGGGAAAATCACAACGGAGGGGAATATTTTGTTCTTTTAATTGCACCATATACATAAGCTATTAGTAACTTACTGAAATAGTTAGATTCATGGAATCCAGCGACTTTAAATTATAGAATCTCTGTGGACACCATTTCTTTTAATAGCCAAAAAAATAAAGCCGAAGAATTAAATACACAAAGATAACGGAGGGAAAAATCACAACGGAGGGGAATATTTTGTTCTTTTAATTGCACCATATACATAAGCTATTAGTAACTTACCGAAATAGTTAGATTCATGGAATCCGGCGACTTTAAATTACAGAATCTTTGTGGACACCATTTCTTTTAATAGCCAAAAAAATAAAGCCGAAGAATTAAATACACAAAGATAATGGAGGGGAAAATCATAACAGAGGGGAATATTTTTTGTTCTTTTAATTGCACCACATATATAAGCTGTTAGTAACTTACTGAAATAGTTAGATTCATGGAATCCGGTGACTTTAAATTACAGAATCTCTGTGGACACCATTTCTTTTAATAGCCAAAAAAATAAAGCCGAAGAATTAAATACACAAAGATAACAGAGGGCAAAATCATAACGGAGGGGAATATTTTGTTCTTTTAATTGCACCATATATATAAGCTATTAGTAACTTACCAAAATAGTTAGATTCATGGAATCCGGCAACTTTAAATTACAGAATCTCTGTGGACACCATTTCTTTTAATAGCCAAAAAATAAAGCCGAAGAATTAAATACACAAAGATAACGGAGGGGAAAATCATAACGGAGGGGAATATTTTGTTCTTTTAATTGCACCATATATAAAAGCTATTAGTAACTTACCGAAATAGTTAGATTCATGGAATCCGGCAACTTTAAATTACAGAATCTCTGTGGACACCATTTCTTTTAATAGCCAAAAAATAAAGCCGAAGAATTAAATACACAAAGATAACGGAGGGGAAAATCATAACGGAGGGGAATATTTTGTTCTTTTAATTGCACCATATATATAAGCTATTAGTAACTTACCGAAATAGTTAGATTCATGGAATCCGGCGACTTTAAATTACAGAATCTTTGTGGACACCATTTCTCTTAATATCCAAAAAAATAAAGCCGAATAATTAAATACACAAAGATATGGCTGAATTTTGAGCCTATTCAGAGATATCTTTTGATACAATTCTAAAAAAACAAAAAAAGGAAAAAGATATCTTTTGATATCACCGCATCATCTACAAGTTTATGGCCGCAATGTTCGCATTTGTGACCGCAAGGTTTGGGTTTATGGCCGCATGGTTGAGTGTAAGGCTGCAAGGTTGGAGTTTATGGCCGCTATATTCAAGTACGTGGCAGCAATGTTGGTTCTGGGTAGTTCACCGACTGTCGCTAGAACGCCATTTTTCCCGTTTAAGAGCATATGGGGACATAGCCATCTCTAAGTCGGAGTTTTTGGATGCTATTCTGCGGATGTTTGAGTTAGAGTTAGAAGAGGAGATTGATTAATTTCTTCGTTCGTAAGTTCCCAGTGATAGCATCTAATAAAATCGTCGGGATTTTTTTTTGTAGCAATTGGTTGGGTTTTCTATGGAGTGGGTTGTCTTGCTATAATACTATGGATCATTTTATTTAGTAGTTTACTCTTAATTTTTAAGTTTGAAAATTGCAAATAAGTTTTTATTTTTTAAGAAGTCTTAGTGGAACACCACCTACTCTTCATTTTACTGTCTGTTTACATCTTTGCCTGAGTAAAGAAATAAAAATAGTTTATTTTTAGGGAAACGCTTCAATGCACCCCTACTTTCGAAAAATATTATGCCCATGTTTGGTGAATGTTATGCCTTCTTACGGTTGATATGCACCTTTATCGGTGTTACACCTATCGGGGTAAAATGTTGCACCTCCTTGGGGTAAAATGTTTAGGACAAATTTTTATTTGGCATATATCATATTCTTGGAAAGCGTTATCAGTGATCTTTTGGCCTAAATAGTTTCTTTTTAGGAAAACGCTTCAATACACCCCTAATGATCCTTGTGCGCGATATTGCACCCTTTTGGTGCCCTTGATGAAAATTTGACTTCCAAACAGAAAGAAAGATTTGCCCTGCTAAAATTTAGTGAAAGTTTTCTTGTATTGTTCTAACCAATCTTCTGCATTGTTCAAGTGATGAGAAAGAGATGAATGAGAGAATAAGTATAAATGTGTTAACTAACCCTAATGGATATTCATCATATGGTGAAGGCTGAGAAACTTACAAGAAGAAAAGTATAGTATATATCAAGCATAAAAATTAGAAAGGCTACAAGTTGGTGATACATGACCTAGTTTGTAATTTATGGTTAGTATGCACTATTATTCCATAGAAGCACCAATCACAATGTTGTTGGCGACGGTTATCATTTTCAAGATGTTTTTCTGTAAAACATTAGTCCAATATTTTGTTTTCTACTTTATAACTAACACCGCAAAAAATCTGAAACTTTTCTCGCTTGAAAGTCTCGTAACGAAAAGCGACAACATTCATACCATAACCACAAATCTTTGTAATGGGCACATCATGTACGGTACATCCCCCTGGTAAGTTGGTAACTATACCACAACAGTTCGTGACATTTTACCCCAAAACCTCATAACTTTGCTTACGATATGTGGTTTGTATTGTAGATTTATCCTTCATCTGTGAAATGTCGATAACGAAGAAGTGAAGACTACATTGATGACTTATCAACTCTACAGCAGCATCCAAACACAGCAGAAAGCCATGGTCTACAAGTTTAATATTTACAGTAAGGGCTGAACTGAACCTAGAAATATTACTTCCAAAATATAGCATCCAGCATGATCAAGAGTGACTCATAACCATCAAAATAAGTTAAGAATAAGCATATTATACAATTAGCTAGAAGATGATACCACCTCTATTAACTGTAAAAATTGGTCATCTTAACCAAGGACTCATTTGCTAACACGTGTTTCTAGATTTTTCCATTCTATCTAGTGAGATAAAATATAGAACGATTTTATTGCGCATAACATCCGAAATACAGCAAGAAGCATAAAATACATCACCCTAACTTCGTGTGAATATAAATTAGAACACTTTGCAAGGTGATACCAACTAGGGTTCCAAATACTTGGACACTACAATAGTACAAATACACGCCAAAAAGCTGAATTGCCCGCTGGAAAAGATTTAATTCCTTTCTCATTTATATATTGTCAACTACATTACACGTATCCTTTTAAAATTATAAGATACTCGTGTCGCACACTCGACAATCGGATAAGATTCTGAGATCCGTGTTCTGACATGTTTATTTGGACACTGATAAGCACATGTATTCTGCTTACCGTGAAATCGGCATGGAACTCCAATGTCATTTCAGAAATTTCTTAAGGCACTTTGAAAACAATATATTCCAGAAACCAGAAAGAAATAGATGGACAAATTTCAATACTTAGGCATAGCTCAGTGTCCTTGACATAAAAATTAGATAAATCATTGACTAAGTCACATATTCGTACCCGAGTCCCAACACTTGTTCCAGAGTCCGTACATTGACTGTCATCCCTTTTATAACGCACACCACATAGTTACTTTCCTCCATTCCCAAATTGCACCCAAAGACTTTAATGGGCCTTTATTTTCTCCACTATACTTTTATCATTTTCATATATACAACTCATTCTTTTAGATCATCTCTTAGTCTTGCGCAGCAAGCTAAACTTAACTCAAAACTATGCAAAATATGGGAAAAATCAAGTTTTGGGGAGCTATTATATACCTATTTCAAAGCAAACCAAGAACTTCAAACAGAAGAAATCAACTGCAACGTATAATTCGTATTTACAACTGAGACATCATTAAATATGATGCAAGGTGCTGGTTGTGTAAATAAAACCAACTACTATTTTGCTAATTAAGGATACAAATGTTTTAATAAGCGAAGTGTCATAAAATTCACCTCGCAAATCGGAGGGTCCATTCCGCAGCTAATTCATCATGTTTAGCTCTGTCTGCCAAGTACAAGCGAGAAATGCTAGGAATAACTGGATTACCTGAAAAATAAGTGTATCAAGGGACTAGAATAAGAAGAACAATGTATCATTCCAAGTATGAGAATAATATCATTCGATTCAAACTCGAAGAATTGAGAACCTATAAACCTGCCTCAAACAGTCCCAAAGTGAGCAGAAGTACTCACATTGGTCAGGGGTTGTGAAAATAGATCTGACCGCAAGAAGCACCTTTGAGATTGTTAGGGCCGGACTCCAACCATCCTTCAAGATGTCCAAACTCACGGTGCCCGTGGAATCAACATTGCAGTGGTAGATACGAGTTTTAAAAACCACCTGTAACCCTGATTTCTAAAATTATAAAATACGAAAAGGACAAAAGAATAGGACAAAGAAGCCCCACTATATGGCAGTTTCTAAGGCAAAACATGCATTATCTGAGCACACCCATGTTCCAAGCGGGTGTCCTTAGCAGCTGAACTTATGGTAAAAGCTGATAATAACCATGCCCCAACAATTAATTGTTTCCGACCTTCGGTTATTGTTGTTGGCTCATAAGCCAAAGCAAAACACCATGTCAAACAGCTTGGCACAGCTTTCAAAACTAAACAAGAAAGAAGTCGCAATATTTAAGCCACAACAAACCAGCACACTAACCAATAGTGCAACGGTCCAACCTACGGGCATTTTACCTCTAGGTCCAGAAAATAGAATGTAATTCCCACCAAGTCTTCTCTAATTAACGAAACACTAAAACCCTATGAAAGTGCCCAAAATCCTAAACACTGAAAGTGCCTAATCCCTAGGGCACCCTATAAAAGTGCCTAAACCCTAGGGAACCCTATAAAAATGCCTAAACCCCTAGGGTACCCTATGAAAGTGCCTAAACCGCTAAAATCTTATAATAGGAAAATGCACCCTAAAACCCCTATGAAAGTGCCTAAACCTAAACCCTAGGGCTCTATGAAAGCGCCTAAACCTAAACCCTAGGGTATCCTAAAACATAAAATCTTAAGGTACCCTAAAACCCTAAAATCCTAAGGTGCCCTAAGATTTTAGGGTACCCACTAGGGTACCATAAAACCCTAGCATACCCTAAAACCCTAGGGTGACACTTCCATTAATGGTAAATGTATTTTTGTAAAAGTGGACCTAGTGGTAATTAAGTATTCCATCTCTCCTTAATGAGAATTAAGTGTCATTTTTCTGTACTTATTCGTAAAAATCTCCCAACCTTAACCTCCTCCCTAATCTTCAACTTTTATGTATACCCACAATCTTTCGCCTTCCACATTTCGATTCCATCCACCATTAGAGAAGGTAAAGGGGTGGAGAGAAGAGGAAAAATGGAATTATGTTTCAAGTGGTGAGGAAAGCGGCGACAGATTAGGTGGCAGAGGGGTAGGGTGGTGGTGAGGTGGAGATATCAGTTTGGCTATCTTCAAACGCTCACTAGTCACTACAAATTATCATGGAGATATTCAAAGAATGTTTTGTTGGCTACCCAGAAAGCCACCATACCCAACATCAGGAATTTAGATGATCCCAAGAACTCTCGTAGAAGTGAGTTGTACTCCTTCAAGTAGGTATCGATGAAAGGAATACAATTTAAACTTCAGACTAGAGTATTTAATCTTACGTGATGTTAAATCTTCAAGGAGGCAAAAGACATGTAACTAGTTAGTTCAACAATTCTTAGTGTCTGGGAGGAATAGAGCATACCTTAGGAGGTTTGAATGGATAATCACTTGGAAACGTTATGTCAAGAAAAAATATGCCACCTTGATATGGTGTTCCTACGAAAAAGAATTTGAAGAAATACTAATAAAAATTTGTTGCAGCCAACTAACTAGCAGTCTAGCAAACAAGTAATTCACGTAAAAGCAATTTTCTGAAATAAAAGTGAGCAATATAAACCAAAATCCCATTTGGAATACTGCAAATATGTTCAGAAAACAAGTAGAGAAAAGGTGTAATGAGAAAAGGGAGGAGAAAATAGAAACCTAGGATTTACCCTTTACGTGTATATTACACAAGATCGTTACGTAAGTAAACCCCAGTCAGAGACTACAAGGTAATTCATCAAGAACAACACCTAATGAAATACTTGAATATGACTTAATTAGAGTCTTCAGCATACAGAAGAGCTCAGGCATATGCATCTGCACAGAGAGGTGGTTGTCCTCTATATCATCAACAACCTCTTTAAAATGCAAATGATCTGTGGATTTCTCATCACCATTCGGTAGACACACAGAGGATCGAAGAAAACCATGCCAAATGGACCTTTTTAGGAGTGAAAGCCACAAAGAAATGATTCATGCCTTCAAATCAATGTAAAAATAAATCCATCTCATATTCAATTACCAAAGGCCATAAAAGGTATCTGAAACAATACATAATTGTTTCATTCCATGCTGAGAAGGAATACAATCTCACATTGCTTGGGTATGGAATGGGTGATCACAATATAATTTTGGGACCTCTCCACCTAATAGCTTATGCGTTTGGGTTGGAATTTCTACACTTGCCATTACCAAACACCTCTGTCACAAATGCTTTAATCTGAGAGTCAATTCTGCAAGAGCAGCATCCAGATTTTCTCTATATTCTTCTTCATTTTCTTTTCCTGCCAGAGAAGTATCGAGGTCTTCCTTGTAATGTATAGGCTTGATAGGACCCCATAAATTACTTTATCTAACAGTAATCACAATTCCAAAATCTCTAACAAGAACAAATTTGGAGGCTGGGCTCCAAGATTTCTATCCAATACTTCAAATAGAGATCAACAAGCAATCCTTTCCTAAGTTCATCAGCAGAGTTATTTTGTAACACTACATTAATGCAGTACATGCCAAATTTTCAACCCCACACCAACTCTCCTTTTCCTCACATAGTCACATGCTTTGACATGTAGAAATTCCAAAAGCTTTTGGTTTCAAATTCCTAATACATTCCTCCCCAAGCCTTGGGCACATACACCATTCCCAATCAGTAAGTAAGAAGAAATATATTTATCCTACATAGATGCCAATGAATTATTTATCCAATGTAGGTCATCTTTGCATTGCCTATACCACAGAAGGCAAATAAATTTGCCCGACAAACTGTATCAGTGTATGGGGGAACCTTTACCTTTACATCTCCTTTTCCCTACCCCCATCTTTTGGTTTACAACCATTTCTGATTTCTCCTAACTAGTTTAAAGTCACATTAACTCAAATAAGAGAACAAATACAGCGGACAACACGCGTTCTAATTTTTCATGTGCCTTTTCTTTTCCTTTTTCGTATTCAAGTTCTCAGAGCCACAAACATAGTATCTATGTATTAATATTATAAAGGGAACACCCAAGTTGGTGTGAATACTTTTTGAGGTAGCTCACACTTTTAAATAACAATTTCGACCATTACTTTACAGCTTCTCCCTCCCCACACAAATTTTCCCCGTAACTGCTAGGGTAAATATGGAAATTCAACTTTAAAACCTCCCTCCACATTCCATACGAAAACAAACCGCTTCCTCCTTGGTGGTTACATCTCTTTGGACTCTATTGTTTGCGAGTCTCGATTTCAAGTCCCCGCTATAAGATCTTCTCTCATTCAAGTCTCCACTCAAAGTAACGAATGCTAGAACAAGAGAGAGGCGTAAAAATGATCAACGTATGCCCTTCTCTCTTTTTTTCTTCTTCAGTTTACTGTGATTGATTTTTTGATGTTTCCTCCTTCAACAAAAGAAGTTTACGTCATGAGATTAAATAATTGAGTCACATATGTAGGGGTGCAAACGGGCCGAGCCGAGCTGAGCTTTCGTCTTGTTTGAGCTCGCTTGTTTACTAAACAAGCCTAAAACTCGAACTCGGCTCGTTTAATTTACTTAACGAGCCTCTTTAAACAAGCTGAGCATATACAAATGAGCCGAACTTTTGCGAGCCAAGCCTTGCTTTTGAGTGCCGAGCTCAGTTCGTTCAGTAAACGAGCCTAAACAAGCTGAGCTCGTTCAGTAAACGAGCCTAAACAAGCTGAGCATATACAAACGAGCCGAGCTTTTGCAAGCCAAGCCTTGCTTTTGAGTGCCGAGCTCAGTTCGTTCAGTATACGAGCCTAAACTCAAGCTCAGCTCGTTTACCGAGACGAGCCTTAATGAGCTGAACCACGAACAGCTTAGTTCGTTTGCAGCCCTGCTAGTAAGACAAGAAACACCTTCAAATTTCAACCGAAGTTAACAGTTGAGCAAGCTCATTTCAATTCAACAGAGAAAAGCAGCATCGGCAGTACCAAAGAAATTCAAGTACTCTTCCAAACTAGGTTTAACATGCTACCGAAGAAAACAATTAAAAAAAGCACACAAAGTGAAACAATTTAGATTATAATCCACCACCTAAATAGTACGACCATACAGTATTACATACACAAATACAGAGAGAGAGATGGAACCTGGAGGGCCAATGATGGTGGCGACCCAGTGATAAAGATTGTCGCCTTTGGGGCCAGCGGAGCAGTCGGAAGGTGGGTCCATGTTGAGGTCGGCCATCTCCTTTTGTATTCTCTTTCCTGAAGATGAAACCGACGTCGTCGAAGGCCATGATCTTCCCCCGCGGCTGCTTCCTCCTCCGGCCGACATGCCGCCAGAGTTCATCGTCGACATTTTAGCAGAGAGAGAGAGAGAGATGTGCACCTGATGATAAACCCAAGCATAAAAAAATGATGTGACTAACAAACGACGTCGCGACGAGATTGGTTGGTCGATTGATTTAACGACGTCGTTGTAAGAGAAAATGTTCTTATTTAGTAAGGGCATAAATTTCCTAAGCCTAGCCCATCCTAAAATTAATGGTTTTCGGACAAAAATACCCTCAATGAAGTGACGTTGTTTTGGGTCCGATTTTGGCAACAAAAACATTTCCACACCCTAAAACCCCCAATTACTTATCTTCTTCTCCAAAATATTTACACCACCAAACCCAAACCCAAACCCTAGCTGCCGCCCCCACCACCACTCATCTCCGGCGACGCCCCTCTCCGGTGAACTCCATCTGCGGTGAGGCCCACCACCTCTCTCGGCACCACCACAGCTGGCACCACCTCCGGTCCTCACCTCCGCCGATCAGCGTCACCACCTTCATCACCCGAACTCCATCACAACTTGAACCCCGCTGCCCCGCCTTGCTCCACTCCCGAACCAGCCCATAAATAGTTCCAAACCGGCTGCATTTCGGTCTCAGAATCAACTCCAAAAATCAGTCCCGAAACTGATCCATAACAGTGCCGAAAACAGCCACCGACGAAGCTCCGTTGCCGTCCGAAAATCAGTCCCTTCCATAGTTCACCCAGATTCATCTGTATTTTCTTCAATCTCATCGCGCATTAGCAAAATGCGTGATGTTAATCGCGTATTTCGTGAATGCATTATACGGAGCATGACGCATTCGAAATTTGCATTTTTTGCGTTTTTAACTATCACGCCATCGATTTTCAACATAAATAAATAATCCATTTCATTAAATGATCCTCACTTAGTATAGATAATATCCAAAAGAGAGAGAGAGTTCAAATGATCATTTACAAACCAAGTTCCCAAGTTTGAAAATTTACCACATTGGCACTACAGCCCAAACTCCATAGTTAGTCAAAGAGAGTAAGTTTAGAGGTTGCATAATATTTGAAGTTAAAAGAGTTCAAACAAATTTATAATTTCATCCCTTCAAGTGATCGAGCAAATGATGATTGAACTACTCCCCGATGACGGCTTTCAAAAGACGTGAAATTGAGCACGCACACTATGTATTCCATGTCAAATCCTTGAGATGTACTTGAAAATGATAGATTGAGCTACACTAGCCCAGTAGAGAATTCTATACTCAAGCTATATGTAAATACAATGAAACATGCAATGAGAATGGATGATTTCCAATAAACGAGCAAGAGATACAAAGGGCACTATGAACCGACGAACAACAACTATGGAATTCGATATGTTTTATAGATGTCCCTAACCATTTGTACAACAACTAGGAGCAGTTTTAAGTACAAATCAATCTAATCAACCCAATACTGTTTCTCAAATCATTTTAAGACTCCTCAAATGAATGCCACCTTTATTTTCCTCATTTCTTACCATTTACCATCAAACCTCTTTTATAAAAAGAAAACATTTCCATTTGGTTGCCAAAATAACTTTGAGAAAACTCTCGACCTTCACGGGTCAAGCTCCGTTGATTCACTTGAATACCGGAATCCGTTGATTTGTGCCCAAATACCGGAACCGTTGATTCACTTAGGAATACCGGAGGATTTTTTATAGAAATCCTTTTTCCAAACCATGTTCCTTCCTTTTCAAAACTTTGATGAAATCAATCATTTATCTCCCTTTTTCAACAGTTACCATCTCAAGCAATTCACAGCCCATACAACAACGTGAACTTCAATAAATCAATCTAACTTCCTTCATCATGCGAGACATTCAACTGTATTACCACACCTTGCGTTACAGTAAATTCTCTCTACCTGGGTTTCCGCATTACCACACCTTGCGTTGCAGGACCCTCAATTCAAAATTCACAACTTACACAAACACATACGCATTACCAATCCACATACAAGAAGACAACGTTCCCAAGGTCACATTCTTTCATTCATCATCATACAAAGTATAACAAACTCATAAACACGTCCCCTTATACATAAATAAATAGCTTAAGCTCACATTATTCCTCTAAGTCTATTACGATGTCCCACGTCATGCATCGAACCTACTAATGGCTTTACAACGCACCACCCATTAGGTTCTATACTAAAAATTTCGTAGAACGAGCACCAAAGGAAGTTTGAAAGATCAACAAGACGAATGAGGAGGATACGAATTACTCTATTACCGTTTAGACTATTTGACAGGCCCTTATCAACCAACCATGCACCATACGATATACTTTACGGCCTATGATATTCAATAACGACTCCATAGTACGTTTCTCAATTCACCAATCATCCCGTCATGTTATCGCACTTAACAAGTCTATATCGATCATTGAAACATGCCACAACATCTACTTCAATCAACTAAAAACGTAAATAATGTACGAGTATCCTAACCATTTAATTCTACACTTTTCTAAGTTACGACGAGAGCCCAAAGAGATCGATTGGTCAATGAAACTTTCGAGGTACGAACAATCAAGTTTGGAAGTGATTTGAAGCTATTCAAAAGGTGTTTAAGGTGTTCGGGGTTCAAACGGACACGAGAAGAAACAAATAAACCAAATCTGCCCAGAACAGTAGGGGGTATTGATACCTGGCCAGAATCTGGTCCAGAGGCTAGTGGGGTATTGATACCCTCAAAAGGGGTATCAATACCATAGAGTTTTTCTGCAGAATTTCAGCTTTCGACAACGAAATTTCAACAACGAACCAAGCACGATCAAGGCACATAATCAACCCATAAACACATAGAGTGAGCAAGAAATCCCTACCTCGAAGTGTATACACGAAGATCTGACCCGAACAAGCAAGCCCTAGCTTTTGACTTCGAAATCCTCCATGAACACTTCTCTCTGAGCCCAAACCAACGAACCATGAGCTTGAAATCACATCTAGAGGGTGGAATGGAGGTTGATTGCCATGGGTTTTAAGCTTTGAAGGTGGGTTTTGGTGGGAGAGTGTGAGAAAGAGAAAGAGGCCGAAGGAGAGAGGGGGAGGCGTGAGATAGAGAGAGAGATATATGTTCTTTTTATCACCTACACACCCACCCACCTATATATACTAGTATATTCACAAATCACACTAGCACTTCCTCAAATAACAACCTAACACATTAACCCCAAATCAAATAAACTCAATAAATTTCACATTTACCCCAATTTCATATAAACTTAAGAAAAATTCATATTTTCCTCAATTTTCCAACATCATACAAACCCTTAAATATATATATATATATATTTTCCAGAAATTACGGGTCTCTACATTAACATAAAAAAAAAAAAAAAGACATGACGCATCTTGAAGATACGTTACAAATGGTTCGGATATTAGAATTTGAAATTTGTAACATTTTCAAGTTTTAAAATCTGAAAATTTTAAAATTTTTCAAAAATGTGTATCCGAACATGTCGAATTTTTTTTTTTCCGAAGGAGTTGGTGTTGGTGATAGTGGGACACAACTGGTGGTAGTAGTGGTGCGGCGATTATGGAGGTGGTGGTGGTGACGTGGTGTGGTGCGGCGTTGTTGGGTGTGGTGGTGATGTGGCAGTGATGGGCCGGTGGTGTGGCGTTGTTGGGTGTGGTGGTGATGGGCCGTTGGTGGTGTACGTGTACTGGTATGGTATTGTGTGGTGGTGATGGGTGGTGATGGAGAAGAAAGAACAGTGAGACAGAGAAGGGGGATAGGGAGGAGATGGTTGGTAGGAAGAAAGGGTATTTTTGGAAGTTTATGGATATTTGTTATGTTGCATTTAGGAAATTGTTATAAGATTTGTGGGTTAGGTTTAAAACAGGCTATGCTTAGAAAATTTGTGGTTGCAAATAGAAAGCCCCTTTAATAATTGACAAGGGTGTTTCTAAATACAACCACAAATTTACTGTGTACAATCCGTTTTTAAGTAAGAAATATTCGGACAAAAATGCCCTCAATAAAATTGACAAAAATACCCCTAAAATTACTACATACAACCACAATCACTTCTCCCTTACCCGTTCTAGCCCTCGCCTTCCCAGCAATCATCTTCCACAACTTCCTTCCTCCCTCCCACCTGAGACTCCCACCTCCCACCATTGCTGACATTTTCAAAAGCTCAAGAGCTCCACCTCCCACCATAAACCCAATCCACCTTCCACCTCCTAACTCTCACCTCTCACCTTATAGGTTTTGCACAAATGAAAAAATTGAATCAAAAAACCAAACCCACTTCCCTTTGCCAAAAATTGGATCACTCAGTGGCCGAATAACAGAGGCCATTGAGGAACAAAACCTGCCAAGGAGTACATTGCACCGTCCCATTAGCACCAGCAATTCTGTTAGGATCGTCACACACACGCACACGATTTACGAGTATGAAACAGTAAATAATTAACACAGAGATATACGTGGTTCCCCAAAACCGGGTACGTCCACGGGAGCGAGAGCGGCTGTTCTTTTATTATCACAGTTATGAACTAGGGTTTACAACATAGAGTATTTATAGCGACTCTATTCTAACCCTAACCTGGTATTTGGTCTTATCCCAAAAATACCCTTGTACGGTCGCCTCGCTCCGTTCCGCTCCGCTCCGTTCGGTCGCTTCGCTTCCCTCACTCCGCTCCGCTCCACTCCGCTCGGCACTGGCCTTTTACGAGAACATATGAGCCACACGTTCCAACAAATTCCGAATTATATAAGGCCAACTCAAAATGGGAAAAAACAAATTTGAAGAAAATCATTTCGCACTAAATAAGTTTTTGAATCTAGTTGCCGACCTTGTCGGATATCCAGTCTCGAGAACGATCGAACATTTTGGGAGTTAACTTCTGAAAAACCCACAACAATTCGGAAGTTAGAATCAGATTGCATATATTTTCAGATTTTAAAGTATGAATCTATTTCTGAAACCATTCATATATCAAAACCTAAATATGTCTAAGATTTTATTAGAATCCAATTTTTAAGCATTTTCAAGTTTTAAAACCCGAAATTTTCTAATTTTTTTGGGAATGTGTATCTGACCATGTCGATGGTCTGGCGATGATGGAGTGACTGGTGGAGGTGGTGATTGTGGTGCGGCAGTTATGGAGGATTTGCTGCTGATTGTAGGAGGATTTGCTGCTGATTGTAGCCGACTGTGGAGGTGGAGGATGGTCGACGGTGGTGGTGGTGGTGGTCCGCTGCTGCTGTCAGAATGGGGAAGAAGGAAGTTCAAATTTTTGGGGAAAACTGGTTTTTGGGTATGCAGGGACAATTTTGGAAGTTTAGGAGTATTTTTGGTTGTAAGTACCAAATTCTTATAAGATCTATGAGTTTTATTTAGCAAGGGTTGTATGCAATAAATTTGTGGTTGGATTTTTAAGAAAAAAGAAAAGGAAAGAAATCAAGAAAGAGTATTTATCTCTTGTTTGGAAGACGAGAGAGAGTGAGAATGATGAAGGTCAAGAATCCTTTATAAAGCCATTTTGTTTCTCACCACTTTTGGTGAAATTTGATGAGAAGAGAAAAGGTGGGGGATTTAATATTTTGTCTATTCAAATGAAATGGTAAGAAAACGTACTCTCTTTTTTTTTTTCTTTTCTCATTAGTAAGTGAAATCACACCCTTTTTTTTCTTTCATTTCACACCCAAGACCCAAGTAGCCAAAGGGGCTGTAAACAGGTTTCGTTCGCCTAGGCACCAAAAGAAAAACAATTTTGAAATTTTATTCGAAAAAATTCTTGGGAAAATGAAATACAAGAAGATAAAATAAGTGCTTTCCAAACATCCCACACATAGGCTCAACAAGTTAAACAATGCCACAGATACAGATTTACATACACAGATCTATATACCCACGTTCCAACAGAATTGTCCGCTACACGTGGACATCTCATAATCTTGTGAGGCACATGTGCATCGAACGTTCTGAACGCATCTATGTGTGTACACAGACTTTTCGCAACAAGTTAGCTTTATGAGCTAAACCAAATGATATGATCTAAAGAATACTACTAGTTGCTCAATTAACAATGGAGAGAAATCCAAAACTCATCTCCAAGGCTGCCCCATTCAATGTCTTTCCTACATAAATCTAGATTACAATAAGCCCCAATACGTATACCTGCACAAGCTCACTTGCAAAAGAAAATAAAAGAAGAGGAAAGACAGAAACTAAAGAAAATACTCCTCAAAATTGACTAAGAAGAGCATGATTTATCTAAAATCAACATTGCAACCATCAGTAACTACTGCCAAAAAAATTTGACTCCTATGACTTCATTCCGTGGTGATTTCAAGATCGTGACAAGTTATGCAACCCGGTATAAGTCAATCAAGATCGTGGCAATTAATATAGCTAAAATTCCAGGAATTTGAAGCCCCGGGGCTCTTCCAAAATCTCCGCCTGGTTGAGCAATTGGTCCAAAGCCAGTAGTAGGTGGGAATATCGAACTTGAGCTTGAATTTGAACTATTTGAACTGTTCCAAACAATTAATACATGTTAGAGGCTAACCAATACTAACAAAATGAAGTGAAATAAGAAAAGGTATAGATTGAAGTCCTCACCCAGTAAAAATACAGGATCCATAACCTGCAAAATGGCACCAAACAATTAGAAATGAGAGAGAGAGAGAGAGAGCTGTGAACGAATTGAATACAAATGCTTAGAACACAACGAGGATTCAATGCATTTTCGGAACAATAACGACAATTCAGATGCATGGAAAAGTTGTGCAATGTCCTGCATAGTTTCTTTTCCGAATCGTATTGTTTCTTACATAACGTGGTATGCATTAGGTTGTACTGGTTTTCTTAGTCAGTTCCTTCCAACACACCGACAAAAATGCAACTAACTTTATTGACAGCGATATTTGTGGAAAGCAAAAAAGGTAACATCAGTGCACAATCAATTCGACAATCTTAATTAGGAAAGCAAACTCTCTCCCATGATTTCGGACACAAAAGGCAGAAAATAGCAGGCTATACTTGTTCCTGGATTTTTTTTTTTTTGATAAGTACTTGTTCCTGGATATTGTTTGAACACCTTTTCCTGCCAGGGAAATGCAACACTTAGACATGAAGAAAATAGCTAAAATATAAGCAAGAATTGCAATTATAGCTCAGAACATTGAATTTACTTTTTACGCGTTCACTTATAAGCCGATATCAACCATCAATCTATAACTTCATCAGGCGAATTGGACTACTTTACTATAAATACCCCGCATGCTTACAGTACTCACACTCAAGAAGCCTGCACAAATTTTCTTTTCCTTTCTTTCTTTTCTTTTTTTTTCCCTTTCCTTTTTACAAGGGGACTCATGTATGGAACACCAGATCCTTTGATTAACCAGGGAAACCCAGGAGCTTTTGACTTCATCCAAACAAAGTCTGTCAAATACCAATCGTCTTGTCTTCAACCAAACAACCCTTAAGAGAATTTCTAGAGAGACAATACCTTTCATAAGCAATCACAAGGAATAAAAGAAAGAGAGGTCCAAATAGCACTATAAGAAAGAAATGATAGTAGTAACTTACTGGGATCAACACTAGTTGTCGTGGCAGTACCATCGAAGTCACAGGTTCCACCGAGACTCTGCATCTTTTGATAATAATCATTATAAGCAAAAGAAGCATGGTTTTGAAGAGTATCAGGGTTATAACACAGCTGCCCAGGTTGAATAGCACTGCAGTTGGCGCCACCTTCCCAACAAGCATAATTCAGTCCATTTTGCAATGCAGTGGCATTCGCGCCTTGTATGGCAACACAAAAAACTGTTGCATTCCCTGATATTCTTTCAGAAGTACTCAGTCTCACAGGATAAACAGTGGTCCCATTGGTAAAAAAGAGGCCCATGTTTCTCTTCGAGACGGGCCCTGATCTATTGTCTTCATTGAACAACTCACATATATACGTATTAATGGGAACAGCCAGCTGACTAGGCGGCCCTGACCCGTTTAGAACACGGACGATCAAGTTATTGTTGTAGATTTTGGCATTCTCTGTAGTGGCAGCAGTTTCATTGGGCCCACCGAGCCAGGGCCACCCAGATTCGGTCACCACAATTGGGATCCCTGAAAAATTGAAAGCTGCTATAGCATTATACGTAGCATCCACCATAGCATCAAACATGCTGTCATAGTTGAAAAGTGTATTTGGGTCAACAATCTCCTTGACCGCAGGAAGCTCTTGAAAAAGGGAGTACTCGATCGGAAAGATTCCGTTGCTGTTGATGTACCCATAATAAGGATATGCATTCAACATGTAATAAGAATTGGTGTTTCTCAAAAACTGGAGGAGCTGGAAAATTGTAGAGTTCCATGTGGCGTTGAAGGTGGTAGTCGATGGAGGAAAGGGGGGCTTAGAAAGTAATTCCATGGACTGGGGGGTCGACACTTTGACCTGATAATTTAGGTTGGAAGCAACTAGGGCTTTGTAAAGGTAATTCATGGCGGGAACCAAAATGGGAGCGGCGTTTGGGATAGAAGTAAGGACCTCGCTACCTACGGCAATGGCTGTGATATTGGTCGAAGGCAAGTAAGCGGCGACGTTTTTATTTACCCAGGTCGCGGCTGTTGAGGGCGATAGTCCAATCCCTAGGACTTCTTCGTTCGTAACGCTGACCATGACTTCAATGCCAGTGCCTGAGAGAGCACTCAGCATTTGAGCATCCGTGTCGAAAAGGCGTACATGAGTTATCTGATTGGATTTAAGAATAGCAACCACTTCTGAAGCTGGAGGCATGGTGGAAACATCAGTACCTATGTTAATTCCCACGAATGCACCTGCCGCATTGGAAAACATCATGCCTACGAAAAGGAGGAGGCTTCCTAGGCATATTTCAGGCATCATCTGCTCCAAGAACTCTCAAAGCTTGACCTTCACTCCTGAATCCTGAGTGATTCACTCATGTTTAACTGATATTGCCAAAAGTTCAACTAAGAAATTGTAAATGCTATGATATTGAAAATGTAACTAAAACTCCAAGTACACAAAGAAACATACTGGAAAGTTACGTGCCACAAAGTCTGCTGTTTTCGATGCCCCTAAAATAGCATAGGTGACCAATATACCTACAGAGTGGAGGAGGAAACCTACTGTGTATTCAGAGAGAGAGAGAGAGAGAAGTACACTTAAGCCTATGTCAAGCGTGCAGGGTGAAGCATCTCCATTTTGCCTATTGAAGGAGTATGGACTAGAGAATAATCACGAAAATTGGGGGCGAACTAAAAATTTAATAGTCATGTTGAATGATAAGTAACTACAGCTTGACCTCTTCAGAGAACACTAGACCAAACCTAATGAGGTTGAGCAAGATGAAAAAGGGAAAAAGAAAAGGATCAGACAAACCTAGATTGGGGAAGAGAAAAGCCCGTCCATGACTATGAGCATTATTGACAACTGACTCAACATTGTAGACATTCGTGTAGTCATTGCATTGAATGCAAGCAAGGACAAAAAAGGGATCTAAAGGAGGATCATAGTAACAAAGTTCAGGAAAGTGGCATAAATAATGAAATATAGTACAAATTAGGAAAGTATGTTTCTGATAGTAAATACCTACTTATTCAGACTACATGGCTCTAGCCTCTAGGGTTCACAAGAATTATGATACGTCCAAAATATCCAAAATCCTTGCAAAAAATTGAGGAATAAAGAGCTGCTGGCATTTCATAGCAGTGCGTCAAACTTTTTTTCTGAGAGGCAGCTTCTTGCAACTGGCAGACTGTATGAACCGCAACGCTAACAGATCACTAATGCTAATCTGTTACTATACTGCAGTAACCCTCTCCCCACCCCCAACATAAAAAGGCATAACAAAAACAACACATGAAAAAGAGAAGAACATGAAAACAAGGGGGAAAACGCCAGGCAAACAAGCCTACAAATTATTGCTTTGAAAGCACATTTGTATCTCGGTGTAGGACAATCGAAACACGTTTCTATACATCTCCAATTGTCACTAGCAATATCAGCCAAAGATTGGAGTGTATGTAGTGTTTAATAAGCGTACGTTTCTCATAGCCATCAAGGTCCCTGACATCATTTCAACAAATATTTTTCTTCACCTTTAAATGTCAGAAAATTCTCAACTAACTAGTACAAAGAGAAGTGAAGAAAACCAAAAACCAGCAATAGGCCGTCAGACAAACAAAAACCAGCATGGTCTTACTTCTAACTATGTGCAGGGAAATTTCAAAAAAATAAAGTCAATATGACCGCAAGGCCTCTACAACATTGTTGGAAGGCTGATTTGGAAATTTAGCCTGACAAATAAAACACTGCTTGAAATTGAAAGACGTGTCTTGTCTAACAAGGAATCTTATTTTTATCGCCGGTTGTTAGAAAACAGGATTGTGTTGTAATGTCGTTTGGGGCGTTAGCCAAAGGTGAGGGTTTGGTCGCTGGGAACCAAGGCAAAAAAAATTCAAATTACCAAGGACAAAATTTCTGTTAAGCACTGACTACTGAAGGTACAGAGTAATTCGATGATGTGTGCCTTAACATATACTGCTGGCTACTCTAGTAGAGCTGATGTTGTACTCATTTTCTTCATTCAATAATATACTGAGAGCGTGAACCATGGACGATTTCTTGTGTTGAGATTGACTTATTCTTCATGCTTTGGTTTGCATGTATTCGGTTAGTTGCCCAACATAGGTATTGGGTATTGCTGCTGGGTGTTGGGCTTAGCTTCTCATTGACAAGCAACTCAGTGAAACTACGGTTTATGGAGCTTTTCAGACGTTTATAAAGGAAAGTCAACAGTAAAATGAAGAATAAACAACCCTTACAGGGAAGACAGAGCAGAGACAGAGGAATTATGAAGTACTGCAACAATTTAGTGAAGTGACCAAACCTAGAAGCCAAGACCAACATTTGCGAGCGAGAGAAGAAAGCTCATCAAATTATTACCTAATTACCATATCATCAAAATTAAAATGGTTGATTAATTTCCCGAAGATGATTCGGCTCATCTCAATTTTTTATCAGAAATCCACTGAGTTAAACTCTAATGTCCTCCTTTGACAAAACTAAATCCTAAAAAGGTTAAATAAGCAGAAGAAAAATGAAAAACGACAAAAACCCGGCACAAAAAGAAAACCCTCTAAACATTACCCGAAAGAGAACCCCAGAAGCATAAATCAAGAGAGAAAAGTGAAGAAAAATACCTGTTTGAAGTGTCTTAGCTGTACAAACCCCAAAACCAAATCTCCAAGAAACCTCCAAAAATGTTTCAAAACCCTAAATATCAAACACAGAAATCTAGCCTCAGATACACAAACTGAACCCAGAACACAGAATCCAGTAAAGGTTCTTGAAAGATTACAAAAACCCTAGAAAAGGAAAAGGCTCACAATCACAAATGTGGATACCAGAACAGCAAAACAAGGGTTCAATACACTCAAATAAAACTCTTCACTTAATGCACGAGTCATGACTGTTCAGTACACCCTACCAAAACCTCAAATCATAAATACATTTAGACCAGCATGTATACTAATTTAATTCTAAAATGTTTGATAAATTTCAGGAAATAATGCTAGTTAATCCCAAATAAGAATCCAAAGAGTCAAACTCCAATATGCCCTTCTTCGATAGAACTAAATCCTGAAAGGGTTCGGATCCTCTCCAGTCAAGACAGTCCAAAGCCGAGCCATTAATTGCAGCAATAGACGATTCAGATTGGGACTGTCCCGTCCAGTCCAAAACTTGGACCGGAGAGGATCCAATTCCATCCTAAAGATGAGGTCGAGTCAGAAGAAAAGGAAAGAATAATGAAAAACAACAAAAACCCTGCACAAAACCAACGAAAGTCAGAGAGCCAACATAGGAAAATCCCCCATTAACATCACCCAGAAGCAGAAATCAAGAGAGAAGAGGTGAAGAAATACCAGTGTGACGTGTCTTAGCTGCAGCTGCTGTACAAACCCAGAAACCAAATCTCCCAAGAGACCTCCGAAGATTCAACAAAACCCTATAAGTTTCACACACACAAATCTAGCCCCAGATGCACAAACTGCAACCCAGAACGCAGAATCCAGTCAAGATTCTTCAAAGATTAATGAAAACCCAAGAAAAGGAAAAGGCGCACAATTACAAATGTGGGAACCGGAGCAGAAAAACTGAGTTCAGTAACCTCAAATAAAACCCATTCACTAATTAATGCATGACTGTTCCAGTACACCCTTCTAAAACCTTCAAATTACAAGCACATTTACACACAGAGGTTTATTAAGTTTGTTTTATTTATTTATTTATTTATTTATTTTGTTATAACCAAGTTTGTGGGGGAAAAAAAGAAATAGTTGGAGAAGAAGCTACAAAAACCTCTTCAATGGCAGCTTCTTTCTTTGACTACAGACCTCTGGACCTGAGTTCTGCCTCTCTGGATTGTCTCTTCTGTAAATGAAGTGTTTTTTTTTTTTTCCCTTTTTTGCTCAGCTGTACATGAAGTATTGTTTACTTAAAGAAAGTCCCTTTTTTTGGGGGGGTTATTGAAGCTTCTCGTCAGTGGTTGGACAGCTAAGAATCGTTATTTGTAAAATCCATTCAGATTTGTTTCCATAATCTTTTCGGAAAAAAAACTCTATTTAAAATTTAAATCATTACTAACAATTAAAATGTATTAACCGGAGAAACTTATGTGCTATCGAACTGAGTGATGAAGTCATTGTTAATGATTTTCACGTCCCGAGATCGTCGAAGTGAGTGATGTATTTACAGTATACACCGCAGAAAGACAACTATCACTCCATGCAATAACCGCCTGTGTGGGGTGGAGAACTTCGATGAATTTTATAAAAATGCATAAAATTCATAAACATGTGGTGTAGTTTATAAAAAAAATTGCTAGTAACGTGAGAAGATTCTAAATTGTCTCTGACTTTTTTTCTTTTTTTTTTTCTTACTTCAACTTGACTTTGTTCCCAAAATAACGAACAAATGTAGCACATCTCACGACTCGTGCTACGTAAAATGAATGATCTACGTACACGCGTGCAGAGCCTAAATTTAGGTCACATAATGCGCGAGCGGGTGCATGAAAGTGTCTTTCAAAAATCTCTCAAATAGCTATAATTCGTGAGCGCAAGCGTAGAACAAAGATCGAGAGCGGGAGCGAATTCCATTTTAAAAGGCTATGTGACTAAGGTGTAAACCTACAAAAATAGGAGAACAATAGTCAATAGCAGAACATACAAAAATAGGATTATTTCGATGCAAATATATCTATATCGAAGCGACTTTGTTTGGTTTTGAATTTTGACAAAAAAAAATTGACGTAATAAGTGGTAATGAGTGGAGAAAGATAGATAAAGAAACTTATTAAGAACCGTGCATAGAATAAAATGTTTTTCTCAAAACTTGTAAAAGAACAAAGTAGACTTGCATTTATTTTTTTCCCATTTCAGAGCTAATTAATCACTATATGTAACCAGCATATTGATTGTATAAAGACGAAAAAAGAGTTTTCTTGTGATTGTTTCACATATATCTGTCGTATAAAAAAAAAAGTTTTATTGTATGAGTTCAAAGAGGGGCAATGATTTTCACACTCTCCTTTCTAATATATGCACTCCATTTCTCTTTTTTTTTTAGTCAAACTTTCATAGTTTCATAAGTAATTTTTTCACTGAAAAAAAAGAGTGCACGCATCAAAAAAGAGCGTGTGAAAATCATTTCCTTTAAATAGTGAGTTCAAATATTTATAACATACTCTTATACCATAGCAGTATGTGAAAGTGAATTTACACTATGTAAAATATGCAAAAATAAAATGTATATTTAGTTTCTATTGTTTTTTTTAGGTTTAAGTAAATGTACTTTTTGTCAATACACAAAATCCTGGATTGATAAAATCACTTTTTTCTAAGGTAAAGTGACAAGGAAAGCAAAAAGGGGGTCAATTGGAGCCAATTTAGAACACTTTCTCTGTGAATTTTCCCTCCACAAAGTGTCTCTCTCTCTTTTTAAACTTTTTCTTTTGATGCAATTTGGAAAGGGAGCATGAAGAGGGGAACGGTGCTACTGGTTACAAATCCCTTTTTCGTCCAGTTTTGAGTCTTAAAAAAATGATCGGAACCGCCCATTTTGTTTAAAATACTTTGTTTACCGCTCCTACGAAAAATATGCTCAATCCGATATCGGTTAAGGCAGCAACAAAACATCCAACTTTGTCCCAGAATTCAAGCCTGAATTCTAAAGCAAAGTTTGGATGTTTTGTAAATGCTCTTACCGAAACCAGATTGGGCTTATTTTTTGCGAGTACTATAAGCAAAATATTTTAAACAAAATGAACAGCTTTGATCATTTTTTTTAAACCCAAAAAGGGATTTGTATCCACTGATACATAATAATATCTGTACCATTAGATTTTCTGCATGAAGAGTCATTGTCACCTGAGAACGGGTATATGATCGGCTTTTGTCTAGTAGTATTTCGGTTTGAAAAAGGGACATGAAAACTGAAAAGTCTATGGCTTTGGCCTGTGTGGGACCGGGTTCATAGGAGAATTGGGACTCGGGACTCAGTTTTTTCTTCTTCTTTTTTTCAAAACAATAAAAGATAATATTATTAATCTAGAGGTGGCAAATGGACGGGTCTGGACGGATTGAAATGGATTGCGGGTCTAATATGGGTCGAATATTGAACGGATTGAAACGGATCGGATCGAATACGGATCAAGCCAAACCCAAACCCCCCCGACCCGTTTTTTTTCCTTTTTTCCTTTTTTTGGTCTCTCTCTCTATCTCTCTCTCTCCTCCTTCCTTCTTTTCCTTTATCCAATGTCTTTCAACTATATAAGCCAATTTTTTAATTTTTTTTTTGTATTTGTACGTTCCACGTCAATTTTTTGTCGATTATTGCTTCTATTCAAAGAGAGGAATCGAAAAATTAAAAAATTATGGTCCAAACCCATCCTACCCGACCCGTTTTACTTACTTTTCTCCCAAGCTAAAATATCTGGTATACCAACGCCGGCTTCAGGTGTGTTTGGATTAAAACTTGAGTGACTTTTTTTTTCTTTATTTAATTTTTTTTGTATTTGTTTATTTTGCGTTAAACTTTTGTAGTTTATTGATTCGGCTCAACGAGAGGAATCGAAAAAGTAAAAAATAATATTTTTCATAAAAAAAATCTGAGTTTTGATTTTTTTTTTTTTACTTTTCCGATTTCTCTCGATGAGACAAATCAATAAGTTACCAAAATTTGAAGCAAAATTAACAAATACGAAAAAAAAAAAATTGAATAAAGACAAAAAAGAAGAAGCTTGAGTTAAGGCTAGTAAACAAACTTGAGTTCGACCCAAACCTAGGCAAGCTCGGGTCGAGTTCGGCTCGTCATAATTTTCATTGAGTTCGGTTCGAATTCGCTAAAAAACATAATGAATGAATCTAAACTTTTAATATTCAGCTCGATTTGGCTCGTTTGTAGGGGTGTACATTGTCCGGATTGGTCCGGTTCTCTAGAAAATCAGTAACCGGACCATTTCAGATGGTTCTAGAAAATTGGGAACCAGAATCTAACCAATATATGCATGGAACCTAACCAGAACCAAACCGCAAGACCGGTCCGGTTTTGGTTCGATTCCGGTTCTATCCAATAAGTATCCAAACACTTATTCACAAAATATGAACTCATAAAATTAAAAAAATAGGAAGATAATCTACTGGAATATGAAATGAAGAAAGAAAATAAAAGCTTTCCTAACAAATGAGATTTCATCTCTAAATAAATTAAGTTTAGTAAGGAAAAGATTAATCTACCAAATTCAAATACATATTTAATTACACAAACATATGTATTTCTATATTTATCTTAATTTAAAACGGTCTGGTTCGGTTCTAACCACTGTTCATTAATTGAGAACCAGTAACCAAACCAAAATTAACGGTTCTTATTTTTTTGGAACCATAACCTAACCGTAGAACCGCAGAACCGGACCAAATAAGACGGTTCGGTCCGAATCGGACAAATTTTACTGTTCGGACGGTTTTCTTGAACACCTCTACTCGTTTGTAGCCCTGGACGCGAAAGTATGCAGAGATGGAGGACCCATACGTCACGGACTTGCTCCGTATTGGTGGCCGCATGTAATATAGGACAGGTTTCGTCTAGTCATTGGGTGTTGTTGTACACGCAAGACTACTATTTTGTACAAAGTGGAATGGAATGCATGCCAAAGAGGGGAAACGGTCTTCTAGCCCAAATAATGTAATTATACAGCAACAGAAGAAAACAAGTCAATTTGGCTCTTTTAAATCCATTTTTAACCCACCTAAATCCATATAAATATGGGTTGATATGGGTTCAATCCATATTAACCCATTATATAATATGGGCGGGTTGGGTTGGGTTATAAGTGGGCGGATTTGGGCGGGTTACAAAATATGGGTTGAGATTGCCACTTCTATATTAATCTCAATCAAAATACATTGGACACTGATTTTGGTGCTCAAAAAAAGTACGTAGGTGCTCCATTTTGCACTGGATGCCTGGTAAAATCCAATGCAAAGTGGAGCGCTTGTGTACAAAAGTGGAGCGCGAAAATCATTTTCCAAATACATTAAGTGGAAAATTTATTTCTTGATACGAAACAAAGCAATCACGACGGCGAGGACTCAACCCAATAGGTGTATCCCAAACTAAACTAACCTTTCCCAACCAAAAAACCACATTTTCACCGTATGCTTCGATTGAAATTCAATCGAAACAGTAAGAAAAAAAGTGAGGAAAAAATTTCATAACATCACAATTAGGACTGCAAACGAGCTAAGCTTTGTTGAGCTCAACCTCGCCTCGTTTACTAAACGAGCCAAACATTTGAGCTCAAGTTCGGCTCGTTTACTGTTTACTACCGTTTACTAAATGAGTCGAGCCAAGCTTGCGAGTTGCTCAGTTTATTTACAGCCCTAATCACAAACCATCATAAATTCGTCATAATTAAGTAGAAACCACAGACCACAACCACAAATTGCAGATCTCTGACGACCTTGACATGCTAACCAAAACCACAACCATGAACGTCGCCAACCCACTGCCGACTAGGCGTTGGCAACGTGGAGGAGGAGTGGCGGAGAAGGAATCAGTGATGAAGGGAAGCCGAAAGAAAAGAAAACCAGGGTTAATTCAAAGAAGCTCTCGGATCTAAGATCGAGAGAAAAAACCCTCACTGAAAAGGAGTTATTGAAAGCAAAAAAAACCCATCATTGTGAAAGGAGACAAACGTAACCATCAAAGGTAAAGCCCTTCCCTCCCGCTGCCGCATAAGGGTAGTAAAAACCCTAGGGCAAGAGAGGGAAAGGAAGAGAGGCGGCTAGGATTTTTTCCTCAAAGAGAGGGAGAGGCGGTTATATATGTTGAGGCGCATGGCCATGTAGCAACTAGCCACACTCGGGACTTAGTTTGATGATCCAAAATATTTCACATTTGAGAGCTCATCAATAATATTGACCGCATCAAAAATTGCATTGATTCGACAGCGGTTCATATGATTTCGAATTGCATTTACCTTGAAAAAAAGAGATTGCAACACCGAATATATTGGAACCTATTAAACTCATTTATCTCAAGATAAATGCGTTTCAATAATCATATCAACCAACATCCGATCAACATGATTTTTGGTTGCCAATAAAAAAAAACCATGATTTTTGGAGAGTTGTTGTTCCCGATGAGCTCTAAAATCGTAATCCTCAAAAAGAACCAACAAAAGTCGAGTCAATTTTCATGGACCAGAGGGAATGCCACACCATTGATTAAAACTAAAAGAATTGAACTGATTTTCCAGAATAATGAATAATCTACGACAAATGTCGGAGTGAATCAATGGAAGGTGGAATTTGCCAGTTTAGGCTCGTTCCGTTAAGGTTCTTATTTTTTAAGGGAGTATTTATTTTTTGCTTTACGAAACATGTCATTCTCCCACAATACGTTACCTTTAGGCTCCATTTGTTTCGAAGTAAAATGTTTTCCGATGTAAAAGTTTTTCCATGTAAAATGATTTTGCAAAAAAAAAAAAGTTTCATTTTTATTTTCTAGTGTTTGGTTGGTAGTAAAATGATGTATGGATGTGTGTGTGTGTGTGTGTGTGTATGTTAAAACATACTAGTACAAAATTTTGTCGTCTTTGATGAGAAAGCACAAGGTTAGATCATAGGTGGATAAGATTGGAGATGTAGGAGAGCTCTATAAAGTAACATAATTATTAGTCGAGCAGCGAAGCCAAATTCGAAAAATGACTTATCACATTTTCAACCATATGAAGTAAAATATTTTACTATATTTGGTAAAATATTTTCATGTTTTTTGCACAACCAAACACCAAAAAATAAGTACTCCTAAAACATTTTCTAGAAAAATATTTTACATCCAAACAAATGGAACCTTAATTCAAAACATAAGTACTTATTTTACGGGGCGGTTCCGGGGACCCCTAAAAAAACCTCTCAAATTTTAATCTCATAGTTCCCGATCAAATTTTGATGATCTGAGCCGCTCAATGTGTTTAGAACGTGATTTTTAAGAGTGCTTGCGAGAAATTGGCAAAAAAAAAAAACCGGGAAGAGCTTGATTTGAGCAGTTTTTTATTGAACTGTTCAATAAAGTTCAATAAAAAACTGTTCGGATGAAGCCCTTCCCGGTCTTTTTTTTTTTGCTGATTTCTCGCGAGTACCCTTAAAATCACATTCTAATTACATTGAGCGGCTCGGATCATCAAAATTCGATCGGAAACTTTGGGGTGTTTTTTTAGGGGTCTCCAGAACCGGCCCGATTTGCAAAATATGTGCTTATTTCCCTTGGTTTACAAAAAACAAGAATTCAGACCGGTGTAACGTGCGATATACCCAAGACTTATGGAGACAAAAAAAACACGCATTTGTAAATTGTATTACACCTACTGACCAACTAATGAATAAAGTGGCTGCTATTAGTATAAAATTAAACTGATTTATTCCATAAATAATCTGTGTACCTTACCTAAACCAATAAGTGAACGGATGAGAACATCAGGATAAAACCAACTCCACTATGGGTACCCACTTAAGCATGTACACCAAATTAGGTAAATTTTGAGCAATAATTGCTAGTGAACAGTGCACATTTTTCAGTTTAGCTATTCACATTCCTTTCAACACTATAACAATACTATCTATTTTATCTATCACTTATTAAAATATTATTTTTACTCTTATATATGTACACACATACATGATCAGTATACATTTTCGAACAAGAAGGCAACGATCAACCTATTTTTGACGCCGTCGATGGAGGTGGTTGTGTTCAAACGGAACTCGCAAGATTGCTGCATCAACCATAGAAGCACCTAAATCACCGTCGATCGCCGAAATCGCAAAGTGCAAAGCACTCAACTCGATCGACGCTTAAAACCCCAAACCCAGTTCTCCGAATCCATTAAACCCAAAAACCATTACCCCAACGTCCGGCCAAGAATTTGGTTTACAGGTTCATGTTGATCTTTGTGTTTTTTATTGTGGGGGGAGAGAGAAAATAATATTAAATGTTTAGACGGTGAATAGTTGTTAGGTAGATTTACCTAAGCACGGTACCTAAATTTACTTTAGCTAACCTCAAAAAAGGTTATTGCTAACCTGGTGCAGTGTACGTTTTGGGGTTTTGCTTAGCTAAAAAACCTAAAATGCTATTTTCCCTAAGCTGATGTACATGCTCTTAGAGCATCCGCAGGACCGCAATGTAATAATCAAAATTAAAAGATTGTTAAAGTTAGCAATGTGTTCTTAAAAAAGTGCTCACATTGTAATAATCAAAGTTAGCAACCTCCTAATCAATAATCAAATTTGGGCATTTGAATAATCAAAAGTAACAATGTGGGACTTCACATTGCTAACTTTAACAACCCTTTAAATGAATAATCAAAAACTGATGTGACAAGTTTTGATTATTCACTTTTGATTATGCTCTTAGAAATTACCGTTGGTGTACACATCGGCAAGCCCACTTCGGAGTCCCACACAAATAATTCAAACCGTTAATTAATTTTTTAATAGCCTTACAAAAAATCAACCCAATATGAGAAATTTAGGTTTTTGATTCAATCTTCCAATTTAGGTGTGTGAATTCAAATAGTACTAATTTATTGACCCCGAAGTGAGTCCCACAAGCCGATCTGTTCAGTACATTCTTGGTCGGTACCATAGTACTCGCAATTGCGGCCATTATGTTGACACCACAGATATAGTCAAAAAATTATCATCCGAGACTACCATAATTAGCTCAGTTTATGTGTATTAATTTTGCTTCATGTAAGGTGTTTTATCATTTCATTTCCTGCGGCTGAAAATACCACCACCAGAGTGAGCTCATATAAATAGTATAAAATATGACATGACCCAAATGTGTCTAACCCATATACGTATATTCAAGTCCACATAACACCTTCACAGTTAAGTCAGTAACGGACTCAAGTTATGAGATTTTAACTGAGGATGTTGATAGCGCAGTAAACTCCACGAAAAAGTACTATCAAATGATACTGAAAACGCGGTAAACTTCACAACCAGAGCACGAGAATTTAAACAAGAACTGGGAAAACCATAGCAGTCGCGAATTCAGTTAACCATTCAAGTAGGTACAATACTTGAGTCAGTCACCTAACTTTTGAAACTAAATTTTTTGACATCATAGCATAGCACCGCCACATTTAGTAGAGTATCTCACTACTGACTAGGAGATTCATCCCTTTCTGGGCTTCCAATAGGGCTCCGGCTCCTGCTTTGACCCCCAACCGGAGAATGCACCCTTACTGGACTTCGACTGCGGCTTCTTGAACCATTATAGGGCGGGGACCGCTCCCTCGCCGGGCTTTGACTGCGGCTCCTGGAGCCATTATAGGCAGGAGAACGAGAGTATGACCTATCTCTGCTATACCTTTTCTCCTGAGGTGACACAGACCTGCATTACACATGAAACAGTCAGCAATTCCAACAGAAAAATGAGGGAAATGTTATTTTTGCTACTTTAGTTACGAAGTTTAGAGGCTTAGCTATGATGAGGTGTACCGTAGTTTTTTTTTTTTTTTTGAACATCATACCGTAGAAAAATTGGGTAGTGCGTTTTTTTTTGCGGTTGGCTAACAAGTGGTTCATTCATTACATACTTTACTGGTGTGATTTTTGCTAGGTACTTTTGCAATTTTTTGGTACAACTTTCTGCGGTGTTGATTACAAACAAGTGTGCATGGCGCGAATTATTGAGATGGTTACAAAAGAGTGGAGAGTGAGTAACAAATTAATGTGGCTAAATTACCAAAAAAAAAATCTGGTTGCGTGTGTACCATAGAGTTCCTTTCATCCATTCATATGTCCAACATGGAAAGCGCTAAATTTTTTGGTTCTTTTTTCTTCAGTACACACAGCAGGGGAGCAGAGGGGGGGAAAACTACGTTTTTTCGACAGAAAGCTCTTATTGCAAAGGGAAGAAAATAAGAGGATTATTATAGCATGCATACCTCGAGTTTTGCCTCCGTGCGGAAGGGGAGTAGTACTCACGGCCATGGGATCGCGTTCTTGCATGACGTGGAGGTGGAGAACGAGAATCCCGAGGCGAACGAGAATCCCGAGGCGAACCAGACCGCCTTCTGTCATATTGTCGACCCCTGCTGCCACGGCTGCCACTACTTTGTATGCAGAAAAGTGAGCTTTCAATAATAAGTATCCATGCATACAGCCATACAGGAATAAAGTGGTCACTTTTCAAAGGATCCAACTTAATCCATGGCCTCTCAAATGAGTTCATTTCCAGTAAAATATCATCTCATCAGCTAATTTTGTTGCACACAAATGTGATAAGTACTAAATATATTTCCAATTATCTGCGAAGGCACCTTAATATGAGATACTTATTTCCCATCACATGATAAAGGGGACTATAGGCACTAATATGATTATATCCGAAGCTAAAACGCAGAGATTTATTTATATCTTCATGCCAATAATAAAAAGACCAACACAGAATGTGCGATGTGGGTGTGTGAGATAGAGAGAGAAAGGGAGAGAAGCAAACCATACCTTCCCCGCTCCCTTGCCCTCATGTCAGTTGGCTTCTTCCTGTTCTCTTCTGCAAATACCACAGTCAACCTGCGGCCTAGAAGAATTTGACCATCCATATGATATTTAGCTTCTGCAGCATCACTGGGATCCACATATTGGATGAACCCAAAGCCCCTAGGTTCCCTGCAAAATAAAGTAACAATTCCCACAGGATGAAAAAAGGCTTAAAAAGCATTGCCTGAAAACACAAGGAAAAGCACTGCCTAAACCTTGGAGTTCTTGGGGCTGTTTGAAATACAGGAGGCCAGTCAGCCGTGGGTAATACAGACGGGTTTAAGAGATCATTGTATTTTTAACTTACATATATCAAACTCAGCTTCCCCGGTGAAAAGGAATTATTTCAGGGGACTCAAAACCAACGCTGAAATTGGTTTCATCTTGAACATCATATTCTTTAAGGAAATTTCCAAACAGCCCCTTCAGAAATTAACCCCGTTATTATGGGAGTCCATGATAAACACATAGAGCAAGCACTTGGCTGCTGACCTTGCAAGTGTCAGTATTAAAATGACTTGAATTCTTCCAAGACTTGAAATCTTGAAATCTTCAAAATGTACAGAAACCCAAATTCCTTCCACTCTTCACTACCATTAACATCATCTTGAACACAACTCTCTCTTACTACTTGATTGATGATGTCAACAGAACTCTTACTACTCGAGTGTCTCGACCGAACTCTTAATTGACGTCTTCACGACTTTTATTTCACTGTTCAATCTCAACAACTTTAATAAATCAACCAAGTTGAGATAATAGAATAGTGAAACATGAATAAGAAAACAAAGAAATATAAAAGGGAGAAAAACAAGAAACAAAAGTTGTAGAAATAGCGCCAAGCATATCAATATGGTCAAAGGAGAATGGAAAGGACCACTTGATAGATAGATGTGAGCTGATTCAGTTGGCAAAGTAATTTGGAAATCTCTATCACTCAACACAAGCTCACCCAGTATAATAATCTCTTGGAAGGTAAATATCCTTCAGCGCACCAAATTGCCCAAACGGTCTACGGAGGTCTTCTGCCCTGCACAGGAACGTGAACAACCCAAGATCATAATGAAATTTAAATACAATACAGGAAACAACAGGTACAGAGAATCTAGGCAGATTGAACAGTCCATAGAAGTCATATTGCACTGGCCATGTCTACAATACCAACACTTCAAAAGAATTTCATTACTTCAGAAGTTAGGCCAAGTCTTCTTGAACAGCCAAATCCTTCTTAAGAGTATGCTCAGGCACCCATCAAATGCAAATCAAATTTCATAAAGTTCCATGTCAATAGAAAATATTTTAGATTCAAACAGGAAACACCTTTGGCAATAACAACTAAATTCAGAATCACATTCTTTAGTACCAAACAACAAAGACAAGCTCTACCTAAAAAACAACAAAGGAAAGCAAAATTGAAAAATACGAACCTACAATCATGGCGAAGGTTGCGAACCAAAAGACTAGTCGGAAGATCTCTCCCACGACCACCATAGCGACCCCTTGGGCTAGGGCTCCTTCCTCTTCTACCATAGCCCCTTGGTGGTGAAGGGGTGTAACTCCTTCCCCTCATTTACACAAGTCAGTTCGAAATCTGTCCAATTTAAGGAGACAAATAAGCAAACAAAGAGCCTTCAAGGACAAGCAATACAACAAATGTTGATAAACCTCAAACACAACAGCAGATCCCATAAAAAAAGGCAGATCCCATAAAAAAGTTACAGAATGGGAGAAATAATGTGCAACAACGATATAAAAACATAAACTCCAATTACACACTAGGATATTTGCTTAAGCAACACGCTCAGGTTAAAAGTCTAGTCTAGACACAAGCGGAGAAGAAACACCAACCATGCCAAACCTCCACTCTGCTTGCGCAGAACAGCAAGCAACCATATTCACCAAAAAGTGATGGTAAGGTGGCAAATTTTACTACTCAATATCGTGGCGAACTAACAGTGGCTGTCCCAGGAGGTGCAGCAGGGGGCATCACGCCCCCAAAATTTTGATATTTTTCCAAGGCCCCATAATTATTTGGCTATGGACATAAAAAAAAAAAAGCATCTGGCACCTCCAAAAAGTTGATTTGTACTTAAACTTTTTCTAAATCAAAATAATCTTACCTTTATCAAAATCAAAGTTGATTAGTATGCGTCCGCCACTGCATACTAAATCAGTAGCTTCCAACTTCATCATAATTTGGTGCATTGACTTGCTCCAACTCACACAAACGTATGAAATATTCTTCATCTCATTTGATCAACTATACAAAACAGACTTCATGTGTCCTCATCCAACATTTAAGCCCCACCTTTACACCACAAGTGCATGAGACTTACAAGCCACTATAGCTAGTACAGTAGTACTTCTATTAATCGAATCTCCAATCCTTCAATTTCCCAGTAGAACGTGTTCAGTTAACAAGTAAGCGAGTATGTGGCGGGATAGAGAAGAACCCTCCACTGGACCAACATGACAATATGTTCGCGGGATGGGACTGAGACGAAACAAAATAAATAGCTCGAACCATCACATGAAAAGAACATCTATAGAATCCTCGGAACACTCCCTGTAAATAACCTTTGTTCCAACCCCCATCAAATAACAAATGCCCTGGAACTCTATGAAAATTATAGAACATTACTTTCTTTATCTCTAAGGTTAATGATTTGTGCACAGAGCTACACCTCCGAAGAAATCCAACGTACAGACTAACTCCAAAAAAGTCCTACTCTTGTGAGTGTTCACTTTAAAACACTCACAAGAATGGAACAAGTACCCAACATGGAACACAATTATGTACCTTTTCCTATAAAGACACATAACCGCCCGGGCCACACAAAACACGGCTAGGCTTAAGAGTAAAGAAACACAGGATTAGGTACACAACATAGAAAACACAATTATGCAAGTTTTCCTATTAAAGATATATAACCACCCAGGCCACACACAACACGGCTCGGCTTAAGTGTAAAGAAACACATGACCTTCAAAAGGCCTGCCAACCAGGGGAGAGGAGTTCACTAGGGTGGAACAGCAACTCAATGAGGGTCAGACACAATCTTTTTTCTATCTTGAACAACAAACGTAATCCCATCGGGGCAAAAGTGGTTCCAAGTCCAAACCCACACATAACTACCCAATGGGTTTAACTCTTGGGAGGAGAGACGGTGGCTTATACCACACCAATCTCCTACAGTATATAGCCACCGAAATTTCCAAGTTCAACAAAACCCTTGTTATCCTTATCCCATTGATATTAAAACATATTCTCTCTCTCTCTCTCCAAATGGATCTAACCCTTGGAGGAGAGATGGAGACTTACTTACAGGCAACAATGTTGTACAGTATATAGCCAAAAACCAAATTCACGAAAATCCTTCAAGTATCTACCCAAACGATATGAGAACTTACTCTCTCTCTCTCTAATGCGCGCTGTTTGTACCATCCCTAGGAAACTAAACATCGAACAAATTAGGGATTTGTTCTCTGGGCGGGAGCTGGAAACTCAGTCTATCTAACTAGTGAAAAATATGCAAAAAGATCCGTTAGATAACCGGTCGACGGACGGGAACCCCATAAAGAGAGACCAAGAAGATTGATTAGCATGATCGTTTAAACCCACCGTGTGTACGCTCAGATCTACGTATACATAGAGTGAGAGAGCTGTGCATATTCAAGTAGAAAAGAAGAAGAAGAACCTGTGGAGCAAAAACTGGTTGAAGACGAAATCGGATCTTCAGCTGCGGCGGCGCGTCTGTTTTAATTGAAGATTTTGGGCATTTTAGGGCATGACAGCCCTAGTTTTATAGTACCACTATATATCCATACACGACGGGAAAGGGGTGTACGCTAGCGCTACTGTGTGGGCGCATTACCCCAAAATCTTACTCCAGATTCTTGTAATTTTCACCCCTTCTTTTAATCAATCAATAAAACTGTCTCACACAAATGATTGAAGTCATTATATTTGTTCAAAACAATATTTTAAGAATTAATGTAAAATATCAACTTAGTCGGATATGATAAAAGGGCTTCTGCGCCCAATTTGTTGATAGAGCAAAAAATTAGTCAAGACATAACTGAAAACCGGCGGATTTTTTATAACGCCCCATAAAAATATGATAAAAATTTATACGGCTCTAATCATTTGTGTAGAATTTCAAAGTAGTTCCCACAAAACGCGATTTACATTTTTAGTGTACACCAAATAGTGTACCATAGCAGGGCTCTATTTTAATATTACGCATCAAATGGTAATATAATAGTACGTTAATAAGAAAAAAAATACCTCCTCTGTCCCACAAAAATTTCCCATTTACAAAATTACAAAATGGATATTGTAGTTCACAATATTTGTTGTGATTGTAAAAAACTTTGTCTAATACAATTAAGTGACATGTATATCAAACAAGCAAGGATGGAGCCAGGGGGTCTAGTAAGGGCGGCAGCCACTACAAAAATTTTAGAAAATACAATTATTATATGTAAACAAAAAAATTATCCCCAACTTATATAGACTCGCCACCGATAATTTTTTTTGCTATATACTAATCCTAAATTCTCTATTTTTTCTGAAAGGAAACCTAAAATAGTATTTTGAAACTAAATTAAATTGGCCAAAGTGAAATAATAGTATAAAGGATGAGGTCTAATTAGGGAAAAAAAAATCTACACTTTAAACTAAAATAACTTAGACAACTTAACCTTAAAAAAAATAACTTAACCTAAAAATTAAACAAGTTAAGTAGTTAACCAAAAGAGTCGGTACTATGCACGATTCGACCCAATTCATTAAGCGTCGGACACAATTTAAGATGCCTCAATTTAGTAGATAGATTAAACTAAAGTTACTCCCTCCATCCCTTTTTAAGTGTCCCGCTTCGTAACTCCAACTTATTATCATCATTACACATTTCACATCAACTTTTACTTCTACTTTTCCTACTTACCTTCTATAGAGATATCATTATTACACTTTTCGTCACTAACTTTTCAAAATGAAATATATTTTTAGGGGCAAAATAGAAAATTTACCAATTTTTACCTACTAACTTTACAAAATGGACACTTATTAAGGAACAGCCCAAAATGGACTACTAGACTATAAAAAGGGGACGGAGGGAGTAGTATTTTTTGTATTCCATGTGCAAATGATAAACATTATTTACTATGCTATTTTAATATTTTCTAGGGTCAATAATTATTCATATTGGAATGCATTTTTTTTTAATGCTTTTTTGGTATACATTCTCGCCGTTACAGTCCAAGGATAAATTCCAAACCCGTTGCCTCAGTTTGTCCGTCCACGATTCTTTGAAGCCACAAGAATAATAACTACTACTCGCGATTTGCTGTCTAATTTCAAACCACAAGCAACTCTCTATCCATTCAACTATCTACCGTACATGACTGATGACTCTAACAAAATGCTCAAAATCTCTCACATATGAACGAACTTGGAACATCAAAACCTTGATCCATTTGAAAGAAAAAGGTACGTACAATGGAAGCTCTCAGAGCCTCCTCTTTTTCTTCATTTCAATTCACAACGATCCCACCTAGACTCCCCAGACCCCAATTCGAGAAACCCATGTTGAATTTTCCAATCAACCATCGACCCAACTCATCTTTCTCATCAACCCACCACAACAAACTAGAATCCAGGCTTTTTACTGCCACATCGCCAACCGTTTCCGCAGAATTTGCCGACTCACCTGAACAGGAACTTGAATTTGACAGCCAGGGAGAGAAGTTCGACTGGTTTGCTCAGTGGTACCCGGTTATGCCGGTGTGTGACCTGGACAAGAGGGTCCCGCACGCAAAGAAAGTGCTGGGTCTCGATGTGGTGGTGTGGTGGGATAGGAATGAAAATGCGTGGAAGGTTTTTAATGATAGGTGCCCTCACAGGTTGGCACCATTGTCTGAAGGAAGGATTGATCAGTGGGGGAGGTTGCAATGTGTGTACCATGGTTGGTGTTTCAGTGGCTCTGGTGATTGCAAATTCATTCCTCAGGCACCCCCAGAAGGTCCTCCGGTAATAATCCTTCGAATGAAAACTCTGCTACTGTCAATTCCTCAAGGACCTCAATCCATTTTTTTTTGGGGCAATTATGGTGGATTAATTTCATTGGCTGGTTGTTAGTCTATTGGAGTATATCTCATATCTGTGTGGACTTGTGCTATGCATGTGATGGAAATTCATTTTCCCCCTCCTTCCTTCCTCTATGGTTTTTATGTACTCTATCTGTATCATGTTTGATCCCTCTTTGCTTTTTTTTTTGATCCCTCTTTGCTTGACGTGGCTTATTTGGAGAGCAGAAAGTCTAAGGGTACATAAAAATTGGTACAGATTTTGTACATAGATTTTTCGTGGGACCCACTACGGGTCCCATACAAATGATCCGAGCCGTTCACTAAATGTAAAACATTTTTTCAAGGGCCCTCGCAAAAAATCAGCTCAATCTGATACTTATAGATACTTATAGATGTTCGATCCAATCATGTAACTTTTTCATATCCTGAAATCTAAATGAAAAATTAGATGATTGGATTGAACACTTATAAGTATCGGATTGAGCTGAATTTTTGCGAGGGCCCTTGAAAAAATGTTTTACATTTAGTGATCGGCTCGGATCATTTGTGTGGGACCCGTAGTGGGCCCCATGAAAAATCTATGTACAAAATCTGTACCAATTTTCTGTACCCATAGACTTACTGTTTGGAGAGAGAGGGATAATAGATTATTGGATGGGTGGAGAGGCCTATGTTTGGGGGCTTAAGAGTCTTTAATCTTTATAGCTTGCGTAGTTGGGAGACGAGGGAGTGCTATCCTACCTTCGACCTGTTTCGGGATATGATAGATGTTTCTCTGAGTATAGAGTGGAGTAGAGTACTAACCAAGCACCGAAAATGGCATCTCGTGATCAGAGCTACCAAGAAAGTCTTATCCATTTACTCATTTTGGAGTAGAGTGGAGTAGATGGGTTTTTCGTTATATTGGTTTTTAGGCTTCTTGATCTTTAGTACCTTCTTGTCCTTGGCCTACTATGGTACATGTCATCCCCTCATGCTTTTTCTATATATTTGTTTATTATCAACAAAATAAAATGTTTAATGTGGGATTCCAAGCAAGACAAGAAGAAGTTTGTGGTTTCTTTGGAAAAAATAATACCACATAATTTTGAGTTGAGAAAATAACTATAAGAGTCAAAGCAATATGTTGAATGGAACTACTACAATGAATGCAATTATTGAACTTTGAAATGCAAGGGGAACCATTAGAGATGTTGATGTGATCATACATGAAAATTAGAGCAATAGTTTTAGTTTTAGTTTTTTTTGAAAGGATTTGAGCAATAGTTTGGATAAGAATATTTACAGGGAAGCTTGCGAATTTTCATCAAGACGGTTGACTCCCTATTTGACACCTTAAGCTTGTGGACTAGTTGAGTTTGAACACCTTGGTGCAAGAAAATGGTGATTGGTATGGATTTACTTTGAATATGGTAGGATAAGCTTAGATACTAGGTAAGTTTATAATAATACTGCTAAATTTCATAGAGGGTTCCAACCTAAAACCAATTGGCAATAGGTGGAGTAACCTCTAGATTTTATTAACCAAGCTTGGATGGCTTAAATAACCGATGTGGGACAAGTCTAACACTCCCCCTCACGTGCAGCTTGGATGCACGTGGAGGTGACAAATCAGGAGACCAGGAGCAATTGACTTAGGGGACAGAGAGATAGAGACTTTCTCACGAGAGGTGAGGCCACCCAAGACCTAGCTCTGATAACATGTTGGATTTTCTTGGAGGGTTCCAACCTAAAACCAATTGGCTATAGGTGGAGTAACCTCTAGATTTTATTAACCAAGCTTGGGTGGCTTAAATGACCGATGTGGAACAAGTCTAACAGTTACTATTGTAAATTTACAATATTTTCCCTATCCTGGGTTTGACTCTCATCTTGTTTATAAAGTTCCCATAGCTACTTTCAAAGGGTTCCAAGTCAGTGTTCGGATCTTGGATATCTGAAATGAAAGGACAGAAAAAGGTTAGGAAAACAAAACTTGGATTTTGGAGGGAAAAAACTTCCCTTCTATTTTTTCTTCAAATCCAAGATCCACACATAGCCAAATAAGGAGGTATTTGTTTGGTCTAAATATGCTACAGGCCCTTTTTTTTTTCTTCCCCTTGTAAGGTTTGTAATATGTTAGCTTTAAATTCATTATCTTTTTTTTTTTTTGGTACTTTAAATTCATCATCTTTTGCTTGTAACCTTTCTGGAATTAATATTAGAAGAGTTCCACTGGGTTGTTACCTGGAGCATTTCGGAAGAAGCCTTGCGATGTTGTGATTAGTATGATCCAATGTGCACATTGTTGAGATGCTCATGCTAATGGTGAACCGTGAATAAGAGTTTTTAGAAGATGAGATACAATTATGCATCTCCTCTTTCTTTCAAGAGTTTTAGTTTGATATTCCTCAAGTTTAAACTGAATGTCTTCCTCAGTTTACATCTCACGGCATTGTGTTTGGTTTACATTTTGGTGTTAATGTAGTTACTTGCATACGTTGTCTGTTCTGATATTCCGAAAAAAAATTGCAGGTCCACACATTCCAAAATGCATGTGTCGCTGTTTATCCCACTACAGTGCAGAATGACATTGTTTGGTTTTGGCCAAACTCTGATCCTCAATACAAAGATATCATCACAAAGCAAAAACCCCCATATATGCCAGAATTGGATGACCCATCATATACTAAATCGATGGGGAATAGAGAAATACCATATGGGTATGCACAGATAAAGTCTACCATTTTTTCTATCCTTCTCATCTTCAAGCAGAAGATATGTACTGCTGGTTATTCATTTCTTCTGCTGGTGATTGATTTGCTTGTATAGTTGTATTGATCTTTTTGGAATATCTAGTCGAGACAAATCTTTCTTTCTAGTAGTTACTTTGAGTGTTGGGGATTAGTGTTTGCATTATGAAGAAAAAATACCCCTAAGGAGAAGGAAAGGAAAATAATTTTTTTTATCACCCCGTGAAAAGGATGAAACCGGGTAAGGCCTTAGGACCAGATGGTATCCCTATTGAAGTGTGGAAAAGTCTAGGTGATCTGGGGGTGACTTGGTTGAAGAAGTTGTTTAACAAGATTATTATGACTAGGAAGATGCCCGACGAATGGAGAATGAGCACTCTAGTACCTATTTATAAGAATAAAAGGGATATTCAAAGCTGCAATAACTATAGAGGTATTAAATTGATGAGTCATACGATGAAGTTGTGGGAAAGAGTTATTGAGTATCGCTTGAGGATGGTGACTACGATGTGAGAGAAACAGTTTGGGTTCATGCCTGGAAGATCAACTATGGAAGCTATCTACCTATTAAGGAGAATGGTAGAAAAACACAGAGCAAATAAGAATAAAAGGGATATTCAAAGCTGCAACAACTATAGAGGTATTAAATTGATGAGTCATACGATGAAGTTGTGGGAAAGAGTTATTGAGTATCGCTTGAGGATGGTGACTACGATGTGAGAGAAACAGTTTGGGTTCATGCCTGGAAGATCAACTATGGAAGCTATCTACCTATTAAGGAGAATGGTAGAAAAACACAGAGCAAATAAGAAGGATCTCCATATGGTTTTCATAGACTTAGAAAAGGCATATGATAGGGTGCCTAGAGACATCATATGGTGGGTTATGGAGAGAAAGGGAGTGACCAAAGGGTATATCGAGGTGATTAGAGACATGTATGAAGGTGCTGTCACTGCCATTCGATCACCAGTAGGGGAAGTTGAAAAGCCCAGCCCACGCTACTTCTTAAAACCCAGGTGTTAAGAAGAGGGAAACTGAGACCTTATAACCAGCACAAACGGGGCATGTCCAGGCGATGTGGGACACATTCCAACACACCCTCCTGGACCACAACACATGGTAACCGGACAACGGTCCACCAAACAAAGGCCCAACCTGACTTTGATACCAAGTTGAAAAGCCCAGCCCACGCTACTTCTTAAAACCTAGGTGTTAAGAAGAAGGAAACTGAGACCTTATAACCAGCACAAACGGGGCATGTCCAGGCGATGTGGGACACATTCCAACAGGGGAAACGAGTGAATTTTCAATCATTGTAGGATTGCATCAAGGGTCAGCCTTGAGCCCGTACCTCTTTGCCTTAGTTATGGATGAATTGACTAGACAATTTCAGGAGGATATCCCATGGTGTATGATGTTTGCAGATGACATTGTGCTCGTAGATGAAACCGCTAGAGGTGTTAATACGAAACTAGAAATTTGGAGGGAAGCATTAGAGTCAAAGGGTTTTCGGATAAGTAGGAGTAAAACTGAGTATATGGTGTGCAAGTTTAGTGGTACTAGCAGTGCGCACGAAGAAAGAGTGATGATCCAAGACCAGGAGATACCTAAGAGTGATCATTTTAGGTACTTAGGCTCAATTATTAGTAGAGATTGCCGATAATGTGACCCATAGGATTCAAGTGGGGTGGCTCAAGTGGAGATGCGCTATTGGTGTACTGTGTGACAAGAGGGTACCTATAAAATTGAAGGGAAAATTCTATGGAACTGCCATCAGACCAGCGATGTTTTACGGGACAGAATGTTGGCTTATTAAGAAACAACAGGTGAACAAGATGAGTGTAGCGGAAATGAGAATGTTAAGGTGGATGTGTGGTAAGACTAGACGAGACAGGATTAGAAATGAAACGGTTCGTGAGATGGTAGGTGTAGCACCCATAGAAGAGAAGTTGAGGAAAAATAGGTTAAGGTGGTTTGGGCATGTCTACCGTAGACCAGGAGATGCAGTAGTTAAGAGAGCGGATAAGATAGTTTTGGGTAGCAATGCTACGGGGAGGGGTAGACCTAAATTGACATTAGATGCTATGGTGCGCAAATATATGAGTATAGTAGGTTTGTGTGAACAAGTGGCCCTCGACAGAGCTCAATGGAGGAAAATGATTCATGTAACCGACCCCAAATGACTGGGACAAAGGCTCGGTTTGGTTTGGTTTGGTTATCACCCCGTGATTGGCTTGAATCTTTGTGAAACTTCTGATTGGTTTTTTTTACCCTGCGAATGTCATTAGTGTTAGTTGTAGTTAGTGAGATTTCGAACCCCGTCAAATGCATGAGAGTACATGGTGCCAACCACTCCACTTGCGAAACTTCTGAATGTCATTGCAACATATATGTAAGGTTCTCTTCAAAATATCCCATGTCTGTTTCTGCTTGAGTTCTTCTACTTCTTATATATCCCGCTCATATTCTCAGGTATGAGGTTTTGATTGAAAATCTTATGGACCCTGCTCATGTTCCATATGCACATTACGGAATAATGCAAATTCCAAGACCTAAAAACAGATAAGTACTCCAAATAGAATAATTTAAGTTACAATTTACACTTTTTCATTCCTACATTTAGCTGAGAACTATCTTTATTTCACTGTGAAGGCCGATAGAGAAGGGGGCCGACCACTTGATATGAGCATAAAGAAATCCGACGTTAATGGTTTTATTGCAAGGCAGGAGACGGGCTCCAGTAGATTTATCGCACCTTGTATTTTTTCTGCTTTTACTTCTCTTGCTGCTGATAAAAGTAATGGATCTGCGTCTTCAGCTGGGACGAAAGAGGTAAACAAGCTAATCTGTTTCATTACATCAACTTGATAGTTTTACTTTGTTGCTTTACTTTTGCCTTCTATGTGCAACTCAAGTCCTTTGTTTTCAGATCTAGTTTTTCTTTTCTAGTATTTCTACTACTCCCCTCCATCCCAAATTGTTTGTCCATTTTAAAAAAAATTATTTATAACGTAACACAAGCTTGAACTTTCCAAAAGTGGCTTTAATTCAAGTTGGACTTGTCAATTCAGTTCAAGAGAAGGGCAAATAGACTGGGACAATAGGGAGTATCTCTTTCTTTTATGCATCTTGGCTTTGATTTGGAAAAACAAGCTAATATCCTTACCTATATTCAGGAGCCATCTTCACCTGTGGCACAGCGCAGATTTGCTCTAATTTTCATCTGTGTTCCAGTCAGTCCGGGTAATAGCAGATTGATATGGACTTTTCCGAGAAACTTTGGAATTTGGATTGATCGAATTGTTCCACGATGGCTGTTTCATGTTGGTCAAAACTTGATTTTAGATTCAGATCTTTATCTTCTACATTTGGAGGTAGCTTCTAACTTCTATCTCTTTCCGTATTACTCAAGAATCTATTTGCCACCAATGCAGCTTGTTCATTTGATTCCTTTTTTCTGTTCTTGAAGTTTGATCAATAACAGATGAAATCTAGATGTCTGCTACAATCATGATGGCTATACTGAGTGGGGACAAATTAGAAAACCTAAATTTGTCAGTTACATTTGGGGTTATATGTTCACTCGGAGTGCATCTGATCAACTCAAACTAGCGACAAACATAGTATTACAACTCGTTACGTTCACTTGCACAAACGCATCATGTCATTCAACTCTATTTAGGGCATTGTATTTCACCTGAAAAGTTAAAGCATTGTCAATCACATCAATTCTTATAACTTAATCTGAGCTTTTCTGTATTATTTGGTTCCTTGGTCTCCGAAATAAATGAAACATCGCCAACCAAAATGCCATAAAAGTGTCTGACCATATCCCTCTGTGAATCAAAAAGAGACTCAGAGAAACGTTTTACTGTAATAAGCAGACAATTTATGACTCCTTTACCTACTTTTCAGGAACGAAAGATAATGGACATTGGTCTCTCCAATTGGCAGAAAGCTTGTTTTGTTCCAACAAAGTCGGATGCCCTGGTTGTTGGTTTTAGAAGGTGGATAAACAAGTATGCAGGTGGTCAAGTTGATTGGGGAACCAAGTTCAGTGGAGCCCTTCCCCCTTCTCCGCCAAGAGAACAGCTACTGGACAGGTAACTGTCTATAGCTCGAAGCAACTACTGGCAAAAGAAATGGTTTTGTTCATATGTTATCCATTTCCGGAAGACTATTAAAACTGGATTTGGAAAATTTCTTCTAAAGTTTTTTTTCAAGATTTTTTCTTTGTGAAAACAACCTATTTTGCAGAAAACACCAAAAGACGTTCTCGCATTGATATGGAAACAATGAGTGTTTTTTTTTAAAAACCCTTTTCGTTGTTTTTGTTCCCGAAAATGGAGAAAACAAAGAAAATGTGAGAATTTTAAAAAAAGCCATGAAATAATTTGGCACATCACAAGTAACAATATTCCGAAGTACCAAAAAAAAAAAAAAAACATTCACAAGTAACATTCCAGTGTTGCTAACTTAAATGGAATCCATGGAAGTATTGGAATCATGACCAGCCTCTTTTTAATTGCTGAGAAGGAGGATGATAAACTTGTATCAGCTGAGGCCAGTGTCCAACCCCAAGTTGGTCTTTCATGTTTTTTTTTAAGGCAATCAAATAGAGATAACAGAAAACAAATACGCAATTGCAGAATGGAAATTCGTTTTCGTGCTATATGAGATCTAACAAATTTCAGCAGGCCAAAAAATGCATACCATATCGAATTTCCTAAACTTTGGAGATTCTTATGATCCTTATCTTAATTGGTCCAGGTATTGGTCCCACGTCGTGAATTGCAGCAGCTGCAGGGTTGCATATAAAGGTCTTAATACGGTTGAGGTTGTGTTACAAGTTATCGCCTTCGCTACTATTGGGATCGTTGCCGCAGTAAAGCAGGAAATATTGTCATCGGCCGCGCGAAATATTCTAGTTGTGATAGCAGTTCTGTGCTTTGTGGGTTCAAGGTGGTTGTCTCACTTTGTCTACAAAAATTTCCATTACCATGACTATAACCATGCCCTTCGCTGAGACTCTGTTCCGGATACATTAGTTTGATACCCCGGTATTTGTATATGTACACATACACGAACACTACCCGATTATAGTTTGTACGAAAATATGATTAGGGAAAAAAAAACTTTTCAAGAAAGCACAAAATTTAGCGAGTTCTTGTTGTTAAGTTGTTATCTATAGCTGCTGTGCTTCTACTAAAATTTAGCAAATTAGGATATTGAAGTCTCTGATGTTCTAGTTTTGTCCATGTTCGGGCTCTCCGCCCCGAACCCATAAGATTTGTTTTCGGGCTCCCCACCCTGAACCCGCTCCAACGACATAGGAAGAATTCTGTTCACCCTAGCAAGGGTGTCCTCGTTTCGAGGAGTTGAGTTTTGTTCATCCTTCCATTTAGAAAAACTGAGAGCGCAGGGTAATTTCCTATGCCAAACAGTTTGAGGAGTTGAGTTTTGTTCACCATCCATTTAGAAAAAAAATGAGAGCGCAGGGTAATTTCTTATGCCAAATAGGTCTAATTACCTCGTCAAGGCCTCACGATATATTAACTGGTTTGCACTCTTGATATTTGATTTTTTTTTTCCAATCGATAATGGTATTATTAATTACTGCATAACAGAAACATCAATGGAAGCTTCCCCTGAACCTAGCTCGGAAAGTCCCGTTGCCAAGTTAGAGGGGCCTCTAATGAACCTAGCTCGGAAAGTCCCGTTGCCAAGTTAGAGGGGCCTCTAAAGATAGGGCATGTTTGGCTAAAGTATTAACTTTATAATAAGCCCAATAATATCTCACACTTTTTGAAATTACACAATCCAATTTATGTTTAACTCGGGCTGTAAAACTATAACTAGTACCAAATAGAGTCACATAAAATCATAAATTTTTGGGTGCCGGGTGGGTATATCTCATGTGGTGTCCGCTCGGCACATCCGGGCCATCCAATGCTCTTTTAGACGGCCCAGATTGAAACACTCTCTCTCCTCCCATTCTAATACTTTCTCTCTCATTTCTCTCTCTCCAAATTCGAGCCGTCCAAAATTGCAATGAACAGCCCGAATGTACCGAAAAGACACCACGTGATATCCACCATCCGGCACTGAAAATTCATCCTCACTAAATACGTAGACTTACCCGAACATCGGACAGTCACGTACGGTCAAGCAAATAAAAATGCTAGCACTACAAGATTTTCACCCACTCAAACAATCGACGGCTTGGATATTAATCCTTGCAACCGACGGTTCAGATTTTCACCCACTCAGATTAGATTCGAGCCGTCCGTGTCGAGATGAGCAGCAGGATGGGCCGCTCGGCACCGCTGCCAAGCACGGGGCAACATCTCCCATTCCCATCCGCTATTCTAATATATAAAGGGAGAGCACCGAGCACGTGTTTGGTGTAGACAAAAAAAGTCATTGTGTCAAATTTTAATTTTCCCTAATTACTCTTTAACATTCTATAACCGCAAGGTTAAAAATGGCAACTTAAGCCAAACACTAAACAACACACGTACAACTAGGGGTGGGCATCGTGTCGTGTCCAGTCGTGGCATTTCGGGTTCATGTTAAAACACCCGTTAACATAAACGTGTCAAATATCTTGACACTAACCCGATCTATTTAAAATCGTGTCATGTTCGGGTTGACACAATTAAGACCCTTTTAATTTTTTAATAACCAAACCAAACCAAATCGAGCCTTATGTCCCAATCACTTGGGGTCGGCTACATGAATCATTTTCCTCCATTGAGTTCTGTCAAGGGCCACTTGTTCACACAAATCTACTATACTCATATCTTTGCGCACCACAACATCTAATGTCAATTTAGGTCTACTCCTCCCCGTAGCATTGCTACCCAAAGCTATCTTATCGGCTCTCTTAACTACTTCATCTCCCGGTCTACGGTAGACATGCCCAAACCACCTTAGCCTATTTTTCCCTCAACTTCTCTTCTATGAGTGCTACACCTATCATTTCACGAACCGTTTCATTTCTAATCCCGTCTCGTCTAGTCTTACCACACATCCATCTCAACATTCTCATTTCCGCTACACTCATCTTGTTCACCTGTTATTTCTTAATAGGCCAACATTCTGTCCCGTAAAGCATCGCTGGTCTGGTGACAGTTCCATAGAATTTTTCCTTCAATTTTATGGGTACCCTTTTAATTTTTTAATATTTATGTAAAATTATATACTTTTCAATGTTTTGAACGAACTCTTTACTTAATTCAATACAAAAATTAAAGACATTTTTCATACCATTATAATCATAGGAACGATAATACCGGCCAAATTATATTGAAAAATACCTCAAGTCACAACTAGACATAGATCTCAAAATTAGATAATTTTGTACGATTTTCAGTTAAAATAATAAAAAAGCACCAACAACTATAGAATGAGTCTATATAAATTTTAAACTAAAAGACTAGGCCTAAATAATGAAAAATAATAATTTCAATAAGCCTAAATAAATTTAATGAATTTTGGACTCTTTAGTATGAAAACTCAAGTGAATAAGTGATTAGGAAATTAGATATTTAACTGGTTTTGATTTAAAAAAAAATCTCTAATGGATCCTAATAGTATACATGTCTTATCTTTCCATAATTATATTGATATATGTTTCAGTGTCAAAAAATAAAATAAAAATGTTTCTATACACGTTAACCAAGCATGATTTTGAAAAATCAAATCTCCTACTAATTAGGAAATTCAAATGAATCAAAACTAATCGTGCCGTGTTGTGTCGTTTTGGGTTAACGTGTCGACACGAAAAATTAAACAGTTATCCGTGTTCTAATCGAGTTACGCGAGTCAAATCCGTGTTTGACCCATTTAATTATCGTGGTGGCGAGTCGTGTCATATTCGTGTTCGTGTCAAAAAGTAGTCGACCCAAACCCTCTAACTTTGTGTCGTGTTAACGAGTTGTATCCGAAATTCCCACCCCTACGTACAATAACTGCTCCACGTAGCTATAGAAAAAAAATCATTCTATAATCTCAAATATTTACACACACTTACACAAACTCACTCCACACACTACACCTCCGGTGTGTATGGGCCTACTAAAAAATATGAGTATGTGTAAAATGTGTGTAAGTATTTGTGGTTGAATAATAATTGCAGAAAAAACAGTTTCTTTCTTCATATTCTGATATTCTGATGCAAGGAATTCTACTAAAAAATGTACTCTCTCCGTCCCAAATTGGATGTCAGTTTTTGATATTCGTGTTAATTTCAATTCCTTATATCTTTCAATATGGATCTTGTTTGATAATTCTCAATTAGTTTAATAATACAAAGTTTTCAAAATCATAAAAAATATTATAAATTAAAAGATATAAGCGACGGAAAATAACACGAATTTTAAAAATTATCATCATCTTTTTGGGACGGAAGGGAGTATGTAGATTCTCATCTTTTTCCTACTTTACGTCTTTACTATCATCTACCATTTGTTCTCTCTTACTCCCTCCGTCCCTTTTTAAATGTCCTGCTTCGTAACTCCAACTTATTAAAAAGACATCATCATTATACCTTTCACATCAACTTTTTCCTCCACTTTCCCTACTTACCCATCATCATTACACTTTTACTCACTAACTTTTCAAAATGGAATATACTTTTAGGGACAAAATAGACAATTCACCAACTTTTACCCACTAACTTTACAAAATGGATACTTATTAAGGGACAGTCCAAAATGGAATACTGGACTGTAATAAAGGGACGGAGGGAGTACTAGATAGATCCAACTAGTACTTCTGTACGTACCATTTTGGCTCTCTCTTTTTTTAATTTTTTTCAACTGGTACACCCATTTCCAATTATAGAGCACAGGCAGTGGCGGACCCAGGAATTTGACACAGCGGGGGCACCAATTTTTTTTGTAACCGTAATATACGAGTTAAAGTTAATCACATTTACTCCAAAATAATTTTAGCATTTAGATAAATTAACAATTTTAAAATATATATTAATAATTAGCTACTTGGGCAAACTTGCACACCTTGACTAAATGCATTAAAACAACATTATCACATGTTCATCATCTATTTTTCTATTACTAACTCTATTATTACAGTTTTGACGACAAAAAGTATACAAATGCAATGTAGGGTAGACTCGAACCCACGAATAATATAAAAATAAGGTACGCACTACTATTTTCTACTGTCTTTGAAAAAAAAACACACATTTTCTACTGCCTTTTAGAGAAAAAGGCAAAAAAAACCTCCTGACTGCCTTTTGAAAAAAGGGAAAAAAACACACACACAAAGCTCCACAAAACTGCAAACTAGCAGGAGAGCAAAGCTCCACAAAACTGCAAACTAGCAGGAGAGCACTTTTACCACTGCATAGCTGGAAACTAGCAGGAAAAAGGCCAAAAAAACCTGCAGGTGCGCATTAGGTAAGTCTCGAACCTAGTACCTCTTGGTTAAAAGAATAGCACTTTACCACTGCACCAACATACAACTACTTTACATACAATCAACATAAATTATATATATACAAAACCGTAAATTTTTTTTTTTTTAAGTGCGTGGGGGCACGTGACCCCACGTGCCCTATGGTGGGTCCACCCCTGCAGCACAGGGTACAGGTACACATCTTTTTCTTTACTTTTCTTCCTTCCCATGAATTTCGTCAAACTAGAGATGAAAAAATAAATTGGGTGACACTTCCATTTTCTCTAACGGCATTCTCCTTTTTTCTCCATCTCCATCACCTAATAAATACTCCACAAGTTCAGTGGTTTTTTTTTTTTTTTTTGTCTAGTAGCATGTCATTGTGTTTGGTTTGCAGTTTTGAGATTTATTTTTGAAATAAAAAAGTTCTATAGGTTTGCGTATTTTTTTGTCTTTAGTAAAAAAATTTACTCCCTCCGTCCCAAAATCATTGTCCATTCCGCAAAACGGAGTCTTAAAAATAATGCAATTTTTTAAAGAAAAAATTCAATTTTTTTTCACCAATTAATAGAACTCATTGATATCTAGTAAGTTGTTAAAAAACTTTTGAATTTTTCTTGCAAAAATCGTATTATTTTTAAGACTCCGTTTTGCGGAATGGACAATGATTTTGGGACGGAGGGAGTAACATTTTAACAAACTTTTTTACTTTTTGAATAGAGGTACGTTATGTACATCTAAAAAGTATAAAATAAGGAAAAAATTTGACAAAAAATCACTAAAGAAGAAAAAACACGGATGACGAAACAGTCAAATTTTTTGGAGAGATTATTTCTGAGAGAAGAACCAAACAAAGCTGATTCAACGCTGCTACGGCCATCGACTGGTCAGCAGCGATCGGGAACCGACGGGCACGCGGGGCCCACTCCGGGTCCCGCACGAATGATCTGATCCGTTCAATAATTTTAAAAAAAACTGAGGGGCATGCGAAGCCCACTCCAGGCCTCGTTCGGAGTGGGCCCTGCATGTCCATTGGTTCTCGATTGGTGCTCTGGCCGTCGGTGGCCTTAGCATTTTCGTTTGTTTATTGGATGTTTTTCATTCTCTCTCTGCACTTTCCATAACCAAATTTAATTTATCCAGCATGCCCAATTTTGACCATTACCATTTCCACCATATGAAACGTGGACTCCTTTTGAAAATAATACTCCCTCCGTCCCAAAATGTTTGTCCGGTGCGCAAAACAAGGACTCAAAAATAATGCATTTCTTTCAAGAAAAAATTCAATTTTTTTTCATAAATTTAAAGAACTTATCGATATCTAGTGAATTGTTGAAAAAAATTGGAGTTTTTCTTGCAAAAATTGGTATTATTTTTATGTCCTTTGTGGATCGGACAAACATCTATATAATAAAACAGCTAAGTATTTGAATCCTATGTATATAAATCTAACGGCCCAAACTTATCCCTCATAAATCCTACGGCTGAGAAGAGTCCTAGAGCTGGAAAATCCTATTTTCAATCTTCTCTAACCTTTCCTATTCCAACTCTTTTTTGTTATGGAAAGATATAAAGCAATAAAATTTCATTACCAAAAAAGAGTCTGATTTTGAAATAAGAAAGGGAAGTAATTTTTGAAACCTTAGCACTCTCTCACTCCGAAGCAAGGCGAAATCTTCTCTAACTTTTCCTATACCAACTCTCTTTTGTTATGGGAAGAGATAGAAAGTAATAAAATTTCATGTATAAAATTAGTGCAAGGGAGATTGTAAACTTATAAACAAAAGGGTAAGAAATATTTTTGTTTATCGGTTAATCAATTTCAATTTTTTTGGTGTGTGTGTGTTTTTTTGTAAACTAAACAAAAGGGTAAGAAAAAAAAATTGTTTGATCCTAATTTAAAAAAAAATCTTTCTGTATAAATTAGTTTCGTTGGCTGGGGTGGTCAATAGTTTCACAATTCATTTTAGTTGTGTTCAAAACGCGTTGCGCCGTGCCTTCAGGCACGAACAAACTCTAGTCTATAATACAATTCGCGACAGTGTGATGGCCTACACATTTTTCCTACATAATTCTTGACCGTTTGATTTAACATACATTTCTCTGCATAGATCCTAGCCGTTGAGATGTTCAACATGGTCAGTTTTTTTTGGCAATGAACGAAATTTTTGAGTTGACATTATATTGAGTTATGGACGAAATTTTTGGTCAATCTTTTGCCGTTATGGACATTGTATGTTTGGGTGAACAATGTTTGACTGATTATAGGGAAGAATTTTGGTAAATATAATGACTGATTTATAGGGAAGAATTTTGGTGATTATATGGGAAGAATTTTGGTGACTTGATTGGGTGATTATACGCGAAATTTTTTGGTAATGAATTTCCGTTGATTGGGTGAACATGCTATAATTAAATCGGGTAAGATAAATTGCCGTTGATTAATTGGGTGAATTGGGTGACAATGCCATGCTATTATGGACATTATTTATAGGCTGCTTTTGTTCTTCTCCTATTATTTTTAGGGATACTTAAATATCCATCCTCAGAACCTACTTCCTTTAAGTTTCCATCCCGGTCAATTCGAACACTTATGTTTTCATCCTCACTTTTTTATAATCCCAATAGTGCCCTTATATAATACATTGGGTGTATATATATAGAACTGAATTTTGGGATGAAAACATAATAAATTTGGTCCCAACCTTTATGCAGGCAATTAGTTTTCGTCAATCCATCCCAAAAATCACGGCCCCCATTCAAATTCTCATCCACTTTTCCTAATCTGCAAAACATGATCGGTTACAAAACCACCACTATCCCCTTTCTATCACAAAAGAAAAAAAATCCACCATTATCCCACCAGGCACCATTATCATCTTTCCCTCATTTGATGCTGCACCGAGGAACCATGGAGGCGTAGCCCAGGAGCATGGGGACGAGGAAATGGACATTAGAGGAGAAGCCGAAGGAGAGGTAGCTAGGACAAGGCGGCGCCGGTGGCGGCAGCGTGAGGTGCTTGTCCGGGGGGTCGCCGGGGACGTGGTGCCAGAGGAAGCTGACGGGAATCGTGGCCAGGAAGCACAACGGATTGAACTCAACGGCAACGTCAAACGTCCAAACTCGAGCTCGATGGCCATAGTCCGAACTCGATTGCGATGACGAAGACGACAACAAAGATGGAGTCCACGATCTGCACGATCTCCACATCCTTGTTTGTTTTCGATTGGTATTGTCAATGTTGAGTTCCTTTTCTTGAAAATTAATTAGGCATTATTTTTCCTTGTAACGAGATGGATTTTTTTGAAATTTGGGTTCCTGTCGGTATATGAATCGTCATGAAATGTTGAAATCGACATGGTAATTTAACCATGAAGCGCTGATCACGATAACCTGTTTTGATGGTAATTTAACCATATTTGAACCGTTTACCCTGAAATATTTGTTCGAATCATGGGATATTTATCGTGTTCACGTTGTAATCGTCATAATAATTTAACCATGTAATGTCATGGTAATTTAACCATGTAACGGTTTGAGTATGTCATGTTATTCCTTTTTTTTTTTAATGGTAATTTAGCCATGTTCCGTGTAATAAGATCAATGAAAAATATGACTTTTTGTTGTCTGGTTGGCCAACTCGAAGAACGAAGAAAATATGCAAAGATGTGGTCAACTTATCATGTCATATTCCTAATAAAATTGATTCCTCAAATACATTCCATGATAAAAAAAAAAAAAAAGTATCAATCATATTTAAATTTACCAAATCCCACTGAATTAGGAAAATAATCCAATCTAATCCCACTAAATTGGGAAAACAATTCAATCCAATCCCACTAAATTAGGAAAGCAATATAACATAATATATGTATATCATAGGGAAAAGGGTAAGAAAGGTAATTCACACACTAAGAGGATGAAAACATAAGCATGAAAAAAGGACGGGATGAATTCTTACATGACATGGATAAAGAGGATGGATATTTAAATATTCCTTATTTTTATTAGTACTTAATTCTTTGTTAAATTTTGATCCATTTTAGATTTCAGATAACTTTATCAGACATTTACTTATGCACAATCTAACCATCTATGACCATGTGAGTTGATCCGTTTCCTTTTATTTCTTGGTCGCAGGCTATCAAGTTAGTATTTGTTTCATATGCCTTTAATTGAATTCTTTATTCTCTTATGTAGCTCAGCGGAGACTTCGAGAAAACTGTAAGAACAACTTACTCAATTTCATGTTTAATTCGTAATTATGTATACCTTTTTATTTGCATTCTTTCATTGTTATTTTTTGGTATAAAGGTTAAATAGCGTTATACTTTTTAGGTATAGTTTGTGTAGGGTCAATTAGCTGATAACAATGACGTGGTCCCTTACAATACATAACTTGTTAGACTATTCACTCCCCAAATCAATGTGGAAGTTTTTGCTGGAATGAGATGTGTTAAGTATATCCACAGTACATCTACAAAAGAAATGATTGTACCACAATAGTATTCAGACGAATAGACGAGATCGATGACTGAGGTAACTTATTTGAGTTACTATTTAACTTTTACAAGAGGGGATTCACATAATTATGTTCTTTCATATAATTCTGCTCTTTGGATGAAATAAGTATGTTTTGATATAAGAAATTTTGGTGGGGCGATGAATTTTTTTTTTTCAAGACAATTGAAAAGTGATGAAGACAAACTTTTGGAACTATGATCTTTTTGCTAAATACGACCTATGCGGAGCACCCTTTTCGTTACATTTGTGTATGTGTAACGCCCCGAATTTTGAGAACGTTAAATAAACATTTTTATTGAAAACCTAGATAGAATCTGGCTTATTATTACAGAATAACTCTCACAAGGGTACATTTATTCAACAAAGGGAGGGAAACTAGGGTTCCTATCTACTGCTTCGCATGTTCCTCCATCCTAGCCAGCTACTCGGCTCCGAAAGCCTCCAAGGTATAGAGCTCATCCTGCTCCTCTACAAGGTCTGACACATTATACCAACGTTGCCCCCAGTATAATATGTCAGGGTTACAACAGTAACACCGTGAGTTACAAAAGCTCAAAAGAATAATTTCATACCCGCTAACCTATAATTATAAACAACAGGGCATAGAAGTAGTATACTAGCTAATGTAAATTCAGCGATTTCTAAATAGTACATGCATATTCAATAATTTTCGGATAAGCAGTTAACAATAACACATGCACATTCACTATCCTACTGGCATCAGTATCCGTGTAATCTGAGTTTCTCCTACGCAACGTTTCGTAGACTTTTGAAAAAACACACCTCCAATGAGACTACCAAGTCCGGCTCCATTGGCAACACACACATACACAATGGGCTACCAAGTCCGGCCACATTGCGGTAGCAAATTTTTTTTTATTGGCTCCTCTCCGCAGATAACCAAGTCACACCTCCAATGAGACTACCAAGTCCGGCCACATTGCGGTCGCAGAAAATATTTTTTTATTGGCTCCTTTCCGCTGATAACCAAGTCACCTCCAATGAGACTACCAAGTTTGGTCCCATTGGCAACACACACACACAATGGGCTACCAAGTCTGGCCACATTGCGGTCGCAAAAATTATTATTATTTTTTTGAAAAACAAGTCTTTTCATTTTGAACACCCTACGTGTCATGTTTCTAGACTTCCTCGATTTTGGTGTCTCGTTTTCATGCAGGGACTCCGCAGTCGAACTTTCCACATAAGAATACTATATACGGTGTCTCATAAACATGCATCATTGATTGTAATCTTGAAACTAAACTAGAATAATTAAAATAACAAGATCATCCAACTCTATGGTATTTTTCATGCTTAATCCATCGACTAGTCTATAAATTTAATAAGATATGCACATAACTCAACATCAAGACAAGTAAATTAAGACTAAAAACATATATACATGCTCATAACCATCGCAAATAAGGTTCAAGGGAAACAAACGATTATTTCTTACATTTCAAAACAACATATATTTTTCGTAACAAAAGCCAAGATATTCAACATGATCATATTTCATTTCGAAATTTTGGTAAAACAAGTTTGCTAACTATTTTTAGTACTTTAACTTAACATGCATTTTCAATCACAAAAATATAAATATAACTTGTTTTAATATATATTTAGAGATAGTAAGTACAAGAAATCTACCGTTCTTCTTGGCGGATGGTGTGGCTACGGAAAAGAAAATATTTCGGCTTACGGAAGGTGAATGTGGCTATCAAACGAAGTGACTTCTTACGGTAGCTTCAAAAGAGAAATGAAGGATTTTCTTTTTCTTTCGAAATTAAATCTTAACTAAACTACTAATTTTTTTGAATCGAGAAGGTGGTCGGGTGGTAGTTTAGTAGCGGCCTTGGTTGAGTTTCTTGAAGAACTCAAGAACAAGGAAAGAACTCTAAGAACTATTTCAAGAACAATACAAGAACACTAAATTTTTCTAGAGAGAAGTTGGAGAAATTGAAGGTGTGGGTTCAAGGCAAGAGTGGGTGCTATTTATAGCAAAAGTTGAGCTCCCCCTCCCTCTCACATAGCCGAATCTCTCTCTCTCTCTCTCTCTCATTTATTTTGCTCCATTATTTTGTCAAATCTTGGCTTTAAACATGCCATAGCATTCCCTCATTTTTCATTCTTATTTTTAGTTCAAAATCTAGGTTATCATGAAGGGTTTTGGCCTTGTCTTGTCTATGAGGGTTTGCTTGCAAGAAAGAAGAAAGTGAATGGCTAGGGTTATGTTTAAAGTAGCCTAAAATGGTTTACTTGTCTTACACTCGAATGTCTAAGACAATGATCATCCCTCCCTCTCTCTTTTAGCCGAAAATTCCCTCTCTCTCTCTCTTTTTTTTTTTGTTCTAGTCTAAATCTAGGTTTGCATGTATGAACACCTACAAAAATCTAGGAACGTTATTTTTGAAGAGTAATTAGGTTCAAGTCTATTATTTCTAGGCTTACATGCATGAACACCTACAAAAATCTAGGAAAGTTATTCTTGAAGAGTAATTAGGTTCAAGTCTAATATTTCTAGGCTTGCATGCTTGACAAGTCTAGGAATACTACTTATGGAAGCAAAATGATTATTTCCTTGGGTTTAAAAAGGTTCAACTAGGGTTTGGAATGGTTCATGTGGTTCAAGAATGGTTGAAAAGGTTCATCTAGGGTTAGGAATGGTTCATGTGGTTTAAGGATGGTTTAGAAGAAATATCTCCTTGAAAGTGACCTTTCAATGGAGAGAAAGAACAGTGCACTTTCTAGGAAAGTGATTTAACTAAGAAAGCATAATGATGGGCTTGATTGTCATGAGTGGGAAAAATGACAAGTCAATGGAAAGTGAAATGATTAAAGAGTTGGCTTTGAATTTTGAAAATGACTTGTCAATGCAAAAAGAATGAATAAGGTTTCAAAATAGCCTTTCTAGGATATTTTAGGGTGATATATGTACATGCATGCCAAGGTTACTTGTAGAAAGGAGAAAGGAAGTGATGATGGCTTACATTGAAGAGACTATTCAATGAAAAATATGATTAAATGTTTTCAAAATGTGTGAAATAGCCTTTTAATGAGTGAGGTAGACTTTCTAGGAAAAACTAGAGTTTAAAAAAAAGTTTGGAAGGTGCAAAAATGGTTAGGGATGTTTAATTAGGCTTAGAATCCAATTGGTTTGGCTAACTAATTGGTTGGAATCAAATTATCCTAGGAAAGGTAGGATTCCTAGCCAAGAAATTAAATTTATGAATTAATTAATGAAATTCAAATATTTAACGAAATTTTTACTTACTAAAAATCGGAGTTCTTACAAACTATCCCCCTTAAAATAATTTCGTCCTCGAAATTGGTGCGTGACTACGAATTAGACATAGTCACTATACTGGTTTTTGAATCATCGTCTATCCCCCTTAAAATAGAAGTAGGTCGCCATCGATCCCTTACTAGCGTGATGTTGAGGTGATCATCTTCGTTATTTTTCAGTCATATGTTAGACACAGGTGGATATCGCCATCCCGTAACTTTCATAGACTAGGTTGACGGCTATTCTCCCTTCTAGAGTGACGGTAAATTTATGAGCGATCTTAAAGGTTCAGTTTATAACACTATATAGGTACACAGTGATAAACAGTTTAGGATGAACCTTCCCATTTCAAGGGTAGATTCTCAATTGGAAGAAGATGGGAAGTTAGAATACGCTACATGGGTATAGGTACCCCTGCAAGGTTGACCGAGCTCAGAATGATTGAACAGAGAGGGGTGATGTCAAGGAACGAAAGAAATGCCCCTACAAGTCAAAAATGACCCTATTGGGTATTATAGGCATGTTTTAAGCCAATCAGCGATCTAAACAAGATTCAAATACTCTAGCAACATACAAAACGGTTTGGCACCACACGGCCACTGTCTAAAGGCTCCGGCAGGTCCCAGAAGTATTTCGGAGTAGCACGACAGTGTTTCAGACATCCCTCACAATACTCTACATGTTTTGTTAATCGGATTAAGCCTCATCACTTGCTTAACAAGACGGGGTTGAAGTTGCTTCAGCCGTCAAACAATTTGCCTCGTTGTAGGCCTTTGATAGAGTTTCCACCGTAAACGCCAACGTCAAATACAAAACTTCTACCAAATCATCATACGGACCCGTATATCTGTCACGACCCAAATTTGAAGGGTAAAATCCGTGACATGGCCAGTGATTTAAAAATCACCACAGGCCTTGATATCAACAACCATAAAATTTTATTCTAAAAATTCCAAGGTCTATAAATTAAAATATATTGCAACAGAGCTTAATAGCGTTCGAACCCAGTACAGACTTCGAACTACAACAATGTGGCCAACAAATACGTGCCACTTATCATCACATCCTCTTATTATTTAGCCATAACTATTGGAATCTTTCACATATAATGACAACCTTCTTTAACCCTTAATACCTGAAAAGGTTTTATGAAAACACAAAATCAATTCAATAAGTTACAATATACTAAGGCCACATAATAAACATGGGATTAAGTAGGATAAAAACATAGCATAATAATCCATCAGCTTGCAAAATCGTAAGAGAGAGAACAATCATATTCAAGTTGCAATCACCACAAGTGAGACAAAGAGATATATATCAATCATCATCATAATCATCATATTATCATCTTGATCTTCATCTTGACCATCATAGGCGGTAATCCGGTAGCCCGGGGAGCGACCCCAGCAAAACAATGGAATTGATATCAATCCAATGGATACCCGGCCGTATCCTTTCCACAATCCATAAGCGTCAATTCAAATATAGCTCGTCAGAACTCTTCGCCCAGATGTTACACCAATATCCATTAAATTTCCTTTTAAGAAAATCAATCCCATGTCTTTTTATAAAAATCTTTTTCTTTTCACAATTATACTTATATAATTTATTTTTATTCAACATAAGATTTAATAAAACAATCACAAAACAAGTTTTAGAAAAACAATATGTAGCCAGAGTATATTCGTAACTCACCTTGCCCCCGAAGCAAAATTATCGTACTAACAACCACTGATTAGTTAACGGAACCAAGTTTTTTTCCTCCTCCTCCTCTCTCTCTCTTTTCTTTCTTTCCTTCTCTCTTTTGTTTCTTTCTTTTGGTGTGGAAATGAATGTGAAGGGAGTATGCCTATTTATACTAGGCAAGTAAAGAGGTCTAGATTGTTCTAATCTTATCCAAACAAATCTTTCATTATCTAATAATATCTAGGAATATCCAATAATATCTAGACTAAATCTAAAAAAATCCAACTATATCTATTGAGTATCTAATATAATCTAACATTATCTAATAATATCTTGTATTATCTTTAATAAAATCTTAGTGTATCTCATGTAATCTTATTGTGTGAGAGGAATATCTAAAGTATTCCCACAATATCTAAGAATATCAAGATGAAATCTAACATTATCTTTCATAAAATCTAACCATATCTTTTAGAATTATCTCCCATAGAATCCATTGGAATCTAGAATTATCTAATATAATCTAATCATTATCTATTAGTATCTAGAGCAAATCTTATCTAATCTTATCTTATCCATTCATATCTTAATATTCCAAGTATATACCTTTGATGCTTAGCATATTCCTAGAATTATACTCATTTGATGCATAGAATATTCTTAAATTATCTAGAATATTCTTTCATAAAATTTAGGGATATTGTAGTGTAATCTAATCCTAATAATATTAAGGCAGTTTACTCTAAAATAGAGCACTGACTCATTTTTGTTTGAACCCCACGATTTTCCACCCTGCGGAGACCTGTGCCTCAATCTCATGCCGCATTGTTGTTAATAGGGTTGGGGCGGTATTTATAGAGTTTAATAAAAATTGCCACCTAGACAGAAAAATACCCCAATCTTTAATAAACCTTGAGTCACGATTGATATACTCTTTAAATCCTAACGGTAAGCAGCCCGCTAAAAGTTAGCTCCTTATTTGTTTATAAAAGTCGGGGTGTTACATCCTCCCCACCTTAAAAAGTTTGGTCCTCCAAACTTGACGATACGTAAGAGTTTAAATTATGGTAATACCTTCGTCAAATAATTCAGGATAACGTTGCCACATGTCATCCTCTTTTTCCCAAGTGGCCTCGCCACCTGAGTGGTTTTCCCACCAAACTTTAACGAGAGGAATGGCTTTACTCCATAACTGTTTGACTCGTCGATCCATAATACGAATGGGACGCTCCTCATACGTCAGATTTTCCTGTAGCTCAATCGGAGGCTGATTGAGCACATGCGAAGTGTCTGCTACATAGGGCTTGAGCATGGAATCGTGAAAAACATCATGGACATTTGCAAGTTCAGATGTTAACGCAAGACGATAAGCGACAGGCCCAATCCTTTCGATGATCTCAAAGGGCCCTACATATCGAGGATTCAATTTTCCCTTTTTCCCAAAGCGAATGATTCCTTTCATTGGTGATATCTTCAGAAAAACCCAGTTGCCTACTTGGAATTCTAATTCTCTCCTTCCAGCGTCTGCATAGCTCTTTTGACGATCCTGTGCGGTCTTCAGCTTCCCCTGGATTAACTTGATTTTCTCTGAGGTTTAAAAAATCAAATCTGAACCAGATAGTTGACCAATGCCAACTTTTGTCCAACATGCTGGCGATCTACATTATCTTCCATACAAAGCTTCGAATGGCGACATTCCGATACTTGCTTGATAACTGTTATTATAAGCAAACTCAGCAAGAGGCAGGTGCTCTTCCCAGCTCCCTTGTAGATCTAACAAACATGCACGTAACATATCCTCCAAGGTCTGGATAGTGCGTTCCGATTGTCCATCGGTCTGTGGGTGGAAAGTAGTGCTAAAGTTCAATCATGTTCCTAACGCCTTCTGGAAGCTTTGCCAAAAACGAGAAGTAAATCTTGTATCTCGATCTGACGTAATAGACACTGGTACTCCATGAAGTTGAACAATCTCGCGAACATGCAGAGCCGCCAATTGATCCATAGTATGCGTCGTCTTTACCGGCAAGAAATGTGTCGTCTTTGTCAACCGGTCAACAACCACCCAAATCGAGTTGTTTCCTTTAGGGGTACGTGGCAAACCAACGATGAAATCTGTAGTGAGGTGTTCCCACTTCCATTCTGCTATCGGTAGAGATTGTAACAATCCCGCTGGCTTCCGTCGTTCTGCCTTGATTTGCTGACATTGTAGGCATCGATTAACATAATCAACGACGCTCTTCTTTAATCCCATCCACCAATAAACTTTCTCCAAATCCTGATACATTTTCATCTGTCCCGGATGAACTGCAAGCTTTGACTTGTGTCACTCATCCAAAATTCGCTGTTGGAGATCTGATACGTTGGGAACGCAAATTCGTCCTCGGAACTTCATTAGGCCATCAACGATCTTAAAGTCTAGATGCGGTGTACTTTTGACCTCTTCACAAATTTTCTACAACTTAGGATCCTCTATTTGTTTCTGCTTAATCTCTTCTATGATTGCTGGTAGAGCCACAATAGTTGCAAGTACACTGTTTGGCCTATGGATTTTCACTTTCAACTCCATCTAGTCCATCTCGTTAAGTAGATATCGTTGCTTCGTGAGTAAACAATTCAAGTTACTCGTTGTCTTCCTACTAAGGGCATCCGCTACGATATTCGCCTTCGCCTTCCCAGGGTGATATTGAATATTGACGTCGTAGTCCTTAATCAGCTCCAACCATCGTCGTTGCCTCATATTTAGCTCCTTTTGCGTGAAAATGTACTTCAAACTTTTATGGTTGGTGTAGATGTCACAAGAGACTCCATACAAATAGTGTCGCCAAATTTTCAGTGCAAAGATCACAGCCGCTAACTCGAGATCGTGTACATGATAATTCTTCTCATGTGACTTCAATTGTCGTGAAGCATAAGCAATGACTTTGCCGTGTTGCATTAGCACACATCCCAAACCTTGTCGTGACACATCACTGTAAATGGCAAAACCTTCCACTCCGTTGGGAAATGTAAGGATCGGCGCTGTGGTAAGTCTCCTCTTCAGTTCCTGGAAACTTTGCTCGCGTTTTTCAGTCCAAACAAATGGTTCACCTTTTTTAGTCAACTCAGTCAACGGTACTGCAATCTTGGAGAAGTCCTGAACGAATCTTCGATAATAGCTTGCGAGGCCCAAGAAACTCCTTACTTCTGTCACGGTAGTAGGTCTTGGCCAATTCACGATAGCCTCAATCTTCTGGGGATCCACAGAGACCCCTTCACTACTGATGACACCCATTGCTTACCCCACCGGTAAGGGATGGGAAGAAAAGTATGACTCGTTTGATCGCGTGATGATCGGGTGGTGCATTGCATTGCATTCTGTTTTGCATTTTCTTAGTTGTTTTGCATGACTTTATTTGCTTTTGCGTGTTTTTTGTGTTTTTCTTTGTTGTTTTGTCTTTTTATTTTAGTTTTGTTTGAAGCCGGATAACACGGGCCGGTGTTACTAATGTCATTTGTTTTGTGGAAAGTCTTTCTCTTAAGTCTTCTGCAGGGTTTATTTGCTACCACACCAGCCTTGGTAGTTTGGGTATAAAGCCGGGGTGAGTGAGGCATTCAGGAGCCCTAAGCATGGGTGCGGCTAAGCGCCGCGGTTATTAGTCCGATAAAGCTTTGGATATGGCCCAGTGTGACTAGCTTTGGTTTCGAGTTAGCAAAACCGAAAGAGTAAACCCTGGAAGCATCTAATCAGACTGGAGCAAGCAATTGACATGAAATCCTCCTACTTGGTCGAGGTATTTAGGGGTTGACATTCCCCTTGGACGGTACATTCGCTCACTTTCCTTTCTTCGCTTATGTTCCTAATGTTATGAGGGCATAGCATCGCTTTATGTTGGGGGGAGGGGTTAGCCTTGCTATTTGTTTGCTAGTTGTCAAAATTTGAAAATTTTGAAAATTCAAAAACAATAGAAATTGAAAAATCCAAAAAAAATGAGAAATTGAAAATTTCAAAAATAAATAAAGGTTTTTGACTTGCAATTCGTTTCCTTTTATCATGTTTTTAGTTCTTTTTCGTGACTTGTTGCATGCTCAATAATTGTTAGTTGGCAAGAGTTCGTAACAATCCTAAGAAAATTTGGTGCTTCTCAATTTGCATGATTGGTTAAAAATTGAACGGTTAGGTTTTGAGTTAAGTTTTTTGAGCAAGCTTTGGCCATATCCCCACCTTTTCAATTCAATAAAATGCTCGTAGTTAGGTGAATAATCGCATTTCTATCTCTAGTTGTGTTTTAAATGTCGATTTTCAATCATTTTGGGATCTAAAGCGCACTTAGGAGAAGATACAAGGCATTCTTTGCATGATCATACCACATATGAGTCACCTTGTCTTGTTCTGCAACCTGTCTTTTGTCCGTTTCTTGCTTTAACCTAGGCGACCGGTTGTTCGGAGGGTTGTTGGGAAGTGATTTAAGGTGTTTTGGGGGTGTTAATTGAATTGTTTGGAAGTTCTGGGGTTCAAAATGAAGAGGTGCAATTTTCTGAGATACCAGCTTCGGCATCGATGGCAAATGTCTTACCCATCGGTACCGAGTGGATTAGAGGATGCAGTCAACAGGTCGAAAGCAGTCGGCATCGATGGCAAGGGAAGTACCCATCGGTACCGATGGGTAAGACGTTATTAGGATGCAATCACACCACTAGAAGGTTGAAAGGAGAATGATGATGAGGGAACAAGAGAGGCAAAGAAAGGAGATAGCATGGCAGACTTCTATCCTAGAACAGCAATCCGGGATGAAATATGTCCCCGAGCCCGTTGAGGAGGGAGAGATTAGTGATGACTTTGCGGGCTATGAGAGTGAGGAGCAGGATGATTTATGGGGCGGTGTGATGACTTATGATGCTAGTGGTGTGATTGATGTAGAGAGTCGGTGGTTAGAAATCCCTTTATTTGGTCGAGGTCTAGGTTGGTTGACATGCCATCCACTCTATCCCTTTTCTTTTGTCTTTTGCATTTCCATTTCGTAGTTTAGTATTGCACATTAGTAGTTTAGTTGGTTGATATTGGTTTAGCCTGTTTGGCTTTGACTTGGTTCATTTTGAGTTGGCGGCGGTCATTCGGGTAGATGACCAAGCTAGAAAATAGACCGTCGCCCATTTTTGCTAACCCTCTGGGTACTTCCCTTGCCATCGGTACCGATGGGTACTTCCTTTGCCATCGATGCCGACTGCTTTCGACCTGTTGACTGCATCCTCTAATCCACTCGGTACCGATGGGTAAGACATTTGCCATCGATGCCAAAGCTGGTATCTCAGAAAATTGCACCTCTTCATTTTGAACCCCAGAACTTCCAAACAATTCAATTAACACCCCCAAAACACCTTAAATCACTTCCCAACAACCCTCCGAACAACCGGTCGCCTAGGTTAAAGCAAGAAACGGGCAAAAGACAGGTTGCAAAACAAGACAAGGTGACTCATATGTGGTATGATCACGTAAAGAATGCCTTGTATCTTCTCCTAAGTGCGCTTTAGATCCCAAAATGATTGAAAATCAACATTTAAAACACAACTAGAGATAGAAATGCAATTATTCACCTAACTACGAGCATTTTATTGAATTGAAAAGGTGGGGATATGGCCAAAGCTTGCTCAAAAAACTTAACTCAAAACCTAACCGTTCAATTTTTAACCAATCATGCAAATTGAGAAGCACCAAATTTTCTTAGGATTGTTACGAACTCTTGCCAACTAACAATTATTGAGCATGCAACAAGTCACGAAAAAGAACTAAAAACATGATAAAAGGAAACGAATTGCAATTCAAAAACCTTTATTTATTTTTGAAATTTTCAATTTCTCATTTTTTTTGGATTTTTCAATTTCTATTGTTTTTGAATTTTCAAAATTTTCAAATTTTGACAACTAGCAAACAAATAACAAGGCTAACCCCTCCCCCCAACATAAAGCGATGCTATGCCCTCATAACATTAGGAACATAAGCGAAGAGAGGAAAGTGAGCGAATGTACCGTCCAAGGGGAATGTCAACCCCTAAATACCTCGACCAAGTAGGAGGATTTCATGTCAATTGCTTGCTCCAGTCTGATTAGATGCTTCCAGGGTTTACTCTTTCGGTTTTGCTAACTCAAAACCAAAGCTAGTCACACTGGGCCATATCCAAAGCTTTATCGGACTAATAACCGCGGCGCTTAGCCGCACCCATGCTTAGGGCTCCTGAATGCCTCATTCACCCCGGCTTTAGACCCAAACTACCAAGGCTGGTGTGGTAGCAAATAAACCCTGCAGAAGACTTAAGAGAAAGATTTTTCACAAAACAAATGACATTAGTAACACCGGCCCGTGTTATCTGGCTTCAAACAAAACCAAAATAAAAAGACAAAACAACAAAGAAAAACACAAAAAACACGCAAAAGCAAATAAAGTCATGCAAAACAACTAAGAAAATGCAAAACAGAATGCAATGCAATGCACCACCCGATCAAACGAGTCATACTTTTCTTCCCATCACTTACCGGTGGGGTAAGCAATGGGTGGCTATACTAGACCGTTGAAAATTTGTTATGCTAGCGCCCGTAATAAGATTTATCGCTCGACCTCGCCAAACAATGAAGTTCAGCGTCCCCTACGATCAAAACAAAGCAAGATAAGATACAACCTAGCGTGCACTCCAGGCAATATCACACCTCACCCATAGACCTAAGTTGCCACCAATAGGGGCCTATTCGGAGAGCATGGATCATTAACGATAAACTATTACCAAGAAGAACTAATGAAAGCCCTTTTTACACTAACACATTGGTGAAATCTTTTCATGTGAAACATCTCCAAGACTTTATTCAAAACAAGTAACACATAACAAACTTGACACCTAAACATGCATACTAACCAAAAACAAAAGAAACACGTAAAAGCAAGAAAGAAAAAACACATATGTACAGTATTTACACATTCAATATCAGAACTCGGAGCGTCAAAGTCACAGCTAGACTCCGACAAACAATGAAGTCCAGCGTCCCCTTAAGATCGTAACCAGGCAAGCAACAAGATAGAGCCAAGTGCGTGAGCAAACAGGCTACAAACATTTAGCACACCATTAATAACTATTAGAAAAAACAGAGCACTCCAAGCTACACTCTTTACCAAGAATTGAACTCGACCATGCCACAAGATAAGATACTTTGATTAAAGCAATTGCTGAATTCGTTTTAAAAACTTAAGTTCCACCAAGTGCATAGTCCAAACAAAATCAATTTTCAAGTTGTTGACAAAATCTACAATATAAGGATGATAAACCACAAGAAAATTGTCAACACCAAGAAAATCAATTACTTCTATGATTGGTAACTTCTCAAGAATAGGCTCACATGCATCTTGTTTTTCTAACGAAGGGTGTAAAGAATCTACCTCAGCATCCATTTCCTTAGGGGTGAGAGGATCAAGGCACGGAGGATTCGAAGGGACAATTGTAGCTTCCATGGGCTCCAACTCTTCAAAGATTGGTCCATAAGCATCTTGTTTAGCCAACAACGAATACAAGTAATCCACTTCGGCATCCATTTCCTTAGCGGTGAGAGGTTTAGCCAACGGATCATCACAAAGAGGGTAACTCTGGACCTCAGTTTCATCAATAGGCTCTAAGGAGCTGTCACAATCTAAACTAACAGTTTCAACCAAGATATACGGCTTAATTTCCTCTTCCATGGCATCCGAGTTAGAATCCTTAAAATTTTCAGACAACTCACAAAATTAGAGCTTTTGGGCTAATTTATCAAGGTAATCCCAACCCTCTTCAGCGTTTTTATCCAAGAATTCATCATTGGACATAAAATCAACTTGACATGTCTTAGGATTTAAACCATGGCAAAAGATTGCCAGAAGACTGCCAAGCTCACAATTAAAACTCGACCAAGAGAATACGGAACATTTAAAACGCTCCCAATATTGCGAAAAAGACTCATTATCTTGTTGATAAAAATGAGATAGTTCTTGTAAAAGCATATGAGTCTCATATGAGGGAGTGAAAGTTTTGAAAAATTGTTCCGTAATCTCTTGCCATGTCGATCCTGGATTCAAAGAATAAAACCAATCTTGAGCACTATCACGCAAAGACGCTGGGAATATTTGTAAAATAGCCCTTTCATCATTAGCAAAAACTTTCTCAAGATCATCAATATGCGAAAATGGATTTTCTGAGGCCAAGCCATAAAATATAGGAAATGACACTGAACAATCAAATTGTTTTGCATACCTTCCATAGCACCTTGCAAAATAGGCCATAGTACCTCTTTCTACTCAGAGTAAACAGACATACACAAACAAATCTACCAACTAACAAACTAACTACCAGCAAACTAACAGACCGGAGGGGCTAGGCCGCTGCCTCAACTCAACAAACAGAAAGTGCGAGGGGTTATGCCACCACCTCGGCTCAGCAAAACAGATTAAATTAAGCTAACTAAACTAACTAAGCAAGTAAACTAACTAACTCAATATCTACTCCGGCTTCGTTACACCTCAGATTTGGCATAAAACCAGGTTAGAGGTATCCACCGAACTAGATACGAGCAACTAACAAAAAAAAAACTACTAAACTACAACTAAAAGAAAGGAACGGGATACTCACAATGGTTTGTCGAGCCTCCATAAAGCCGTAATAAGAAATCCCCGGCAACGGCGCCAAAAATGCTTCGTTCGCTCGAATATATCCAATAAGAGATCACCCTAAGCGTAGGGTATAAGCGTCCAATTGAAGCATAATAAATCCGGAAGTCCGGGATCGTACCCACATGGATAAATAATACGGCTTGATGGATTGTAGATGCAAGTACGGGCTTTCGGCTTTTAGTCAGCCAACTTGGTTTTTCGTATGCGGTGGAAAGTAAAAAAGCTAAATTAAACAAGAATAAACTAGATTAAAAAAAAGGTTAGGTCAAGGAATCACTAACACCCACGACTCAAGCAAAATCATATTTTTCACCCTAATACACAGTTTAACCCGGAAGATAAGATGGTTCGAAAATCAAGCTAGCTATAGAATTTATTTAGCAAACACCTCGAGCGACAGAGCTCTAAGCATCATGTGTGGTAAGCAGGTAAAACTCTTACCTACACATAATCAAGGAGGTTAACACCTCGGCAATTTGATAAACAAATCACCCCACATCAATTTTCGAATCAAAGTTGCAAACTTTTTGGTGAAAAATGCAATTTTTACTCAAGCCATGGGGTGCTAATCACCCCATGACCCAACCTTTGAAAACTACTCACACATATCTATGGAGATAAGAGCAAGCAAAAATCTAGGGAGCATATTTGTGAACACAACACTAAGAGAAAATTAGCTAGAAAGATAGATCGGGAGAAAATAAACAACTTTAATGAAGACGAGAATATCAAAAGCTAATTAATAAAAGCAGAAAATAAAAAAGTAAGAGCTGAAAATGAAGAACACTCAAGAACACTAAGAACAATTCAAAAAGATTCAAAATCTAGATCTAGATCTAAAAATGGGTACATTTCTGTCCAAATCGTGTAATGGTGACATCACGGGGTATTTATAGGCTCCAAGGACGCGCACGGAATATTCCTCAAGATGCTCCAGAGATGCCCCCATAAGCCCTCGGTACCGATGGCGAAGGGGTTACGCTGATGATAAGGGCCTCGGTACCGATGGCGAAATCCTTGCCATCAATGCCTAAGTGATTAAGAGCTGCCAGGAGGACTTGGTAATGGGCTCGGTACCGATGGCAAAATTTCTTGCCATCAATGCCGAAGGCATTAAAGCTTCAATGCTGCTGCAGGTAGCTGGTCGGTACCGATGGGCAAGAATTGTGGTACCAATGCCGAAGCTGCTTGACTGATCCCTGTTGACTACCCTTAATCCACCTCGGTACCGATGGAGCAATTGGCTGGTACCAATGCCGAGAGGCTTTAGCTTGATGCTGATGAAGGCTCCGAGGAAAACCACTTCGGTATCGATGGAATAAATTAATGGTTATCGATGCCGAGCCTTTTAACGTCCAGCACTTGCCCTTCTGATCATTGCCTTGGCCTTTCATGGCCTGGGCTACCTTGCTTTGTTTTGCCTTGGCGTCGGGTCACTTTCGGTTCCTAACTCTTTGCTCTTGGGACTTGATTATTCCATCTTGATCATTTTTTTGAGCCTCGGACATTCTTTGACAACTTTGGGCTTTAAAAATACCTGTTTAGAACAATTTTCTGCGAAACAAAACTACAATACCTTTTGAGCAAAAGCAATTAAAAGTAACAAATTAAACGATCAAATTAAGTTAAAACTAGATACTAGCGCACCCTTTATTGCATTCTCAGGTGCTTATCACTTGTTCAGCCAGAACTCACACTTCTTGAATTTAGTGTACAACTTCTACTCCTGCAAAGTCTGCAACACCTTCCGCAAGTTTACCGCATGCTGAGCCTCGTCTTTGGAGTATACAAGGATGTCGTCGATGAAGACAATTACAAACTCATCCAAGTAATTCTTAAAGACGCGATTCATCAGGTCCATGAATGCTGCGGGAGCATTTGTAACGCCAAAGGGCATTACAAGGAACTCGAAATGGCCGTAGCGAGTCCGAAACGCCGTCTTCTCTACGTCTTCAGCCTTTACCTTCAGTTGATGATATCCAGATCGCAAATCAATTTTTGAGAATACTTGAGCTCCTTGTAACTGATCGAAAAGATCATCGATTCTTGGTAACGGATACTTATTCTTGATTGTCAACTTATTTAGTTCTCTATAGTCGATGCATAGTCTCATCGTTCCATCTTTCTTCTTGACAAAGAGGACAGGGGCACCCCAAGGTGAGGTACTCAGCCTAATAAATCCTTTATCAAGTAACTCTTGCAACTGAATCTTTAATTCTTTCAGCTCAACTGGGGCCATATGATACGGAGCCTTTGAAACTGGTTGGGTCCCTGGGGCCACCTCTATGGTGAATTCAATCTCTCGATCCACAGGTGTCCCAGGTAGATCTTCAAGAAAGACATCCGTGAACTCCCGAACTACAAGGATATCAGAAAGTTTTAATTCTCCCGCTGGTGTTGATAAGACACTACAGAGAAAACCTTGACAACCATTCTTAAGCAGTCGTCGGGCTTGAGCGACAGATACTAAGTACGGGGGTGAAATTACTCCCATACCCTTAAAGCAAAATTCACGGTCAGAGCTTTTGATGATAAAGCTTTTGTGGGCACAATTGATAGAGACATGATTAGCAGATAGCCAATCCATACCGAGAATGACGTCAAAGTGGCTCATCTCTAGGGGTATTAGATCCACGGAAAAACAAACATCGCCAAAACGTAAGTCACAGTCCCTATGGACTGTCGTGCAGATCGTACCCTTACTCATAGGTTGCGAGACTAAGAGTTCAAACCCAAGGGGCTCGGGTTAAATGGGGAGTTTCATGGAAAATTTCAACGATATAAAGGAATGCGAGGATCCAGAGTCTATCAATACATAAGCAGGTAAAGAACATAGCAACATGTTACCTGCCACCACATTCTCATTGTTGCGTGGGTCCCCTGGTACCAAGGCGAACGCCCTACCCTAAACTCGAGTGTTCGGCTTCCCGACTGCTACGGTCTTGTTCACTGGCTCAACATTTGCTCTGCTTGGAAGATTAGGACACTCGCTTTTGTAGTGTCTTTGACGGCCACAACCGTAACAAGTAATGATTGAATGACAGGTCCCGAAATGTTCTTTTCCGCATGTTTGACACCTTGGTACTCGTTCTCTCTGATCTCCGCCTCATCTACCATTGTTCGTTGGTCCCGTGTTTGGTCTCTTGTTTGCTCCTCCTTTGTTCTTGTTTCGAGTACCAGAATTTTGCCTCTTGCGATTCTCATTGAATCTCCTTGATTCTTCAATCTCTTGTTCCACCAATAAAGCTCGATCCACTACATCGGCATATGTTGGCAACCTCATTGGACGCACAACTTTCCTGATTTTGTACTTCAATCCATCTTCAAATTTCCGGGCCTTCTTATTTCATCAGCAACTATGTGCGGTGCGTACTCGACGAGATTAGTAAATTCAGCTTCATAAGCCGTTACCGTCATAAATCCTCGTTGCCTTAATTGTTGAAATTCCGTAGACTTGGCATCTTGGATTGATTGAGGGAGATACTTGCCCTTGAATAGAACCAGGAATTGCCTCCAGTTGATTCCTTGATTTTGTGGTTTAATTATCTCCCACCAGTGTTCTGCTTTGCCTTGTAGTTGATAGACTGCCAATGCCACCTTTTGTTGATTGGTGCAGCGCATCACCTTGAAGATCTTTTCAAGGGCCGAGATCCAAGATTTGACAGTCTTGGCATCCATCCCTCAGATAAAGGTTGGGGGCTTCAATTTGAGAAATTCTTTCACATTTGGTTCACCTCCCTGTCTTGGAATCACTGGTGGAGGCGGTGGAGGGATTTCTATTCCTGCTAGAGGTGGGGGAGGCGTCTGTAGCATTTGCTGCTGCAAATTCTGAATGACGCCAGCCAAGATGGCCATCATTCCCTCCAGCCTTGTCAATCTGCCGTTGTTGTCCTCGGTTGGTAAGGTTGTTGATCCTGAGTCGTCACCATTAGCCATTCTGATAACTAAACAACAAAAAAAGGCATAACACCTTATCGGAAAAAAAAATGTTTATTATACCAATTTTATTGCATCGACACATTAATAACATCAAATTCTTATGCAAATTCATACACATCCAGATAGGGCCATCACTAAGACTAGTGGATTCGGTACTCTCCATAATTATCCAAGATTGATTGGGTCCATACTGCAAAAGTTGTCAACGGTTTATTGGAATGTGAAACTTTTTATGTTTCTATATGCTAGTAAATAGGCTCGTACCGAATATTGTCCGTAGGGTTCCTAAGGTGTACGTAATCTGAGTTTTTAGAAAAGTTTTTACGACCTGGGCTCTGATACCAACTCTGTCACGACCCAAATTTGAAGGGTAAAATCCGTGACATGGCCAGTGATTTAAAAATCACCACAGGCCTTGATATCAACAACCATAAAATTTTATTCTAAAAATTCCCAGATCTATAAATTAAAATATATTGCAACAGAGCTTAATAGCGTCCGAACCCAGTACAGACTTCGAACTACAACAATGTGGCCAACAAACACGTGCCACTTATCATCACATCCTCTTATTATTTAGCCATAACTATTGGAATCTTCCACATATAATGACAGCCTTCTTTAACCCTGAATACCTGAAAAGGTTTTATGAAAACACAAAACCAATTCAATAAGTTACAATATACTAAGGCCACATAATAAACATGGGATTAAGTCGGATAAAAACATAGCATAATAATCCATCAACTTGCAAAATCGTAAGAGAGAGAACAATCATATTCAAGTTGCAATCACCACAAGTGAGACAAAGAGATATATATCACTCATTATCATAATCATCATATTATCATCTTGATCTTCATCTTGACCATCATAGGCGGTAATCCGGTAGCCCGGGGAGCGACCCCAGCAAAACAATGGAATTGATATCAATCTAATGGATACCCGGTCGTATTCTTTCCACAATCCATAAGCGCCAATTCAAACATAGCTCGTCAGAGCTCTTCGCCCAAATGTTACACCAATATCCATTAAACTTCCTTTTAAGAAAATCAATCCCATGTCTTTTTATAAAAATCTTTTTCTTTTCACAATTATACTTATATAATTTATTTTTATTCAACATAAGATTTGATAAAACAATCACAAAACAAGTTTTAGAAAAACAATATGTAGCCAGAGTATATTCGTAACTCACCTTGCCCCCGAAGCACAATTATTGTACTAACAACCACTGATTAGTTAACGGAACCAAGTTTTTTTCCTCCTCCTCTCTCTCTCTCTCTTTTCTTTCTTTCCTTCTCTCTTTTGTTTCTTTCTTGCTAGTGTCGTGTGTGTGTGATGTGTGTGCTTGTGGTGTGGAATGAATGTGAAGGGAGTATGCCTATTTATACTAGGCAAGTAAAGAGGTCTAGATTGTTCTAATCTTATCCAAACAAATCTTTCATTATCTAGGAATATCTAGGAATATCCAATAATATCTAGACTAAATCTAAAAAAATCCAACTATATTTATTGAGTATCTAATATAATCTAACATTATCTAATAATATCTTGTATTATCTTTAATAAAATCTTAGTGTATCTCATGTAATCTTATTGTGTGAGAGGAATATCTAAAGTATTCCCACAATATCTGAGAATATCAAGATGAAATCTAACATTATCTTTCATAAAATCTAACCATATCTTTTAGAATTATCTCCCATAGAATCCATTGGAATCTAGAATTATCTAATATAATCTAATCATTATCTATTAGTATCTAGAGCAAATCTTATCTAATCTTATCTTATCCATTCATATCTTAATATTCCAAGTATAAACCTTTGATGCTTAGCATATTCCTAGAATTATACTCATTTGATGCCTAGAATATCCTTAAATTATCTAGAATATTCTTTCATAAAATCTAGGAATATTGTAGTGTAATCTAATCCTAATAATATTAAGGCAGTTTACTCTAAAATAGAGCACTGACTCATTTTTGTTTGAACCCCACGATTTTCCACCCTGCGGAGACCTGTGCCTCAATCTCATGCCGCGTTGTTGTTAATAGGGTTGGGGCGGTATTTATAGAGTTTAATAAAAATTGCCACCTAGACAGAAAAATACCCCAATCTTTAATAAACCTTGAGTCACGATCGATATACTCTTTAAATCCTAACGGTAAGCAGCCTGCTAAAAGTTAGCTCCTTATTTGTTTATAAAAGTCGGGGTGTTACAATCTCACAAACGTTTCCTTAGCACGTCCCTGTTGAATCAGCATACTTCCCCACCTAACGATATTAAACCCGTTTCCAAAACTAGGAAACAACGGATCAACTCGAGCAGAATCACTCCATAATCGTAAAGCATTGAAATAAGCACTCCATCCTCATTCAGGGGGAAATTGAACATCAGCAAGCAAGCCCTACGATATTCCAAAAGCTCGGATATTATTAGCAAAGGCACTGAAAGAACCTATGCAGTCAGGGAAGGTTCCTTGCCGTATTTCAGGACTTCTCTGGAAACAAACATAATGAAGTGAATGAAGATGGAAGAAGAATAACAAAAGGACTTTATTATTCTTCAAAGTAGAAGTCAATCAACAGTGAGAACACAGTCGAGGAGACGGTTACGTTACAAACTACTCCTAGAGCGAGAAAAGTAAAGTACAGATAAAAAGTAGAAGCCTTTGGGCGATTGAGTGGGGCTCTAAATATCTTCTGTTCTTGTATTTATAGACTGTCTTCTTCGACTTGAAATTCAAATCTGACAAAGTTCCCTCCTCAAATTTGAATCAAGCGGTTTACTTTTTCTGTTCTCCCTCTTCTTTTCTCCACGTTCTTGGACAGGCGGTTATTCAATATAATGCCATGTTGTGCACGCCCTTTTTAACTGCCTTTGTCAACTGCTTTGTCCACGATCTGCTTGCTTCCCGTCATCTGACATGTGTCCCAAGTTAAGAAAACGTTTTAACTGTCAATCAGTCCGTTCGATTTTTCGACATGCATAAATCATGTCTAAACTAGTCCGAATACCGTCGACACGTGTCACAATTTGACCTAGTCGACCAATATTGTCTAATTTACAAAATTATGGTGTAAACAATAATGCACACGAAATGTCAAGAAGTCGAAACATTAATTAATTCAGCTTTCACAAATTTGAATGCTTACGTACACAGACTTTTTTATATGCACTTAATTATCTGAGATATTAATCAATATATATACATTCTTGTTCAGGTGTCCGTGTATCTTATATCTGATTTTCATCAATATAACTACATCCGATAGTGATAAGCTCCTCAAAATATAAGAGCTTAGTCACTAGCTAGCACAAATTATAATTGGGTTGATCAGGGTGGTCAAGATCTAAAACTTACGAGTTAATTTGCTTTATCCTATGTCTTGGGTTCAAAATCCTCTTCCCTGGGGATCGTGGGATTCATTTCTCAGGGATTAGTACTCGAGGTATACGTAAGTTGTCTCCGGCACTTTGAGATATAAAAAACACTAGTAAGAAAAGCCTAGCAGCCTAACATAAAATATATTTGCATGAACTTGCGCACATATGTATGTACTTAGTACTTACGAGAGGCCAAGAGAAGAAAGAGCAACAACATGGGCCAAAAAGGACGTATTGTTCATGATCTTCAAGTCTTTTGCCTTAGAATTTGTTGCACTGTAATTTCTGACCTCTAAAGCCTGCTTTTATAGGACTATATATATGGAGTACCAGCAAAGAATTTATTGCAGTGTAATCTGGTCGAAAAGACAAAAGGCAATATCTAGTTGTAGATTATGCTGATCAGTAAGGAATTGAATCCTCTCTCATTTTTTATTTTGGATTGACAAGGCATGCAATTCAAATGATTTGGATTTAATGTCCATTTCTCCAATTAATGGTTTGATTTGCTCAGATAATCTTACTGTTACCAGTAAGAGTGGGCAGAAGTATCTGAGCAAATTAAAACCATTAAGGGGGTGTTTCCACTAACTAACAAGTTGTAGATCACAAGTTAATTTATTGCAGTGTATTTTGGTCAAAAAGACAATAGGCAAAATCTAGTTGTAAATTATGCTGATCGGAAATGAATTGAATCCTCTTTCATTTTTATTTTGGAATGACAGGGCATGCAGTTCAAATTATCTGGATTGTCTATTTCTCCAATTAATAGTTCGATTTGCTCAAATAATCTTACTGTTACCGGTAAGAGTAGGTAGGAGTACCTCAACAAATCAAAATCATTAAGGGGTTTTATTCACTAACCAACAAGTTGTGGATCACAACTTTTAGTTTTGTCCTTATTCAAAAAAATTCACGTTTGTTAGTTTTGCGCCAAACTTTTATGTAACATTGGTTCGTCTCGACGAGATAAATTGAAATAGTAAAAAATTATAACTTTTACACAAGTATTTTTAGAAATATCCAAGCAAAAGCTCAAAAAACAACAAAACTAAAAAGTTGTGGTCCATGACTTGTTGGTTTGTGAAAATACCCCCTAATTATACCAATGTATGATCTATATTTGGAGTATACCCAATGGGAAAAAGCATGATACATCATTTTAATCTGAATGAAAATGAGGCAAATTTTCTTTCCATTATAATGCTTGAAGCAGTTAGTACGAATTTGTAAGAGCATCCACAATGGAATAACCAAAACTATAGGGTTGCTAAAGTTAACAATGTTTCCTCAAAAAAGTGCTCACAATAGCGTAACCAAACTTAATAACCTCTTAGCAACTTATCAAATTTTGGCCCTTGGATAATCAAAACTAGCAACTTTTTGCCAATAACCAAACCCTCTCTCTCTCTCTCATATTTTTAAAAGAAGTTTTTGTTTTGGTTGCAAAAACAGTAAAACTGTTTTTCAAAAACTATTCTTTTAAAAAAAAAAAAAATTTTAAACTTTTTTTCAAAATAAAAGTTTTCAAAAAAATATTTTATATTTCTAATAACCTGTTTTTATTTGTAACAACCCGTAAAATTCTATAATTATTAATAACTTTTAAAAGTATTACTAGTTCTAATAATATTATTTTCCTTATTAGATAAATACTAGATAATTACAAAAAGATAATTATCCTATCCTATTTATCTCTTTCAATTTTTTTAATTGCATACGTGATTATAACTCCTTCCATCTCACCCTCTCGTACTCCTACTCAGTCTCTACTTCCTCCCTAACCTTATTTTCGTCCATATTCCAAGTCAAGAGTTAGAATTCCATTAGAACACAATTTTATCACCCTTATCAAAAAAATTCTCTTATATATACCCCTTAACCCCGACCCTAGGGCACACCACGCCATTCCCCACGTTCCACCAGTTCAGAGAGAGAGAGAAATCTGAGAGAAAGCGGGCTCCAAATCCATGGAGTTTTAGAGAGAGAAAGAAAGAGAGAAAAAAGTGGGTTTCATAGCCACGACCAATCGAAACCCGAATTGATAGATCCGATCATCTCCTACAACTCCTAGCATCACCAAACAAGCCTCAATTCAATCCCAAGGCACCCCCTCGGCCGAAACCGAAATCATCTTCCCCAACGATCAAAGATTCGATTTTTGATCAATTCGATCAAACCAAGGTATTTTAATCCATTACAAACATCCCTCTAAGTATAATTAATGTTTTTAGGCCTAACCCATAGTCCCCCAAGGTCCCATGCATCAAAGCCGTAGCGAAAAACGAAAAAAATCAAATCTGGACCGAACATTGCGGCCGCAAGGTGCGGGCCGCAAGAACCAGCCGCGAGGTTGCGGCCGCGTGCTCCACCGCAAGGTCAACTGGTCAGACCTTGCGGTTTGTTCTGTTTCGTTCCGAATTGATTTTTCGACCCTCCGAACATCGTTTTCGACGCCCGATCTATTTTTCCTAGACTTCTAACACCTCAAGGATCATAACTTGTTAATATCACATTTTTTTTATTTATTATCTATTTAATTAAATTTTTGTTATTTTTCAATCAAAAGTTTCAAACGAAAAATCCTTGCGACCCTTTAAACCATTTTATAAATTTCTGAAATATATTTTTTATATTCTTGACATCTTAAAGATGATATGTTGTTAATCTCAACATATTTTATTTATTAAATAATTTATTATCTATTTATGCTACTTTTGACAACTTTAAAAATCATCTTTTATTTCAAAATAGTTCCGAACCCTCCGGACCCACTTGTTGTTACTTGAACAGGTTACGTAGGACCCTAGGACTCCTTTTAGAGCCATGCTACTTATTCTAGTGTTATTAATTACTTATTGTATTTATTATGATCATTAATAAATTTATTTTTCCTAATTAAAAATTTATACAAGCTTAGTCTAGTTTCTTTTTAGTAAAACTTTTATTTAATAAAAGTTCCTTACCTTATTAATGACTTGTTGATCATACAGAATTAAGGGCAACGGCCCATTCATAAAAGGTTATGTGATTTAATGCATATTGTTTATTTCAAATTATTATCCTGTTTGCCTAATTATTATTTCCAACTGTTGATTGATATGTTAGATTGGATCCTAGAGACATGGGGTGGTATGCGAAATAGAAATCACCTAGACGATGATAAGTAATGGATGAATTGGAAAAGTTTTTGTTTTAGATTGCCTGCAGGCGTGATTTTGAAACTGGCAGAGTAAGCCCAGTGTTGTGTGGTGATTTTGAAACTGGCAGAGTAAGCCCAGTGTTGTGTGATGTGATTTGAAACTGGCAAAGTAAGCCCAGTGTTAAGTGATGATTTGATACTGGCAAAGTAAGCCCAGTGATGATTGTGAAGTGGTACATAAGATAGGCGAACCCTAGTTATGATTCAGACATGGTAAGCTTTCTTTTGTTGTAATGAGAGGGATACACACTGGGTACATAACTTAGGTGCAATCCGCGACAGCAAAAGAGAGTGACCCCATGGGACAGAGCATGGCTAGCGGTTGGGGAGGAAAGATCTCGTGGATTGAGATCTTAGACTACACGATAGGTTAATGGATAGTAATAAATTGATTAATGTGATATATCTCTGTTTTACTTATTCATACCATACTTATCTTGCTGATTGCTAGTTGTAAATTAAGAAGGGTAGTTGGGTTGGATTATTCTACTGGGTGATTTATCACTCACGGATACGTCTGTATCCTGGTAAATCGGTTGCTTCGGCGATCAATTTGCCAGAGGATGCAGGATTCAATGGAGAGGATCCCACGATGGCACACTTTCAAGGAGAGGTACAGAATTCTGAAGGCGAACAATTCTATGCAGAAGAGGATCCAGCAGTAGGAGTCGAACCCGAGTACGCTTGGGATCCATACCAGAATTAGGAGTTGGCTCTGTTGCTTTAATTATTTTTCTTAAAGACTATCATTAGGATTTTTCAGTGGTTTGTAATAAGTGAATCTCTACGTTGAGAATTCTGTTTTGGATTTAAACTTTAATTTAATAAATTTTCCAAACTTTATTATTTAAATGCTTTCGATTTTAACTCCGAAAATCGGGGCGTTACAACTTGGTATCAGAGCCTTAGGTTCAACCCTCGGCCTTGGGTAGATTGGGTAGATCACCTTTTGAGAGCGTAAACCTGAATCATTAATTGTTACTTATATTAATCTATAATATGTCACTTTAAGTCTAACCTATAAATACGGCTTGGTTATAATCCAACTTAGACTTCGAGAAAGTACAGCGAGATAATATAGGCCTTATGTGTATTGACTTTGTTTCTTGTTTCATTATTAGTATATCGTTATAATTGTAGAAAACCCCCCTAAATTTCATTATTTTATATATACCTTAGATGGTGGAAACTCATGAGGAATCTGGGAACAACGGTCAACAGAATGGGCAATCACAAGAACCACTCATCACTAACGCCCTTCACAATGTTGCACAAATCCTCCAAACCCTAGCCACTAAACCACCTGTGCAGCAACCAAGAACCCAAAACCGTGCTTACTTCCTTTCTGAATTTAGGAAACAGAGACCCCCAACCTTCCAAGGAACACCTGACCCTCTAGTCGCCAATCACTGGATCCGACAAATTAAGAAGATGTTGGATGCTCTGGGAGTTCAGCAAGATGCTGACCAGATAGCTCTGGCCACTTACCAATTTGAAGGAGAAGCGGATTATTGGTGGGAAGCCACCAAAACTACTGTCAACCTTACCACACTTACGTGGGCTCAATTCGAGACTATCTTTTTAGAAAAGTACTTTCCAGCCCCTATGAAGGATGAAATGGCACAAAAGTTTCTGTCCTTACGTAAGGGAGACATGACGGTAACTCAATACATGTCTCGATTCGACGAACTATCACGCTTCGCCACAGAGTACATACCAGATGAATCAGCTAAGGCTAGAAGATTCGAATGGGGACTGGACCACGCACTCAGAGAGAAGGTAGTTGGTTTGCGACTCCCAACTTATGCACAAGTGGTGCAGACCACTTTGATTAATGAGAGAGAACTCAACGACTACTATAGGATCGGGAACGCAAAAAGGGCCACTCAACAACAAGGAGGACCTATCCGAAATAACAACCAAGGGTATGTTGCTCCAAAACCCTATACTCAAAATAACCCTCGTCCACAACAGCACAACCAACCATGGAGGAACCTTAACCCTAATCCGAACCAGATCCAAGCACAAAACCAAGGTCCAAACCCTAACCCTGGAGCAAACCACAATCTCTTTCCCCAGAATCAATATCCTGGCCGCCGCTGTTATTACTGTCATGAGGAAGGACATATCCAGGCCTACTGCCCTAAGTTGACCGGAGCTAGAGATCAAGGAGGACAACCACCGCAAAATCAAGTCAAGACTGTGGGATTTGGAAATCAGAATCAGGCTAGGCCAGCCTGGAATGGTAACCAACCCGGAGGACAGAACCAGCCCCGTGGTGGGTGGAACCAACCACCAACTCGCCCTCCTCAGAACAAAGGACCGAACGGGCCAATCCAGCCCAATGCTGGAAGGGTGTTTGCACTGCAAGGAACAGAAGAGGTGACGGACCCTGCAGTAATCCAAGGTACTCTCACTCTTTATACTACATGCGTTCAAGCATTATTTGATTCTGGAGCTTCGCACTCATTCATATCTGCCGCATGTGTATCTGCACTTGGATTAGAAACTGAAACCCTAAAAACAACTATGCATGTGACCTCACCATTAGGGGGTAAGATTCCGATAATACTAATCTGTAAGGGGTGCGAACTAGGAGTATCAAGTTTACGGTTAACGTGCGACTTACGAGTAATCGAAATGACGGACTTTGACGTCATACTTGGGATGGACTGGCTGACTGCACACCGAGCTGTTATAGACTGCCATCGAAAGATGGTTACAGCTTATTCACCAGATGGAACTTGTTTCAAATTTAAGGGGGATAGACAAGACCCTTATGCATCCAATACACCAAAAACAAGGTGGCATAGAGAACTTTCGGGATGGGTAGCAAGCCTTATGTTGGAGGAAATAGACCGAAAGGAGTTGGGTCTTCCTCATATCGTCTGCGAATACGAGGATGTATTTCCCGAAGAGTTACCAGGGTTACCGCCGCCAAGGGAATTGGATTTCACCATCGAGTTACAACCCGGCACAGCCCCTATTTCTATGGCCCCGTATCGGATGGCACCAGCAGAACTGCGAGAGTTGAAAACGCAGCTTCAAGAACTCTTAGAAAAGGGTTTCATCCGACCTAGTACCTCGCCATGGGGAGCTCCTGCCCTATTTGTCAAGAAGAAAGAGGGAACGCTCCGACTCTGTATCGACTATCGCCAACTCAACAAGGTCACAATCAAGAACCGATACCCTCTACCGAGAATAGACGACTTATTCGACCAACTGAGAGGGTCAACCTGTTTCTCAAAGATTGATCTAAGGTCCGGATATCACCAATTACGAATCCGAGATTGTGATATACCTAAGACGGCGTTCCGCACGCGCTACGGACACTACGAGTTTATAGTCATGCCGTTCGGTCTAACCAATGCACCTGCAGTTTTCATGTGTCTGATGAACCAGATTTTCACCCCGTACTTGGACAAGTTCGTGGTAGTGTTCATTGATGACATTCTTATATACTCTCCCACGGAGAAAGAACATGAGGACCACTTGAGAATTGTCCTCCAAGTACTTCGAGACAATCATTTGTATGCAAAGGCAAGCAAGTGTGAATTTTGGATGAAGGAAGTAAAATTCCTAGGACACGTGGTGTCAGAGAAAGGAATTTCAGTCGACAACAGCAAAGTAGAAGCAGTCATGGACTGGAAAAGACCTTCTTCGGTGTTCGAGATTAGAAGTTTCTTGGGACTAGCCGGTTACTATAGGAGATTTATCCAAGATTTCTCCATCTTAGGAAAGCCAATGACACGACTAACCCAAAAGGGGGTTAAGTTCGAATGGAATGAAGCATGTGAGAGGTCGTTCCAAGAACTCAAGAAGAGATTAACCAGTGCGCCTGTATTGATCGTTCCCGAACGAGACGCAGGGTATACAGTATACTGCGACGCATCCAAAGATGGATTGGGAGCTGTACTCATGCAAAATGGAAAAGTCGTTGCTTACGGATCCCGACAGTTGAGGCCGCATGAAAAGAATTACCCGACGCACGACTTGGAACTGGCAGCAGTAGTGTTCGCCCTAAAGTCTTGGCGACATTATCTATATGGAGTGCAGTTCGAGGTATTCACAGACCACAAAAGTTTGAAGTACTTGTTTACCCAGAAAGAGCTAAACATGAGGCAAAGGAGATGGGTGGAATACTTAGAGGATTTTAACTTCACGATGTCCTATCACCCTGGAAAAGCAAACGTAGTCGCTGATGCGCTGAGTCGCAAGAACCGAGGACAAGTGGCTAGTTTAGCTATAAGAGAATGGAAGATGATGGAGGATCTTAACGGATTCAAGCTGCAGCCAACCGTAGAAGGCAGCAACGCCTGTCTTTTCGCCATAGCCGCAACCCCAGCCTTACACCGAGAAATCCTTTTGGCCCAAACCTTTGAACAAGAATGTGATTTCATCAGACACCAACTCTCAATTGGAAAAGCCGCTGCTGGATGGACAATCCACACTGATAAAAGCCTTCGTTTCCAAGGAAGAATTTTTGTACCAGACATCGGTACCCTCCGAGAAGCAGTACTTAAGGAATTCCACCATTCCAATTTCGCCGTCCACCCAGGAAGCACCAAGATGTACCAAGATCTTCGCCGACAGTACTGGTGGGCTGGAATCAAGAAGGACGTGGCCAAATACGTTTCAACATGCCTCACGTGTCAACAAGTGAAAGCGGAACATCAGAAGCCCGGTGGAACCCTACAACCCTTGCCTATACCCGGATGGAAGTGGGAACATATCGCCATGGATTTTGTGACAGGACTGCCTAGGTCTCCGCAGTCAAACACCGCCATCTGGGTAATAGTCGATCGTTTAACAAAATCCGCTCACTTTTTACCCATGAAGATGACAGACTCAATGGACACTCTCAGCAGACTCTACATTCGAGAAATCGTACGATTACATGGTGTACCCGTATCCATTGTGAGTGATCGAGATTCAAGGTTCACGTCGACCTTTTGGGAAAGCTTACAGAAAGCGTTGGGAACCGACCTTCGTCTTAGCACCGCATTCCACCCACAGACGGACGGACAATCCGAAAGAACAATTCAAATCTTAGAAGACATGCTCCGTGCCTGTGCTTTGGATTTTAAAGGAAGTTGGGAACGACACCTACCCTTAGTTGAGTTTGCCTATAACAACAGCTATCAATCCAGCATAGAGATGGCACCATACGAAGCTTTGTATGGGCGACCTTGTCGATCGCCAGTTTGTTGGGCTGAACTGGGAGAAGCAAGCTTACTAGGACCAGAGTTAGTCCAAGAGACGACAGAAAAGATCATAACCATTCGCCAACGGCTCCTGACGGCACAGAGTCGACAGAAGAGTTACGCCGACAAGAGGACTAGACCATTGACCTTTCAAGTTGGAGAACATGTGTTCTTAAAGATCCGACCACGAAGAGGAGTTATCCGATTTGGAAAGAAAGGGAAGCTATCACCACGATACATCGGTCCTTTTGAGATCCTAGAGAAAATTGGAGAAGTGGCGTACCGCTTGGCACTACCGCCACAACTAGACCGAGTTCACAACGTGTTCCACGTGTCGATGCTCCGAAAGTACATGACGCATCCTTCCCACATTATCAATTGGGAAAACATCGAACTCAACGAGGATGTCACTCTCGAGGAACAACCAGTAGAGATCCAAGACTATAGTGAGAAGTGCATTCGAGGCAAAACCATTCAACTCGTCCGAATCCTTTGGCGACATCGAGGAATTGAGGAATCAACGTGGGAACGAGCGGATACTATACGCGCCAACTATCCGAATCTGTTTTCTCCTGAAGGTACACTTTAATTTCGAGGACGAAATTTTGTTAAGGGGGATAGGTTGTAACAACCCGTAAAATTCTATAATTATTAATAACTTTTAAAAGTATTACTAGTTCTAATAATATTATTTTCCTTATTAGATAAATACTAGATAATTACAAAAAGATAATTATCCTATCCTATTTATCTCTTTCAATTTTTTTAATTGCATACGTGATTATAACTCCTTCCATCTCACCCTCTCGTACTCCTACTCAGTCTCTACTTCCTCCCTAACCTTATTTTCGTCCATATTCCAAGTCAAGAGTTAGAATTCCATTAGAACACAATTTTATCACCCTTATCAAAAAAATTCTCTTATATATACCCCTTAACCCCGACCCTAGGGCACACCACGCCATTCCCCACGTTCCACCAGTTCAGAGAGAGAGAGAAATCTGAGAGAAAGCGGGCTCCAAATCCATGGAGTTTTAGAGAGAGAAAGAAAGAGAGAAAAAAAGTGGGTTTCATAGCCACGACCAATCGAAACCCGAATTGATAGATCCGATCATCTCCTACAACTCCTAGCATCACCAAACAAGCCTCAATTCAATCCCAAGGCACCCCCTCGGCCGAAACCGAAATCATCTTCCCCAACGATCAAAGATTCGATTTTTGATCAATTCGATCAAACCAAGGTATTTTAATCCATTACAAACATCCCTCTAAGTATAATTAATGTTTTTAGGCCTAACCCATAGTCCCCCAAGGTCCCATGCATCAAAGCCGTAGCGAAAAACGAAAAAAATCAAATCTGGACCGAACATTGCGGCCGCAAGGTGCGGGCCGCAAGAACCAGCCGCGAGGTTGCGGCCGCGTGCTCCACCGCAAGGTCAACTGGTCAGACCTTGCGGTTTGTTCTGTTTCGTTCCGAATTGATTTTTCGACCCTCCGAACATCGTTTTCGACGCCCGATCTATTTTTCCTAGACTTCTAACACCTCAAGGATCATAACTTGTTAATATCACATTTTTTTTATTTATTATCTATTTAATTAAATTTTTGTTATTTTTCAATCAAAAGTTTCAAACGAAAAATCCTTGCGACCCTTTAAACCATTTTATAAATTTCTGAAATATATTTTTTATATTCTTGACATCTTAAAGATGATATGTTGTTAATCTCAACATATTTTATTTATTAAATAATTTATTATCTATTTATGCTACTTTTGACAACTTTAAAAATCATCTTTTATTTCAAAATAGTTCCGAACCCTCCGGACCCACTTGTTGTTACTTGAACAGGTTACGTAGGACCCTAGGACTCCTTTTAGAGCCATGCTACTTATTCTAGTGTTATTAATTACTTATTGTATTTATTATGATCATTAATAAATTTATTTTTCCTAATTAAAAATTTATACAAGCTTAGTCTAGTTTCTTTTTAGTAAAACTTTTATTTAATAAAAGTTCCTTACCTTATTAATGACTTGTTGATCATACAGAATTAAGGGCAACGGCCCATTCATAAAAGGTTATGTGATTTAATGCATATTGTTTATTTCAAATTATTATCCTGTTTGCCTAATTATTATTTCCAACTGTTGATTGATATGTTAGATTGGATCCTAGAGACATGGGGTGGTATGCGAAATAGAAATCACCTAGACGATGATAAGTAATGGATGAATTGGAAAAGTTTTTGTTTTAGATTGCCTGTAGGCGTGATTTTGAAACTGGCAGAGTAAGCCCAGTGTTGTGTGGTGATTTTGAAACTGGCAGAGTAAGCCCAGTGTTGTGTGATGTGATTTGAAACTGGCAAAGTAAGCCCAGTGTTAAGTGATGATTTGATACTGGCAAAGTAAGCCCAGTGATGATTGTGAAGTGGTACATAAGATAGGCGAACCCTAGTTATGATTCAGACATGGTAAGCTTTCTTTTGTTGTAATGAGAGGGATACACACTGGGTACATAACTTAGGTGCAATCCGCGACAGCAAAAGAGAGTGACCCCATGGGACAGAGCATGGCTAGCGGTTGGGGAGGAAAGATCTCGTGGATTGAGATCTTAGACTACACGATAGGTTAATGGATAGTAATAAATTGATTAATGTGATATATCTCTGTTTTACTTATTCATACCATACTTATCTTGCTGATTGCTAGTTGTAAATTAAGAAGGGTAGTTGGGTTGGATTATTCTACTGGGTGATTTATCACTCACGGATACGTCTGTATCCTGGTAAATCGGTTGCTTCGGCGATCAATTTGCCAGAGGATGCAGGATTCAATGGAGAGGATCCCACGATGGCACACTTTCAAGGAGAGGTACAGAATTCTGAAGGCGAACAATTCTATGCAGAAGAGGATCCAGCAGTAGGAGTCGAACCCAAGTACGCTTGGGATCCATACCAGAATTAGGAGTTGGCTCTGTTGCTTTAATTATTTTTCTTAAAGACTATCATTAGGATTTTTCAGTGGTTTGTAATAAGTGAATCTCTACGTTGAGAATTCTGTTTTGGATTTAAACTTTAATTTAATAAATTTTCCAAACTTTATTATTTAAATGCTTTCGATTTTAACTCCGAAAATCGGGGCGTTACATTATTAGTTTGAAAACTATTTTTAAAAATATTGTTTTCTATGGTGACAATTTTAAGATTTTTATAGGTTAAAAAGGTGATGTGGCAAGTTTTGATTATTCAATTTTGATTGTCATTGTGGACATCTACATTGCTAACTTTAGCAACCTCCTAAATAAATAACCAAAAAATAATGTGACAACCTTTGAATATTCCACTATGGATGGTCTAACAAAGCGTTAATTAAATAGAGTGTAAATGTGTAATCCATTTGAAAAGAAGAAAGCATAAACTTCTAGTGGATTATAGTAATGGATAAAAATAAAGCAATAGTTAAATGCATTACAATCTGCGTGGAAATGGGGTAATTTTATTTAAATTGTACTTTAAAGCAATTTTGAATTGTTGAGTTCTGTAGTTACTGAAATCCATTTAAAAAGAGGCAAGCATATGCAATCTATTACTATTACTTGATAGTATTAAAGGAATAAGGGGCTTTGAAAGTAGGTGGTTGTGGTGACCATGGTTAGCCTTGAGAAGAGAAAATGAACCACAATAGGTGGATGAACCAAACGGTACGTACATAGGAACAAAATGGAGGAATCAATATTTTTGAAGAAATTGTTCAGTGTTCCGAAAACATTGTTCTGTTAAAGCATTGCTAGCCAACGACTTTTCCATCACAAAATAGAGTGTGTCGTACTCTACAAACGAGATTTGAAGAGCCATTGAAGCATTATTGCAGAAAATTTTGAATAATTTTCTTCAGCGTGGCAACCTAAGTAACCTTGATTATAACTCCTTACATGATTTGCAAACCAATTTGTTGCATCGGTAAATCTGCGATGTTCTTTCTTGCCCCGAAAAAAATACAATTTGCTTTGCGAAACATCATTTGCTGATAACGGAGGTCACTGCTATTTTGGAAAAACTTGAGGGGCGTCTCTCTATTTATAAAAAGTCGCAAGGATGATCAGTGTAATTTTATTCTTAAAAAGTATAGTATGATTGGCGGTTTTGTGGGTCTATCCATCATCCCACATTACATGGATAGCCCCATCCGCGCGTAAAGTTGCGGAATAAAACTATAAAGGGAAAATTCCAAATGAGAACTTCTTAAAATGTGGACTCTCCTTTTTCGATAGAATTTTAATAATCCGAACAGCTCAATGTGTTCAGAAAGTGATTTTAAGGTTACCCGCAAGAAAATGGGGAAAAAATGACCGGGAAGGGCTTGATTTGAGCAGTTTTTTATTGAACCGTTTAAAAAAAACTGTTCGGATGAAACCTTTCCCGATCACTTTTTTCTGTTGATTTCTCACAAATATCCTTAAAATCACGTTCTGATCACATTGAGTGGCAATTCGATCGGAAAAAGGAAGAAATGGGTAGGTCCATATTTTAACTAAAATGAGGACGTCCTCATTTGAAACGGACTGAAACGATAAATGCATACACATAAATGATCAGATCTGCTCAATTTGTTTAACATATTTTTAAGAACTCTTGTAAAAAATTAATTCAGTCGGATATCGATAAGAGCTTGATTAGTTTTTTACTCAATTGTCTAACAAAACAAGTGAATTCGAAGGAAAGGCCCATTTGGTGAAATTTATTTGGAGTTTTTTTTATGTGTACATACAGTACATTGAAATTCGAATGTTTTTTTTTTATAATTGAAATGCTTATTGTAAATTACGGGTTGTTTAGGATTGAGCTAATTAGCTAACTATATACAGAAAGTCTCTCGAGACAACCGAAAAGCCTCCGTTTAGTTCAACGAATCTGAAAAGCATATATACATGTCGTCGATAGAGTTATTGGGCAGAATTCATTTTGGGGCCTCTTGTATTGATGTCAGGAAGGTAGCTCATGAGGGTGTCTCCCTTTTGGCTACATATTGATCAGCCCCGTGTACACATTATTGTCCTTTCGTTTTTCCAGAACTCATATACAGAAATTATGATGATATTGTTCTTGTGCTATCGAAAGACAGGCAGACGCACGTCAGTTCATCAAGGCTATTTAAGGTGGTGTTCAATGGTGGTGGTTCTAGCCGGATTATCTTGGAAGATAGACACCGATTTAACCTTAACAAATTTAAATGTTACTCCACCTTTTACCGGCCCCAATTGATTTTAGGTTCGAATCCAAAAAAAAAACCCTAACAACGCTTTTGAGAATTTGTTTCTGCCAAACACAAGAAGAAAAGAATATACCAAAAACGAAACAAAAGTTTCGTCGAAGCTAATCTAGAATGAGAAAATCTTCTTTACGGAGGTGTTGTACTCAATTGTGATCGTCCAAAAGTGTTTTTTGGACGGTCAAGATGTTAATGAAATTTTTCCGGAGAAGAGTTAATTGTGACCGGTCATAATTGAAAACGAATCTCAGCCCCTGATTGCGTGAATAGACGGCTGAGATTGCGTCGCTCAGTGAACAGGTTGTTTACGGAGCCTCCGTAAAAAAGACTATCTCATCTAGAATTCCAGGTTACCATTCTACAATTGAAGCTTTTCAGTGGACCCGGAGATGCTGCCGAGCCGACCGTTCATCTCGACACGAACTGTTTGGATCGAATCTGAACGCACGCATACAAATCTGAACCATTCATTACTCGGTTAAGATCCGAGCCGTTGATTGCCGAGATTAGCAGTCGGATCAATCGCTCTGCACCGCTCTATAGGGAGGAGCATCTACCATTTGTCTTTTAAGTACATTGGGGAAAAAAAACACACACACACACACCACATAACCGCGACATCATTTTTTAATGATGACACTGTAGTCGGGCACGTGAGTCACGTGACTATTGGTTTTTATAAATCTACCTGGGTGAGTTGTTTCATTATTTCAAAATCACACAATGAAATAATATTGACAAATACTACTAGTATATATGTAATTAAATTGAGTGTTAATTGTAACAATAAACTAAAACAATCATTTCACGAGATACTTACGTACCGATAATTGATTTAAATTAAGTAATTTCTTACGTAGATGATCTATATACATATTGAGATTTAAATAGTCCAGATCATCAAAGCATGACGAGTACTAGAATTCACGTGCCCTAATTGCAATTCCCAGATAATGCACCTTAGTTCACCTACCAAAGAACGATCGAGCTGATCATCAGTACTTTTCTGTTTGTAAAGAGCTGCTAGCTCACGTCGAGTATCGTTCGATGGTTGACCCATTCATTTTTTGAGGACTCCATATTTCAGCCAATTGTCGGGGAGAAAAGCTCAATTACCAAACAATAAGTACTTAATCAAAAGATTTTATTCTAGATTTTTGATCGACGAATTAAATGCTCGGATCTTGCGCGTATCAATTACCAACTAAACTAAAACATGCATCAAGATCTATAAAATGAACAAAAATTTAAATTCGAAGCAGGAGTCGTCAATGTAAGGGCCTGTTTGATAAAACTGAAAACTGAATCTGAATGCTAAAAATTTAAGTACTGAAAGCTGAATACTGAATTTTTTAAGCTGAAAAACTGTTTGGTAACATATTAAGTACTGAATTAAAAAAAAGTGATAAAATAGTTTTAGTTCCGATTGATCTCTTTTAATTTACTAATAGTCAAAATGTATTTATAATAAAGGTGGAATGGTGATTGTGGTGGTGGTGTGTTGGTGGTGGTGGAGTGGTGGTGGTGGTGGTGGTAGAGTGGTGGCGATAGTGGTGGTGGTAGTGTAATGGTGGCAGTGAGTGGTGATGGTGTAATGGTGGTGGTGGCGGTGGAGTGATGATGGTATAATGGTGGCAATAGGTGGTGTCGGTGGAGTGATAGTTGTGCAATTGTGACATTGTGGTGGTGGCGGCAGCGATGTGGTAGTGGCGGCGGCAATGTGGTAATGGTGGTGATGGAGCGATAGGAGAGTGGTGGTGGTGTAGTGGTGGTGGTGGGTGGTAGAGGTGGTGGTGGGAGTTGTGGAGTGGTGGTGGTGGTGAAGTGGTGGTGGAGTGGTGATGGTGGTGGTGGAATGGTAGAAGTGGTGGTGGGAGTGGTGGTGGTGGTGGTGGTGGTGGTGGAGTGGTAGAGGTGGTGGTAGGAGTTGTGCAGTGGTGGTGGTGGTGGTGGTGGTGGAATGGTAAAAGTGGTGGTGGTGGCGAAGTGGTGGTGATGGTGGCGGAGTGGTTGTGGTTGTGGTGTTGGTATGGTGATTAAATGCAAGAACACAAGAATTCAGTCAGAATTAAGTAGCTCAAAACTACTTATTTTTTTCCAACTTTTTAGCCTATATTTTAAGTAGCACTTATTTTGTTAAGTAATGTAAAATATCGTTATCAAACCCACTGAATCACTTATTACTTAATTGATTCAGTTTTAAGTGCTGAATTTTGGTTATCAAACAAGCCCTAAGTCCCGTGCAAAGTGAATAGTATGCACCTGACTTTTACGGCGGGTGAACAAAATTGCTCACAAGACAACGGGGCAGCGGGAGAAGCTATAAGCCAGGTTTCCATAACTAGGATGGTGATTCACGCGCCAAGAGAGCAGTTGAGGCAATGAAATTCGATCCCCACATCTCTTGAATTATAAAGGGCTTGTCCACCTGTGTGGAGTACTACTACTTTACGAACAAGGAAAACATAATAAACATATGGATCCAAATCTCATCATCTAAAATCCCAATCTCATCAACATCAGAGAGAGAGAGAGAACTTCTAGAGAGAGAGAGAGAGAGATGAGGCACCCGTCAACATCATCTTCATCAACAACGGCAGCGGGAGGAGGAGGGGGTGGTGGTGGTGGTGGTAAAACGAATACGTCAACGACGACGCCGTGCTGCAGCAAGGTGGGGCTGAAGAGGGGGCCCTGGACGCCGGAGGAGGACGAGGTGCTGGCGAATTACATAAACAAGGAAGGGGAAGGGCGGTGGCGGACGATGCCGAAGCGGGCGGGGCTGCTCCGGTGCGGGAAGAGTTGTCGGCTGCGGTGGATGAATTACCTGCGCCCCAACGTCAAGCGTGGCCAGATCGCCCCCGACGAGGAGGATCTCATTCTCCGCCTCCACCGCCTCCTCGGCAACCGGTATCTCTCTCTCTGTCTACAATACAAATCTATCCTTTTGTCGCCACTATATCAGATTTGGGTACAACTGTACTAGGGTTTCTCGATTGTTTTTTCAGCTTGTCACTAGTTAGGGTTTCTTTTTTTTCCCAATTTAGTAAGCTCTCTCTCTCTCTCTCTCTCTCTCTCTCTCTCTCTCTCTCTCTCTCTCTCTCTCTCTCTCTCCTGCAAATCTATCTTTTTCCGCCACTCTTTCTACTTTGGGAATTAGGGTTTGATTGTTTTCAGCTTAATTGTCACAATTCAGTGATTTTGTTTTGCTAGTATTGAATTAGCTCATTTCTGATCTCCAGAGTGACATGATCCAGACATGGAACATCTTACATTCCCAGATACATATGGATGTGTCATACTCCCTCCGTCCCAAATTGCGCGAAGAGACTAAAAATCAAATGATTATATAATGTGTGTTTCGGATTCGATTTAACTCCATTCGTGTGGATTAAACTTCAATTTGTATGTACAGGTGGTCATTGATAGCGGGAAGAATTCCGGGACGAACTGATAACGAGATAAAGAACTACTGGAACACTCACCTCAGCAAGAAGCTCATCAGCCAAGGGATCGATCCAAGAACCCACAAGCCACTTAACCCTGATTCTCCCGCAGAAGACGACAACAAAAACAAGCTCTCTTCCTCAAAATTCAATCAGAATCTGATGCCATACGCTGACCAGAATATCGTTACTCCTTCCTTGGAATTAGAACCTGTCGTTAGCAGTAACCGAATTCCTGTGATGAACAAGGGAAATGGGTATTATTACCAAGGCGCAAATCAGATGTTGGCAAACCCTAACCCTAATTTGCAGAATCCTGATTTTTCTGGATTAGGGTTGATCAGAAGCAGCAATAATGGGGTTGGAAATGAGGAAGACGACGAGGTTAACTATTGCACCGACGATGTGTTCTCTTCGTTCTTGAATTCGCTGATCAATGAAGATGGATTCAATAGTATTCAACATCAAGCAGTGCTGCAGCAGCAACAACAACAACAACAGCTTAATGGGATTGTACCTTGTGTTAGTTCTGACCCTTTGATCATCTCGAGTACTCCCACTCCTCCTCAGAATTTCGCCTTTGGTGCCGGTTGGGATATTGCTCCGATCATGTCATCGGGATCTGCTTTGAATCACAATGAACAGCTCAAGAGGTTTCATGATCATGTTGACAAGAAGTTCTGAAAGTGAAATCTGCAATTACAAATATAGTTTATGAGAATTTTGGGTCTAGGGTTTGTATCTCCATTTTGTGTGTGGATTTCAAGGTTGTCTAGTGTTCCAATTTGATTGTTGTAGTATGTGTGGTTAATTAATCCTACGTTGTGGGTATTTGTAAACAAAACACCTCGTATTAAGATGGTGCTTTATGTGTATTGATTGTATTTTACTTGTATAAGCTGAAAAAATGAAAAAGAAAAAGCAGTTTATCTTAATTGTTTCTAAGGGAAATAAGTACTTATTTGTTGAATTAAAGGTGATGAAATGTAAGAGAATGACTTGTCTCGTAAAGCAAAAAATAATTACTTAAAAAATAAGAACTTTAGCAGAATGAGGCCTAAATCATCACATTTTCTCTTTAATTTCCTTGTCAATTATTGGTTTTCAAGGGCAACTCTAATTCAGTATAATTTCTCAACCAAACAAGATGTATTTATATGCTAGGCAAATCAAGGAAGTTTGCACAAGGAAATGAATATTCCATCTTATTAAAAAAAAAGAAAAAGAACTGATTCAAGAAAAGAAACTAATGATTGAAGGCTTATGCAAGTGTTGAATTAAATGATATCTTTCAGTTAATTTGAAGATTTTTCTGTCGGCAAGATAAATTTTATTGGAACACAAATGAGCAAGATTTCGTCACAAAAGAAACGACGGTTGGTACGTCGGCCTTAGCATTATCGCTAGAAATGCAAATCCCTACTAAATTCACACCTACTTCTAAACTAATCATATGACCTGCAATAAGGTTAGAAACGAGTACAAGAAATGGCACTAATTTTGATACAAGTTCGATATCACATTCTTGAAATCAGTAGGTATAACGGCAATCAACATATCCGGGAAGAACTTTTTATATGAAGATAGTAAAGCCAAGAGGAATAGATAATACATGTAGTTTTTGAATGAAATCAATCAGGATCATGTCAAAGAATGTGTGTGAACATCCATTGGATTCGAGGAGTTGAGGATTAGCTGGAGTTCCGTTCTGGACGTGAAGAAGAGAAAAAAAAAATGTGAAATCAACGGTTGGTCATAGGTTCAAATCCTACTCGGGGAGATCACTAACGTCGTATTATGAGTAGCTAGACGCTTTCGAAGAAACAAATGCTTAGTTTGGGTTTCAAGATTTAGGGTTTACACAGCTTTCCTTTCGCAAAATAAAAAATAACGAGATTCAAATCTGCTATATAAGGGTACAGAAGGAGATTATGTTCATGAAACTCAAAGTGACAATCATCATAAATACCCTGGTGATGTCCATCAACTCTCACTGATGAGCTAATATAAATGTTGGTTTTCCAAACATATTAGGCAAAAAGAAACCTTGGTAGAGTGGCGTTGTGGATGAAAGCTAAATTCGACATCAACGTCTGCATGGTGGAGGATTTTAAGGGTTTCTTACATGATATTTTATGCTTATGTCCTTTTTGGAGGAACACTCTCTCCTAATCAGAAGTGCCATAAGATATACGTGGTACGTTCATGACTGTATGCATGTCATCCTCGTCGATCTATAACAAAGATCAGCTAGCTAAAGAAGAAAAATCCAACACATGCAATAATGGAGTATTAATTATATAAGGATTAAAATGCACAGGTATGTAGGAAGATATATTGACTGCATGGTAACTGACATATATTAGAGTGGGTGTTAAACGATATCTGTTCATTAAAATCATAAACAGATAAAACTTGGAGGCAGATTTGCCTTAGGATACTTTCTTTTCTTTTCTTTTTTTTATCAAAAATAGTAACAATTTATTAGAGAAAAGGGAAAGATTTCCAACCAAAAATTGGGAAAAAAAACCTGAGGGAGACAAAGCCCATTACACACCTGAAGGCCTAAAGTAACCAAATAATAACAAACTAGTGCATGCCCGTGCCTAAAGGCACGGCGCAACGTACCTAAAGGCACGTACGTTGCTAGTGCATGCTCGTGCCTGAAGGTACGAATCGAACAATCAGCACATTGCATATAAATACTGGACATTAAACCCAATATATCAACCTCTGTCCAAGAGTAAGATTATAATAACCAACATTTTAAATTTTAAGCATTTCAACCAATGTTCTGCATCAACTAAATCAGTAGGGAACGAAAAATGATAATGGAAACTTTTTTTGGTACTGGTTTTGGCCTTTTGGTTTTATAAAATTAAGAAAGCAATAAGAGTAGGGGACGGAAATTATCACCCTTCAAATTTGGTGTTTTTGATTTATGCAGCCTTATACCTGGGAAAAAAAAGAGGATGAAACACTCAATCATAAACTATTGTTCACACACTGCATGCGCTTACACATTTTCCAACTTAAATCGATGGCCAATAGCCATTACCTGCTTCCAAAGATTTTCCAAAATACATAAAATTGAATAAAAAGTAGTCTACTTTCTATAAAAATCAATTCACTACTACAGATTCACCGAACATGTGTTGGGCATTCCATCAAACACCTTATTGGCTGCATAAAAAAGGTAGCGAGTACATAAAAATGAAGGAAGCTAGAGATGGAAACCACTGGTTTAAACAGAGCAATATCAATGATTTTGCAGCGACGTCGTGACCGTCGTCTGCTTCATCAGACCACACCCAACCCATTTCTACTGCCTACGGAGAGAGAGAGAGAGAGAGAGAGAGAGAGAGAGACCTACGAGCAGCAAGGAGGGAACGTGGTTTTGAGAGAGAATTTTATGGAGTATTTGAGATTCCTCCCTCCCTCACTAAAATGCAACTCAAATGTAATGTATTTACCAAATTGTCATGTTGTAAGATTCAAAGGCTGTAACGTATTGAAAACTCAATCCAACGGCTAAAAAGATGCTATTATTTGTATGTGTACATAAATTTTGAAATATTTCTTTAAGATATCGCTCTATTTTATAATATAGATAGACTTCAACACAACTTCTAATTTGTGGTTTATATTAGAACATTAATTAGTTGTTGTTAGATTCAAAAATCCCAACAGTCTAGAACTATTATGGATCAAAGCATTGGTTCTTACCGACCCCAAAATTATGGATCAAAGAATTGGTTCTTACTTCTTACCTTCCGCACAGAGCATTGGATTTCGACACCAATGCGAGCGGTGGATTTCATCGCCAATGACACCAATAAGAGCGGAGGATTCAAAATATGAGAGAGAGAGAGAGAGAGAGAGAGAGAGAGGTAGATTACTAGAGGAACCCAAAGTTTTTGGTCAGATCGTCGGAGAACCCAAACATGAGTAGGAAAAGGCTAATGATTATCACGGGAAAAACTGATGGCATTTGTGTAATATGTTTGAAAGAGTGTGGGTAAAAAACTGATGGCATTTGTGAAATATATTTGAAAGAGTATGGGTACTTTTTTAAGAGAGTTCGAAAGCACACCTCATTCCTTTGATCAAATCCATCGCAGCCCTTCTTTTAACTTGTGTTTGTGTGAAATGTAAATCCCACACCCTTGTGTTTTATTAGGTAAATCCTTGAATGTCGATCTCTCAAGATACGAAGATCGAAAAATCAACTAAAGCAGCACTACAAATCGATGGTTTGATGAACTAATTCTATGTACTGCTCTGAGACTCGAGACCCAAAAAGAAGTATGGAGTACTCTATGGACAAACTCTCCAAGGAGAAAAGACACAATTGTTCGTCTAAGTAGGTGTCAACGTGTTAACCATTCGCCTAACTACGTGACAAAAAATTAACCTCAAGTTATACAGTAGCTGATGGGCATTTCCTTATAAACCTTTTCCATTTTTCCTTTTTGGCCGATGTGAGACATTACAATATACCTTGGCTGCAACGTCCTCGTTGCATTGGCCCGGCCAGCAACCTTTCCCTGGTGGTCACGCCTGGCACTTAGTTCTGTACAGTACAATCAAAGTGCTCGTACCAGATTCTAGAGGTGACCCCAACCATGTAAACCAAGGTTGTGCTCTGATATCAACTGTAACGACCCGGCCCAACTGACCTGCTAACTATTCATCTAACCACGTGACTTAAAAGATTAACCTCAATTTATACAGTAGCTAATGGGCGTTTCCTTATAAACCTTTTCCTTTTTTCTTTTTGGCCAATGTGGGACATTACACAACGAACAGATGCAACTCTATCAATGAATCTAATCTATCAAAATACGGATGTTTGAGAGCCTTTAATTTTATTTTTTTTTTGGAGGGGGGGGGGGGGGGGGGGGGGGTGAATAGATTTTGAATTGTGAATTATAGATTCTGGATATTGTAGAATAGAACGTGAATATTTGAAAGTGTTTGGAGGATGTATTTTAGCAATTGGGGGATGGTGTTGTGTCCGGATCATTGATCTCGGTAATCAATGGTCTGAATTGCCGAACAACTGGACGTTTAAAATTACACAAATTACCGAACAATCTGCACAGTTGATTATCGAGATAAACAGTTCAGATGTGCACAGCACGGTACCGCACATAATCTCCCCGGGTTCGTAGAGGTCCATGAGAGTGTTTGGAGTATAATCAGAAGAATAGATTTTGATCCATTGATTTGTTTTTGTTCAAAGAAAAAGCTCATTTTGGTGGATAAAGAATTAGAGACGAATTTAGCAATTTTTATCGAATTTTTTTTATTTTAATTGAAAAAAAGTAAGAAAGAAAGAGTGAAGCCATACTGTGACACAATACTGACACTAGATAGATTCTTTCAGTGGAAATTCTAATCGCAAGGAAGATTTGCAAAGAATCACGCAAAGAATAACGTGTTTGAGCTCATTTCGGGTCTCATAAAAATCTAGAAAAATATTCATAAATTTTTTAATATTATTTTATGAGGCCCTGTAAGAAATCAACTCTAACGGATATCGATAAGTATTCATTTTGGATTCGTACGGCGAAACTGCTCAGTTTGCCACTATGAATCCAAAAGTAATACATACCGATATCCGTTGGAGCTAATTTTTATAGGGCCCCATAAAATAATATTCAAAAATTTATTGATATTTTTCTGGATTTTTGTGGGACCCGAAATAGGCCCAAACACGTTTTTCCTTGCATGGTTCCTTGCAAATCTTCCTTACGAATAGCAAGAAAAGTACTTATGGCATAATTAACTCCTATGTCTGAATTTTCGTGTGACCAAAAATCCTCTTTTTATTTTGTAGTCCCTCTGTCCCTATTTAAATTATTGGTATTTTATTTTCGGTTGTCCCAAAATAAGTGTCCACTTTGAAGAAAAATTAATGGGTAAAATGGAGGATAATAATTTTGAAAAGTGGAAGAAAAAGTGGGTGTGAAAAGTGTAAAGTGGAGAAAAAAGTTAATGGAAAAAATATAAAGTAGAGGTGAAAGTTGACTCCTTAAACTGCGTATTTTTCAAACTGGACATTTAAAAAGGAACGGAGGGAGTATTAATTAATGACGAATGTGTCCGGGAATTTGAAAGCAGATACATCCGAGCCAATAAAGCCTGTTGGTTCTGCATGGTTCTCCGGCCCAACTTTAGGCAGTACCTAATGCCCCACTTCTTATTCCCTAGGATAATGCCAAATACGTTCGGACTTGGGGATGCTGCCGAGCAGGTATATAGCGGCTGATTCGGCCGTTCATCTCAACACGGACACCTTAGATTGAATTTGAGCGCATACAAATTTAAACCGTCATTACTTCGTTAAAATCCGAATCGTCGATTGCTTTGCAAGGTGCTAGCTGCTTGAGTGCTTGGCAACATACCACATCCCTCCAAACATGCATGGTTTCGTGGGTTGGGACGGACCTTCCCTTACTTGGGCCCAAACGTCGCCCACTTCTCGCACACGCCAAACGCTACTTCCCTTTGGGCCCAGGCCCAACCCAAAAAATTTGGCATGATTTTGTACCCAAGAGCTGCTATTGACACAGACAATACATCGTGACGTGGGGCCCGCTACGAGTTCTACACAAACGATCTAAATCATTTATTAAATTTAAAACGTTCTTTTAAGGACTTCCGCGAAAAATCAACTCAGTCCAATACCTATACATAAGTACTTGATCTAATCATCTAACTTTTCATTCTACTATATGATCCGTAGTGGGTCCCACATCGCGATCAGACTTTCTGTTTTTGTACCCGACCCTCAAGTCAAAGAGCCAGACTACGACCACTGCATATGTGGTGCGGTGACCGTCCACCGCACGGCTATTGGGGCCCATTCCGGATCCCACAAAAATACAGAAAAATATTCATAAATTTTAAAATAATATTTTATGGGGCCCTGTAAAAAATCAACTCTAACGGATATCGATAGATATGCTTTTTGAATTTATAGGGGTGAAAACTGCGAAACTGAGCAGTTTCGCTCCTATAAATTTAAAAAACATACCTACCGATATCCATTGGAGTTGATTTTTTACATAGCCCAATAAAATATTATTTTAAAATTTATGAATATTTTTCTGTATTTTTGTGGGACCCATTAGGCGTGCGGTGGACCGGTCACCGCATTCCATGCGGTGTACCTAGACTTTCTGCAAGTGAAATTCTCAAACTACCAGTCCATTTTGGGTTCATCTGATTGGTAGATGGTTGACTTGTTGTACAGTACACTATTGCAATAAAATGAGGCCAAGTGGGGGCAAATCCTGTTTGGCCTTTTCATTCTTTACATACTAAATTTCCAACTACCTATGACCCTATTTTCAACTTCACTAAGGAATATACAGTAGGAAAAATCCAACGGCCGGTCAAAACTAATTAACCAGTCCACATAATTTCAGAACTACAAATCTTGCAGACCAAGCAGGCACCATCAACCTTTTGAGAAAAACAAAAAAATCGTTGTGGAAGTCTTCCCATAATAGACAAAAATTTCTTTTACCCTTTACTTTTTAAAATTAAGGCTGAGTTCTTTTAAACCTAATTTATTTCTTCGTTTTGTGTGTTTTTGTTCGTCTTTTTGGAATTTTTGTTAGATTCGCGTAATTTTTTTTGGATTAATCATCCGTCTCGACGATTGTAATGATGTTACCCTAATAAATTGAGATTTTCAAAAGGGACCAATAAATTGAATTGGCACGAAGGGAGTAGATTTTTTTGAGAACTAAACTCTAGAGTTTGTATCACTCATAGTGTTGCTTTCGAATTTTTGCCCTAACCTAAGTTTGTTTATTGGAGTGTTTCACATCAATCGAGCTTTTTTCTCGACCCTTACTTGAACTTGTGTAGATGTTTTGAGTAACGATTGAAGATGACTTACATCTTCTACGGTTGTTTGTTCTGAGATAAATTTTCGGGATAATAAAATTGTACTATGTGTTTTCGTGTTTTTCATCAAATATTTGAATGTTTTAGCAGGCTTTTTTACTTTTGAAATAGAGGTACGGCGTAAATATCTCTTGTCGACAAACTTTTATTGGGACCGACAATACAGTAGGCTGTAGATGTTCCAAAGAAAAGACAGTAGGTACTATTACCAAAAAAAAGTCAAACAAGGTGTAATACTATCTACAGTGAGGGAAACCACGACTATGATACTTATTTCCATAACTACCCTTCTAAACCAACTATCTCAGCCCTTCCCAATTGTGAGAATGAAAGCTAGTGGAGCTAGTAGTAATTTTTTCAACTGATGTGATTCTCCACCTGACAAAGCTCTAGCTTAATTTCCTCGTATGGTTTTGAGTGCAGACCCTTTAAACCAAAACAGAGAAATTGGGTACATCCACACGGGGGTAATAGAGTCAAATTTGGTGCTCATGCATTGAACCAGCCCCGCAGAAAACCAATATATTCTTACGTGCTGTGTTTCTGACATCTCAAGAAAGTACTCATTTCCTTGAAAAATCTTAGACAACCTCTCTCTCCGATATAATTATTATTATTTTTGAATAAGCTCGTGTCGTTCGGGTCAACTTATGCGAATATCAATTAATTTTCGAGAAACCATCCCACCTTCTACACTATTAAAGTCGGGACAAAGTCCTGTACTGATCCCACAAGAGTTTGATATATAGCATCATGGATGATTCGAGACAACCTCTTAACTCTCATGTAATCCTTCCGAATGGTCAAATGACTCAAATATCATATGAACAAACAAACAAACAAAAAAGGGAATACTTGTTTTCGGTTTTTTTTGGTACCTTCTTGTTATTCTTGTGTTACATATCATATGGTAGAAACACCATTGGCACATACAATCTACTTAGGGGGTCATGTGTGGCTCTGTTTAGAATGAAGCATTCTTCTTCATATTTTGCGAAAACAGAGGAACACAGGTAATAATATTTCTGCTAGATTATGTTACCACTCACCAACTTCAAACAAGAAAACATGAATCTATATATGCAATATTACCAGACACACATACCCACTAAAAAAAAACCGAAATAGAGAGAGAAGAAGGAGAATGCAACATACCCGAAAACCTCGAAGCCGAAAAAGTTTGGGCTTTTAGGGAAAGAGAAACCCGTTGATGATTTTTTTTTTTTTTTTTTTTCCTTTCTTTCTGAACCCTTTTGCGAACTGCATTTTGGCATGATAATACAATGATGAATGGGGTCACCGAAATCTCAGGAGAATTATAAAAGAAAAAAGGGGAAACAAAAAAAATGCGTGGGGAAGCTGCAATGAAAAGCATGTATATGTGCAGGTAGAGAGAACAGAGGAGTCGTTGTGTATGAAAGGTTCAGGCCTATTTTTAATACCCCCATTCAAGTATGGTTGGAATTAACCAATCGTCTGATCATTATTAATTGGACCCTTTCAGTTTTCGTGTGGATTTGAATGGTAGATCCTCTCTCTCTCTCTCTCTCTCTCTCTCTCTCTAAGTTTAGTTTTGTAGTTTATACCCGGATGGAGTCGACCAAACGTTCTAAGTAGTAGGGTCTGAAAATGGCGTCCACCAACCATTCTTTTCGCTTTCTAACTGCCCAACGGCTGAAGGGCAGCATTTAGAATATCCTTGCTAGTAGTTAATTTTTCTCGTTCTTCGCAAGGTACGCGTTTTTGGAGAAAAAATACGCACCAAAATTTATAATGCGTGAAGTGGGTGCGTCACTACGTTGAGACATTTAGGAGTTCTTTGATCGAATGGAAAGAAGAAAGTTGAAAATTAAGAACTTAAAATTGAATGCTGGATTTATTAAGTCGAATTTTTTTGACAAGTTTTAGAGCTTAATTAAAATAAATGGGTTGATATATACAAAGCTAAATAGAATTTGTTTATGTTATATGCAAGGCCGGCCCGAGGGATTTGGATGTTGAAGGTTAAATTGTGGGTTGGTGCCCTACGTATTTTTAGAATTAAACAATAATGATAGAAATGTTTCTTTATATTACTAGTTTAGACTTTATAATGCATGTTAATTACTTTGTCGCCAACGGTCAAAGTGGTTGACTTGAATTCTACTTGATTTCGTTTTGAAACCTGGCAGTTACAATAGCATTATTTTTTTGGGGAAAAAACTGTCAGAAGACTCAAACTCAGACACTCCACATGAACTAAAATCAACTTACTACTGAGCTAACAAAGAAATTTGTGTTATATACTAATTTACAAATAATATTGGAGTGCCTCTAAAATTTAAATTTTTTTGGATGCCTGAGGCCCAGACCTCTTGGGCCTAGGTTGGCCCTGGTTATATGTAACTGTTTTCCTTTTAGTTCCACCTATAACCATCATAGTTTGTGGTGGAGAGATGGTGACTGCATGCGGTGGGGGGTTGGTTAGCAGAGGTGGTGGTGGTGGTGCTAGCGATTATGGTAGCGAGTGATAGTGTAGTTGTGGTGGCGAAGCTAGGAGTTGGGTGGTTGTAGCGGTGGAATTAGGTGGTGTTCCAGTAATTTGTCTTTTTGTAAAAGTTCATTTTTTTCAAATTTTATACTCCCTCCGTCCCTTTTTAAATGTCCTGCTTCGTAACTCCAACTTATTAAAAAGACATCATCATTATACCTTTCACATCAATTTTTTCCTCCACTTTTCCTACTTACCCATCATCATTACACTTTTACTCACTAACTTTTCAAAATGGAATCTACTTTTAGGGACAAAATAGACAATTCACCAACTTTTATCCACTAACTAACAAAATGGACACTTATTAAGGGACAGCCCAAAATGGAATACTGGACTGTAATAAAGGGACGGAGGGAGTAATGAAAATGAAAAATAATTTTTTAATTTTTTTTACACCGTATAAAAGATCTCAATGAGATCTATCAAACAAGATCCATATTGGTAGGAAAATTATTTGCGTAAACACATAATTTTTGGGCTTGAAATTACCTCCGTTTGAAAAAAAAGCACTTTTTTGTAAAAGTGGAACACCACCTTAAGGTAGTGGAAAAGGGCACTAACACTAGGAGCAACTTGGCAAACAACGCCTAACCAAAACAAGAATACGAACTTAAGTGTCCAACCTGCAACCTACAGTCAAAAAGGCCAACAACATATGCAGAGAGGCAGGGCACCAGTGACCTACCATTCCACTGTTGCTACCTACAGTCAAAAAGGCCAACAACATATCCACCGCTTTGTTTCACCACTCTCAAATTCACCGTCCAAAATTGTTAAGGACGGTCCGGATTTTGAAAAGACTCTTCCCGGGAAGAGTTTAAAATCCGAACCATTAATTACCGAGACGGACGATAAGATCGAGCACTGCAGTGGGGGCCGCGGTGAAACAAAAGGGTTGGGAGTTGCACTGCGGACAAACTACATAGGTAAAACTACCAAAACGGGAGCAACAATTCACGTAAGGAGGGGGGGAAATGCTAAAATAAGAATCCCCAAAAACCATTTGTGGGCAAATTACCAAAAGCCATATCACCATCAATCCACCTTAAAGATTAATTATAGGTCTCCATTGAGTTGTAATCAGTGCTCCATCACCACATGGTGCTCAATAAACCTCCTCCATCGGACATTATGGTGGAGTTCACACTAATATCAGGTGAAGAAAAGTCTTGAAGCATCACGTATCGGTTCTCCAAAAGTAATTAGCAATTTTAGATCTCCGTTTGTCCGTGAACTGGCGCAGCCTCCATTTCAGCTTTACAAGGTAGATGTAGGAAAATATAGTGCGGAAACACAGTAATCGATTTTATTAATTTCTGGTAATTTACAATTGAACAGAATATTATATGAATTGGAATTACAGAATATGAAACATAAACATAAACTGTAAGTAGGGAACAAGAATTTGCAAATCGAGACCTGTTTTATACAACGGTGCCCTTAAGACAAATTCGCTGCCTCACCGGTGCTGGAGGTTGTGTCGGTGTTTGTCTCCCAGGGTTGATTCGGTTACCACTCAGCTGCCGTAGACTGCCCGTCGAACGAACTTGTGTCTGTACTCTCTCTCGGAAGGAAGAACAATTGTAGGAGTAGAAGAGAAGCTTTCGATTTTGGTGTTTAGAAACAAAGGAGCCGAACTCCTTTATATAATCGAGGAGGAGCCTTCTCAATGAATACGATAATTCAATAGGGGGAGCCTACCCATGTAATAGGGTCAATTCAATATAGGGAATTGAATACAGGGAATTCAATTTCTGGAGAAAAACTGCTACAGTCATTAATCCAACAATTGATTCCATAATCAAATCGTGGGTTTTATTCTGGGCATTCAACCCAACGTTAATCAGTCGCACACAACTGATTCTGTAACTGGACCATCTAAACGCAAATGGTACAGACCCAATAAAGCACAATCAATTCCAAATCAATCTAGACTAGACCATAGACCACAGGTCGCAGGCTCACGAATCCTGAGCTCCAGCCCCGGCCCCGGTCTAATTTAAGTGTTTGGTGACGGCGCGCACGCACGTCATTTGGCTTTTCCAATTCCCATAATGAGACAATTTCTCATTCATATCTTAATGGAATTTGTTCACTGTTGTTGGGCCCACCTCACGCAATATGGGTCCCAACAAATTCTCTTTGGTAAAATTTCATTTTCCAATAGTAGATGCCGCGCGCGTTGTTCCAAGGAAATCAGACCTTGTGCTTGACTCCATACAAACACGAATGACTCGAACTCGCCAATAACTTGCTAGGAATAAACTCGGATTGCGGATTAAAAAAAAAACTCGGATTATGTTTTCTTCCTTAGGAAAAAATCAACGTGCCAACTTTTTATTCGGAATCTAGATCGAATGCTATATTCTCAAATCTCAATGGAAAGCTGGTATATGGATCAAAAACTTGTAGTTATTCTTTTGAGCTTAATTTTTACGGGCCACTCCAAAAACTATTTTAAAATAAATGAACAATTCAAATTATTTGTGAGAGATTTTTATTTTTTTTAAAAAAGAAAGGCCCTGCGCACCGATCCGTATATCATCGGTGCACATCTCGTCGGTTTCAGACTTTCAGTAGAATTTTTGTAATTAGGAATGAAAGAGATAATCAACCTAGCAGTGCTACACGCAATCCACCGCACATGTCCACCACACGCGTGTGGAGTCCATTCTGAGTCCCACAAAAATACAAAAAAAATACTTATAAATTTTAAAATAAGTTTTTACGTGGCTCTGTAAAAAATTAACTTCAACATATATATATATTTTTTTGATTCATAGGAGCGAAAGCAGTTTCACCTTACGAATTCAGAAAAAATACTTACAATTCTTATTGGAGCTGATTTTTTACGGCACATCATAAAAATTATTTTAAAATTTATGAATATTTTACTATATTTTTTTGAGACCCGGAGTAGACCCCACACTCCTCCAGAGGTGGACATGTACGGTGAGCCTACACTTTCTGTAATCAACCCGACGACAGACAGGGAATTGGCGACGTGGCCAAATCTGTCACTCCAAAATTCCTTTGGCGCCTTCCAGTAGAGTATAGCCCCAGTTGTCTCTCTCTCTCTCTCTCTCTCTCTCTCTGGGATTCTTTCAGGGTGTGTATCTGCAAACATGAATATGGGGAGCACCAGTTCTTCAACACTCCCACTCTCGAAACTGGAATTCCCGTCTTTGAACCCTCGAAGGATTAGAAAGAAGCTCACGACGTCAACCCCCTTTGGCTTTGGTCTATCCAATTCCAATCTGTCGAGAAACACAACTACAGGGCTTTCTCTCTCTACAGGCCATTATTATGCCATTCGTTGTTGTTTGGATTTGGATAATAGTACTAGTAACATTGGAGTAATTGAAGATCCAGCCAAAGACAGTAGCCCTCCTCAAGTCCAAGTTCAAACCAGGTTAGTTATTACTCTCCCCTTTTCCTATTGATGAACCATTGCATTCATTGCTCAGTCTTTCTTTCTTAGGCTATGTTTGGATAGCAGTCCCACGTTGTACTCCATGTTAGATTGGACAACAGTCCCACATTAATTGCTTGGGTATCGATAGAATTAGAATATCACCTCAAGTACTCGTTGCCAAAAGGGTTTTGGGTTGGATATAAAGTTTCCACACCCCAGATCCTTAGAATAGTTACTTATCCATACAATACAATCAGAGGCGTAAGAAAAGATGCGTTGCGTAACCTATAAGATATAGCAAATCACTCATAATAGACCAGACCTGAGATATCTAATCCATATTTATATTTGCAAACTTAAATGCATTTCATAATGCTCATTTCTCTAAAGAATGGAAATAAGTACAAGAACAACTCTACATTGTGATACTGAATTTTCCTTAGATTTAAGGTGTTCTATGGCCAAGGTACCGGACAACCATCCCTGTTATGTAGGGTTACTTGTGGTTGCATTACTTTCCTTGAGTGGAGAAACTCCGTGGTTGGACTCCCTTGTCATAAACCTTAGTCAATCATGGTTGATATATAGGCTATGAGCTTGACCATAGCACTTTGCTGCTTCTTCTGCCATTTCCAAGCAGTCATTAATCATTTTGTCCGGTTTCAAACCTTCAACCTTACGATTGATTACCCCATTTGCAATGGGATGGCTGTGTCCCGGCCCAGGCTCAAGGCCTGGGCCTTGGGCATCCCCAAAATGCCCAATTTTTGGGGCACCCCAATTTTTTTTAGTATTTGGGTTGGGTAGGACTCTTTTTAGGAAAGGCCCAGTCCAAGTTTCAGAAGTAAGGCCCAGTCTCTAGAGTATTGGTACAGAGGAGTAGGACTTTCTACTTATAAAAGATTCTTTGCCTTCATTGTTTCCTTCAACTAGCGATGTGGGACTATAGGTGGGAGGCTTTGTTTTGCAACTTGTTTGTCCCACATCGACAGAGCAAAGGCTCAATTAGCAAAGTGCTCACCTATAAAGCCCTCTACTCCATTGTTCCACTTGCTCCACTTGCTCACAGAGTGGTTGCACATGAAAGCAACACGTGGGTAGCAAGTATCGGAATTAAAATTGTTTTGAAGGGAAATTTCAAATTTTGAAATATATATATATGTATGTATGTATTAGTCAAGGGGATTTAATACTATAGTTTTGGCTTTCTATGACTGGTTTTTTTTTTTCCATAAAAATTATCAAGCATTTAGGGCACCATTCTTAGAACAGGGGCACCCAAATACCTTGGGCCAGCCCTAGCTTTGTCCACCCTTAAACCATTGCATAGTTCATCTGAAATTAACTTTGTGGATGTTGGAGATCTTAACATTTATGATGCGGGGGATTAGTTTTCTTTTTCTTCAAGTTTGTGGAGTTGATACCACAAAAAGTTATTCCATTGAGATACAATTAGTTATGCTTCCTAGTTTCATGCTATCTTCAACTCATATACTTCTCGTGGATGCCCTGAGTGTTTTCCTACGTCCATTTTAGATTTTATGATGTTGGCTTTCTAATTCTGTATGTGATTTGTTTGTCTTGTAGTACGTGGAATTGGAGGGGCTATTCTATTCGGTATCAGTATGCTGGGAGCAGTGGCCCTGCATTAGTTTTAGTTCACGGTTTTGGAGCAAACAGGTCTACATTTTGCTTGTCCTCAACTTATTGACATAGGTATTAAATTCACACAGCGCTAAATCTATGAGTTGGGATATGGTGGTCCACTAGCTATTAACCATTCATCAATGGAAGTTTTTGTTCCTTGATTTTTTTTTTTAACAAATTGGATTCTTAGAGCTTTTTCAGTCACTAGTTTTGTCTCACTTATCTCTTTTAACAGCGACCATTGGAGGAAAAATATTCCAGTTCTTGCGCGTTCCCATAGGGTATTCTCGATTGATCTTATTGGCTATGGTTATTCAGACAAACCAAATCCTCGTGACTTTGGAGTTAACTCCTTTTACACATTTGAGACATGGGCCTCCCAACTAAATGAGTTCTGTGTTGATGTGGTGAAAGACAAAGCATTCTTTATTTGCAATTCTATTGGAGGTGAACACTTGTTATCGATCCCATTTCTGTGATTTTAATTCTCTACTCTTCGTATTATGCTTAATTGATCTTCTTCTTAACATTGTATTGGCCATCTTTTTCGTTGACAACATTCACCTTGACATCTGTATTTGAGGGCACATATTTGGGTGATCAACTTCTAGTTATGTCGTTGCTACTAAAATTTTCCCAGGATAGCACAGAAATGGTTTTGTTCATTGATAAGGTCTTCTTTTAAGGAGTGTGATGAACTGCAAAACTTCCTCACATCCTACCTGTCATATGGCTCAAATTGCTCATCATCCTTTGATGCTTTCAAGAAACTTTAACCACTCATTAACAACCACATAAATTTTCACCTTTAAAACGGTAAAAGACCTACTTTCGCCACCCCATACTGTATACTATAGATGAAGAAACCCCAGATAACATGACCGCGTGTCCTCTCTATGCCAGATTTGCCAATTACCTCTGGTAAAAGGCTTTCAACCTAGAAGTTACACACTTGTTAAAATCAAAACCACATCCACAATCTGCTACGAAAGCTTACTGAGAATCAAAAATTGAGCTTGCAGTCACTTTACTAAACCTCGTGGCAAGAATGTATGTAGTACTTATAGACACACCCAACCAGACTAATTGGTTTGTAATCTCTGATGTCAACTGCACCACATTTCCCTGGCCCCCCTCATACATTTTAAGATGCGGTCACTGTTGAAATTTCTCTCAAACACCTAGTTTCATGAAAGAATTACGAAGCTATCACCTCCTTATTTCTCACCACATTTCAACACTCAGGAAAAACGCTATGGTGTACCTGTCTAGCCCAGGAGCTTTCTCATCCAGGCCAAGTTCCTTTAAGTGAAAAAGGCTGACAACCATTTTGGAGTCTCATAATATGCTTGACTTGGTCTCTGATTTACGCTATTCTTCTGATCTAATCACGTATTCTTCATTCAATGGTGTATTCACACATTCCCCTTCCTGCTAATATCTTAAAAGGAGTACTAGGTTATTTGCATTCCTTTGAAATCTTTCTATAGATAATAGCAAAAATGATGCACATATAAGAAAGATTCCTTTTCGCTTTCATGTAGGAGTTGTTGGTCTTCAGGCAGCTGTGATGGAACCCGAAATCTGTAGGGGCATTACTATTCTAAACATATCTCTACGTATGCTTCATATTAAGAAGCAACCATGGTATGGAAGACCTCTAATCAGATCATTTCAAAGTTTGCTGAGGTAAAATTGGAAATATAATGGTTTCTATTGGCTTACTTCGTTATATTGAACTTTCGAATTATCTTAAACATACTTGATACTTCTTGTCAGGAATACTGCAGTGGGCAAATTCTTTTTTAAATCTGTTGCCACGCCAGAGTCAGTGAGGAGTATTCTTTGTCAGGTATTCCTCCATGACGCCATGGATTTGTACTCAGTACTTATTCTCACGAAAAGATGATGATGTTGTCAAGAGATTTAAGAGGAAAGAAGCATACTTTGTTCAGAGTATTTGAGGAAGTCATGACCAAGAATCCATAGGATATCAGGTTCCTCTGGCATGGATAGTAGCTTACTAGACTTTGATGGATAGTAGTTTACTGGACTGTGAATAGACTAGGTTCCACTGGCACGAATTCATCACCCTTTTGAAAGATTCTAGATCCAAACTTAATTGAATATGTATTACCCTAGTCAGAAAATGGAGAGATGAAAACTCTTCAATAAAAATCTGAAACGAATGTGGGACGATTTTGAATTGCGATGCTTTACGCATAGGTGATGCAAAAACATCCTGTAATTATAGAGAAAGTAGGGCGTAAAAATCTTTAAGATACTTTATGCGAGAATCTAGGGAAATGATGGTGAGTGAGCCTGCTGATAGCCGATGTGGAGTCTACTCTTTTTCTTTTTTTTGGGTAAGGTAATCCATTAGACTAACAAACCAAGAAACATGGACCAAGGGTATGGCCTTGAGAATTCAATCAATGAAAACAGAAAACATGAAAGAAACAACTCAGGCTCTCCCAAACAAGAACAAACCCACTAGACTATCAAACAGAAAACATGGAGTTGTTCATTGTATCTAGCCAAATGGGAAAAGAACTACTGGCCTTGAATCGGACAGAAATGCTCCCAACACTATGTTTAAGAATTTGCTCACTCACAACAACTCATCAACTTATCATAATTCTTAGACATCCCTATGTCCTCTAAAGTCTAAATTAGCATTGAACCCTCCAAATCACAATTCTCGGTTACAATGAAAATCACTTCCCAAGAACTGCAACTGATAATAGCCTACCTGTGGGACAAAAGCTTTGATTTTTTCCAGTCCTATTTATTTTGAAGTAAAAATGTTGCAACATTGTCTTCCTGTGTTGGATAATTTGATGTATATTGTTGGACACATTTCCTAAGTACTTTAAGGTTTGGGGCCAATCGGTGACTTAATGTGGTATTAGTTTTGGCTTATAGGTCTTGGGTTCAAATCCCCCAATTTGTATTTGTTCCGCATTCTCATTCTGCTTCTTGCTACTTCCATTTTGTTTCTTCCAATAGAGGGACGTTTCATCTCAACATACATGATGGGGGTACAACACCATCTATAGTACTTTGCATGCCTTGAAATGGAAACATTGTTTGTCTTCTGACATACAAATGGGTATCGTCCTCGAAACTAGAATGATATACCGACAATGAGACCATTTCAGAGCTTTCCTCCCGATCCCACCCATAGCAAACATAGTTGACTGTGCTGAAATAAACATAAATTTCCATGTGAAATCTTGGAGTGACCTTCGTAATGAATAATGGAGACTTTAAACACTGGTGGCAACAAGCTTTTGAAGTGATGATCTTCTGTGTTTGGTATTCATGGCATGTTAGCAGTTTCCTCGGAATGGATCTTGTCAAGTACTTGAATCCTCTTTAACCATTGTTTAAATGACATCTGTAGATTGCTGTTTTAAAAAACATCCAAATACTTGTTTTTGTGAAAACTGGTGTAAAATGAAGCATATTCTGCTTCTTTCAGTGTTACCACGACACGTCCCAGGTGACAGAAGAATTAGTTCAGAGTATCCTTCTTCCCGGGCTTGAGCCTGGTGCTGTGGATGTGTTTCTGGAGTTTATTTGTTATTCAGGGGGCCCTCTTCCGGAGGAACTATTGCCTCAAGTCAAGGTCAAATTCTTAAATTTGATCCCTATTATTATGTCTCCATATTTGTCTCGCGTTATGTTTTTCTTTGGATGACACGGATCTCTCTCTCTCTCTCTCCACAATTTAGTGCCCTGTTTTGATAGCATGGGGTGACAAGGATCCATGGGAACCCATTGAGCTGGGAAGAGCCTACAGGAAATTTGATTCTGTGGAAGACTTCATTGTCCTCCCTAACGTTGGCCATTGCCCTCAGGTGTCTCTCTTTCTCTCTCCCTCAGCATGTGTGTGTTTCACGAGCTCATGTTACATGATCTCAAATACAGGTGTCGGCTGCAGATACATATAAAATTATTGGACTTATTTTAAAGTCCTAGCCCCTAGGACATGTAGACACAGCAAAATATTCATATTTCCACTACAGTCCTTTAATTTTAGGGAAAAGGGTGGGTGATTTGCAATAGCAAGTAGAGTGGTAGCTAAGTAGTAGGTACCATGTACTTCCATGCATTTGACATGGGTTCAACTTCAAACCTCACAACTAACAATGCTGACTTTCACCGAGCAAAAGAAAAAAAGGGTGTTCACAATAGGCCAACATTGCATGTCATTGGAGATTTATGCACACGATGATACCAGCATATTACGAAATAGTTTTATGGGTGAGTGCCAATTGGCATGTTACACATCTGACACGGATCCCATTTCCTACCAAACGATGGTGTCTGATACGTACATTGACACATTTAGAAGAGTCCATGTACCATAAACAACTATGAAGGGGCCGACAGTGACAGTGTGCACGTTGATTTGTGATACGTAGTTCTATCTGGTTCCATTTTACGGGTATTATGGAACGCCATCTTGGGGAACTGAGACTATAATTTCTATGTCTACAATATAAGTTTGAAAGGCTATTTTTGACTTTGTACCACACTAGGACCCTTGGCTTCTTGTCCCTCCAAAAAGAACTACTATTATCTACTCGACCTTGTCTACTCATGCTATTGACTCCTTTGAACTTTTACAAGTTCTTTTTCGACAATTAACTTCTGTTTTTTATCATCATTTTTTTTATTTGAGTGAAGGATGAAGCACCTCATCTTGTCAACCCGCTTGTTGAGTCCTTTGTGGCACGTCATGCGACACCACAACCTAGTATTTCCGCGAATGCTATATAATGCATTTCCAGGTTAAGATTTTTTGCTTTTTCTTGGTGCTTTGAGTAGACGTCTTGGATTTGCTCAGCATCCATTGCCAATCAAGCACTGATGCTCTCTCTCTCTCTCTCTCTCTCTCTCTCTCTCTCCTTGTTTGTTTTCAGGGAGCATTTCAGAGCAGAAACAAGGGTGGATTACTTCGAAGTCTGAGATGCATGCTGAGCAGTTAGATTTTCGGTTTTCTGCATGGTTTGGTAACCTGTCAAAATGTCTACCAGTTAATATGTCTGAAAATATGTATACGGATTCTCTAGGTAACACTTACATGTATAGAAGTTGAAGTTACTGGTCTTGGTACTATATCCAGCACCTTTCTATGGGGCCACCTTTTCGTTCACTTGCTTATGGCAAATTTGTTCAGCTACGAATTGCATGTTGCTTTGCTTCTTGACTTACTGTTTATTTTAACACCAAGTATTTTAACTAACAAAGTCCATTAATTTAAAGTCAAGGTGGATCTGCCGTTCATTTTGTTCATATTGTCAAATTTGTGGGCCGTATCAAAAAAGAGATCAACAGCCCCTCTCAGAACCGAGTCTGCCCTTGTGACTATGATTTTTCTATGATTTCAAGGATAAAAGTTCAAAAGTACATATTTGGTAAATATAAGTGTCCAATGCGCGATCAATATTATTAGGCTACAAACTCAACGAGCCGAAAAAGTGTCCAGAGATGGACCTCATTAGAAGAGCACAGTATTTCTTGGTGCCATATTGAAAGCTTGAGGTCTGGTATCAATCCCACCTTCCTAGGTTTTCTTGCCCCTTCGTATTGCGCAGTTCACCTTTTGGACCAGAAAAAGATGATGAAATGAACAAGCTTATACTTTCCCCGAAGAGAAAAAGTCATCTGTGGTGTGTATAAAGTCTTTAAGATTATGGAGGGAAAAATAATACCCCACAAATTAACACAACCATAACGTACTTAGAAATCACGGCATTTGGACACATTCCTCGAAACTTTTTCAAATTTGAACTGCAAGCACTTGAGCAGGCTAAACAGGAAACACAAAAGAGAAGGATAATAGCATTCATGATTGAGATGCAATAACAAGTCACAATTCTGAAACCCATGAAAAGAAAGACTTCTTCTGTAGCAAAGGAAAACACTTCATTCCTAAACACCCCAAACACAGCTTTTTTAACAGTTTCCTAATGCAGATAGAAAGGATAATACACATACTGAGATGGAACGACAACAGAGAAGAGCCAGAAGAAGGGAGACGGCAACGCTCAAACTTTTCTCAATAATCTTCGCCCTCTTCTTCCTCCTCCACACCTTCGGCACCAACTTCCTCATAATCTTTCTCGAGAGCGGCTAGATCTTCACGGGCCTCAGAGAACTCCCCTTCCTCCATGCCTTCACCCACATACCAGTGAACAAATGCCCTCTTGGAATACATGAGATCAAACTTGTGGTCAATGCGCGAGAACACCTCTGCCACTGCTGTGTTGTTGCTTATCATGCAAACAGCTCGCTGAACCTTGGCAAGATCACCCCCTGGCACCACCGTTGGAGGCTGGTAGTTTATGCCACATTTGAAGCCAGTTGGACACCTGAGAATTGAAAAAAGACAGCAACACGTGAAATTGGGTCGCCAAGGGGTGAGAATTCGAGTCTGAGGCAAGACATTCTGTGTATTTAATGCCAAAGGTTAGGTGCATACCCCATCTAATATATGTTAATGGGTACCTAGGTTAGCTTATTTCTTGTTAAATGGGGCTGCAAGCTTGCAGCATCTACTTTCCCACACGAGGAGCACAAGCTGAACAACAGAAACCTGTTTCCCAACGAAGTTCGTAGATAATGGTTGTACATAGCAATAGAGCATTCATTTCAGATGAGTTCTTCCAATCTAAGATCAAGAGCTATTCTTGTACAGTTATTGCTCCTAAAAAAATCGCTTAATAAATCCGCACCTATTCCCTATTTCACTTCAAGATGGTTCTAGGTTTATACTTCATTACTTCATTACTTCTCAACTACAAGATATTCCGCAAAATGTATGATATTTAATCTATAGATTATTATTCGCAAATCGATATCTACTAAGTACTATTTTACTCACCAGTCAACAAACTGTACAGTCCTTTTGGTCTTTATGGTGGCAACGGCAGCATTAACATCCTTGGGAACAACATCTCCTCGGTACATCAAGCAGCATGCCATATACTTCCCATGCCTTGGATCACATTTTGCCATCATGCTTGAGGGCTCAAACACTGCATTTGTGATCTCAGGTATAGAGAGCTGCTCATGGTATGCTTTCTCTGCTGATATCACAGGGGCGTAAGAGGAAAGCATAAAATGTATGCGTGGATAGGGTACGAGGTTAGTCTGGAACTCAGTAACGTCCACATTAATGGCCCCGTCGAACCTTAAGGAAGTTGTCAGAGATGATATTACTTGGGAAATCAATCGGTTCAAATTTGTATAAGTAGGCCTCTCAATGTCTAGGGATCTGCGGCAGATATCATAAATGGCTTCGTTGTCCAAAAGCACAGCAACATCCGTGTGCTCGAGGAGGGAATGAGTAGAAAGAACACTGTTATAAGGCTCCACAACAGCAGTAGATATCTGCAATAAACAAGAAGTTAGCTGCACCTAAGTAATCGAAACAACGAATAGAATTATAACGTTCTAGTTACCGATATTGGGCTCCATTTGCAGGATTGTGAAGTTCAAATGAAAGAAGTTACTATCCAATGACCATCAAATTAGATTTGAGATTTACCTAGGGACTTCGATATTGAGAGCTCTATCATGATGGATTTGAAATAACCACTACTCAGTATGAGGGATTCGTAATTCTTCATGTTAGGGATTGTATCTACACAATGATCCCAATAAACTATATCCCTTCTACTTCTGAACCACCTTCCCTGCTAGTTTGCAAGCCACCTAATAGGCTATTGTATAATATACCTATTGTATTCATTTTAAGTTTGAGCATCCAATTCCTTCCTTTGAAGCCCACAACTGCCGACAGATTCCAAACAGAGCTTTAATACCACATTGGGCAAACACTAACACTATGTGTATAGACAAGATAAGCTCAAATGTGCACAAACCATTTGTGAGTCCACTCTGGGGTCCCAACACAAACGATCCTCTGAATGAAAAAAAAGTTAGATGATTGGATCAAGCAATTACATTAATCTGATTGAGTTGAAATATTATTTTAAATTTAATGAAAGGCTCGGACCGTTTGTGTGGGACCCCAGAGTGGGCCCCAAAAGTGGTCCGTGCACAATATGTGCTCATTCTGTCTGTACTCATAGTCGGTCTCTAGAGCAAAATCAATACCATTTTTTAACAGGTAGCAGAAGTCTTGAGATTTTACCGATACATCCCATTAAACGGATCCAATTTTTTTCGAGTTTATGTTAACCAGCATTATCCACCTTGTTTCATTGACTATAGAAAGCTACAATGCTTGTTATAATACCATGATGCCTATTAGGCTATTACTACTCGTTATAATACTTGTATGATAGACTGAAGGGGCTAGCAATATAAAACAAATGTAGGTACCTGAGGAGAAGGATAGATGGTGAACCCTAGCTTTGACTTCTTTCCATAATCTACAGACAAGCGCTCCAACAACAAGGATCCCAAACCAGAACCAGTGCCGCCGCCAACAGCATTGAACACTAAAAACCCTTGCAAACCAGTGCAGTTATCGGCTAACTTCCTGACTCGATCAAGGCAAAGATCAACAATCTCCTTCCCCACTGCAGAACATCACCAAAATCAGGTTAAACTTACAAAAACAAAGTGTTCATATGCTGGGGCTTTTGAATTTAATGAAGACAATGAGTATAACCTGTGTAATGTCCTCTTGCGAAATTGTTAGCAGCATCTTCCTTGCCAGAAATAAGCTGTTCAGGATGAAAAAGCTGGCGGTAAGTTCCTGTCCTGACTTCATCAATAACTGTTGGTTCAAGGTCAACAAATATAGCTCTGGGCACATGTTTTCCTGCGCCGGTCTCGCTAAAGAAGGTATTAAAAGCATCATGTTCAACACCCACTGTAGTATCACTGCAAACAAATACATCAAAATTTGTCAGGACCTCAAACTAACAACACCCAAAACCAAACCAAACCGAGCCTTATGCCCCAATCAATTGGGGTCGGCTACATGAATCTGGTTTTTTGATTGAAATTTACAACACCCCCAAAAGAAATTTACAAAAGATGCAAATCAAATGCAAACTACTAGTCCTTCTATGAACAAGTTACAGCTAAGGAGCTACCTATCTAGAGTGGAATGAAAATTCAACTCTAGCGTTATGAATAAGATGTTGAAAAGGGGAAATACACAAACGCTAACTTACATATAGCTATCTTTAACTTGAGAAATGCAAATATCATGGCTAATCACTTAGAAGAATGTAGCTGACCACTTTCCCCTTTCACATAAAGCCAGAATCATGATTTCTGTCCCCATTAAAAACAATGTTGCTCATCCTAGAATATTTAAGCCGTAAACTTGTCCTCATTCCACAACAAAAAGTTGTCTAACCACTGAAGCCATTAAAATGCATGATTTAATGAGAGGAATATACGGTGAACTGGCAAACAACCAAATAAACACCAGAAGACTTATTTCTTACCCATCCATCAAGCGAATTCAAGCCGAACAAAATACAGCCATGAACCACAAAGAATTGAAGAACCAACTCAAGGGAGGAGTAGAAGAAATGGAAACACACACAAAATCAATTCTAGATTCTCGAATTTCCTTGTTGTTTGTTTGAATGGATATGAGCATCCAGATGGACTTCCGGTGTTAGGTTAAAATTATTTTGGTCTGGATTAAACATGCATTAAAACCCACAAAATGTGCAATATAACATTATGGGCTGTGGTATTATTAATCTCATCACTATTAGTCCAACCAGATTGTATCTCTATAAATTTATAAATACTTCAATACTAATCCTATCAAAATCAAACAAGCAGTGCATCCATAATAAAACACCAGTTCCATATACATCATCAAAGCAGCCACAAAACACTCGATATATGCTTCTTTATAGATCGGGTGTCGGGGCACAGGCACCTCGACTAATCCGTAGAGAACAGATCCTACCGTTCACTATCTGGTCCAATTAAAGTCGGGACAAAGTCTTGTATGTCTGGCGTTAGGATCTGGGGTCACTCACGCTGTCACGCACACAACACAAGCACGAAATCGACAAAAATTCACTCGTATACACATAGAGCAACAAAAAAAACTCTCCGGGGAGGAGAACCACCGGCTCCCCCTCTCTCGACCTGACCCTCTCTGGACTGCATTGCTACACCCCTGCCCTCTCCCTGCTCTTAGTTCATACATATATACAATCAGAAAAGAGGATAAGCTCAAAGCCATTCAAGGCAAACGTACAAGTAGTTGGGAGTTGAAGACACTGTGGACTTGGAAGGAGACCAATAATTCAAGATCTGGCCCTACCAGAATCGATAGGTCTAAAGTCTAGGTCCAAGTCTTCACCACCAGCCAACAAATGCCATAATAATTTCAAACCAATGGTGATCCAGAACAGAAACAACTGAGTTGAATAGAAAGTTATGGAAACAACAAGTCTACCCAGCAAAGAAAACGAGAGACAAATACACAGCGGATCGACCGAACAGTTGACCTAGATTGAACGCCCTAGACTAAATATACGCACGGGAGACACATATATTACAGATGTGAGATGTAGTAGGAATGTGTAGAGACAGCATCATAAGAGTAATTATTAAGGGAGTACCTGGGCATCTTGCCGTCGGGCTGAATGCCATGTTCGAGGCAGTAGAGCTCCCAGCACGAATTCCCCACCTGAATCCCCGCCTGCCCAATGTGTATGCTTATTATCTCTCTCATCTCTCTCTCTCTCTCTCAACGACAACAGCAACAATCACAGCCTCAACTACTCTACCCCTCAGATCCGTTTCCTCCCTTTCTCTCTCTCTCTCTCTCTCTCTCTCTATATGGAAGCAGCGAGTAATTAATGGCATTGGATAAACGTCTGGAGTCCGGAAATGATTTTTCGCGCCAGCGGTTAGGTGGGCCCCTGTCGGCGTTTCCTTTTCCTCAATAGTATAATTCTGTGGGTTACTACTTACTACAGTACTACTTTTCTTTTTATTTATAATTTTTCTTTTTATTTATAATTTTTTTCATATATTTTTTTTATTGGTTCTGTAAAAAAAATATTATTAGTTTGTTTCGACGAGAGCAATTTAAATATTAAAAATTTACAGCATTATCAAAATATAAGAAAGTCTAATAAAGACAAAAATAATTCAAAACTTTCAAACTTTTTAGATTTAGTCCGTATTTATTCAAAAAAATTAGTTTGGTTAATAAGTTTTTTACTAGTCATCTAAATAAACTAATTATCCAAAAAAAAACTTGTCACAAAACTAAAAAATAAAAATTTCTTTCAAATAACAATGAAAAATAAGCCGACTACTTCGTTTTCTATCATTATGATGTCTCGCAAATATACAATAATATATCTTTGAAATGAATTGTTCAAAGAAAAAGATATACAGTAATACATCCTTAAAATAAATTATTCAAATTAAAGTATAAAATGCGATTATATTATTGTATTTTTATTTTGTATCGTAAGGAATCACGATATAATAATAATACAATGCGATGGACAGTGGTCAATACACTCCAAATAAACCAGAGTCATGTGTTGAAAATGTAAGCAAGTTAAATTTGAAATTCTTATTTCACTCAGCTATATGTATAATTATTTACTCCTACTTGAAACAAATAATTATATTTATGTACTTAATGCATTTTACCACCTCGTTTTCACCAACAAAAAACACTAAAAACTTAACGCATTCCACTAACAAAAAAGTTTTTACCAACTCAACAACTTTTTCACTCACATACCCATCAAAAACTTATTCACTACCGGAAACAACTTGATATTTCTCAACAACTTATTCACTACCGAAAACACCCAACAACTTTTCAACCATAAATAAAAATCTACAAATTTTTCACTACCGAAAACACCCCATAGGAAAAATAGAATATTTAGGGGTGTTAATCAAGCTAGCCAAACAGTGTATTTTCAGGCTTGGCTCAATCCCTTTTTCACACATGTTCAAGTTCGGCTCGAGCTTAAAAATTTTTGAAGACTAATTGTTCAAACTCAACTCACATTGAAGTTTTGTGATTATGGTAAAGCTTGGTTTGGCTCATAAAATATGCAAGTCAATCTCGAACTTTCAAGCTTGAGCTTAAGCTCGTGAAATTTTGAGCTATCAAACCTGTACTTAAGCTCGTGATGTTTCCAATTGACAAAAGTTGGGAAAAAAAAAAAAACCTATACACTCCAAAAAATATTACTATTACATGAAAACCCTAGCTAGTAACAGCACCAAGATATTGTCCAGCAACGTTCCGGAGCTTCGCTTTCAGTGGTTGCGGGTAAGATATTGTCCACCACCGTTCTCAGCCTCCATCTTCTCAGATCTGTGACCTGACGCCGTCTACCACGTTTGTTGGGCGACCACCTCCCAACGATGTGTTCCTATTTTGTGAAGCAGAGGTGGTGGTTACGAGTCTATCAAGATAGTTGCGAAAGAGTGGCGGCGGATGTCTCGGCGGTGCTTCTTTTTTTTTTCTTTTTTTTTTGTTATTTATTTTAATAATGTCCCCCCCTCTTTGGGGGGTTTGTCCTCCTTCGGGAGGTTTCGTCCTCCTTCGGGGGGTTTCGTCCTCCTTTGGGGGGTTTCTTCTTATTCTGTAAGGCGGCGCATCTATGCGCTTATACGCTCTTTCTGTTGGAGTGTTCGATCTGTGGACTCCCAACCTGCCCCCATGGGGATCTTTTGATAAATACTACCTCTCAACTTTGGCAAAAAAAAAAAAAACAGCACCAAGTACTTGAGATATTTATTGTTTAACCCGTATCTTTACAATATTTGCAAAATGACCTCTTGTTTACGAGCATATCAAACCAAACACTCATATGCTCAGGCTTGGTTTGAATTCATTTACAAACAATAAAAATTGACTAAGCTTGGCTTATACTTTGTTTGAACAAATTTAAATGAGCTAATAGTAAAGCCGAGCTCAGGTTGTTTGGTTCGTTTAGCTACGCTAGTCTTAGTGAAGTTCAATTCGGTCAGATTTTCACGAAAACTCGAGCTTCTGCCACATAATAGATTTAGAAGGATCTAAAAGTAATTGCCTTTTCTCACAAGAACGTAAAGGTTCAGTGAATACAAGATCAAAACAAAACAATAAAACAGTACATAAAGTATTGGATGAAGAATGAGATATTTCCAATTGATTTTGAGGCAAATAATCATATAAACGAACTAAAATTCCAATTTATGTATAATAAGAAAAGTTCAAATTAGTTTGTGGATTCATTGAAATTCTCTACAGAAAAATTTAAGCTTTAGTTTGTAGAATTTAAACTTTTGAATATGACCACCGTAAAATTTCTCACCACCTAGATTAAGCATGCAATTTATTGCATTTGGGCTTTTCTTTTTTTTCATAACCGAATGTCCGGCCCAGCTTGCGTGCACCTCGACTAATTTAGAAGTCCTGAAATTAACAACCGGACAAATCCTCTAATGATTCTCGTGGAATTCGAACACGCAGCCTCCTGAAAAACAAGCACTTGTTAACTTTCTCATACCCACCTCGCCAACCTCATTGTTTTTATTGCGTTTGAGCTTAAGGTGACTCCACTCGAACAACTGAATTATAGTAAATGACAACAACAACAAAAACTAAATTAAACCATTATGCATTTATGCGTGAAGTTCCAATCATGATTGCCGATTGGTGTACTTATTTAATGTCAGTCCTGCAATGTGCTAGCCTGTTCACTTCACCAAACTTTGTCACATGCAATTCAAGTTTTTTGTTTTTTTTTTTCCTTATTTTGAAAGGCAGATGCAATGGGGCTCCGATCTTCTCTGTCCCAAAAATCCATGTGCCTCTGTGCCGAGAGATTTTTCGGTCGTTAGATTGTGTGATTTATGTTTTAAATCCAACGGCCGAAAAATCCCTCTGCATAGGGGCACAAGAATTTTCGGCACAAAAGATCCTGCCACCATACAATGCAAGTTCAAACAATATAAAATGAAGCAATGCCAAGCTCTGTGTAGACTGTAGAGTATATTGCCTAGCTAGTGTTTTGTTGATATGATTCTAATGCCGGATGTTACCAACAACTTGGTAGTTAATTACAAACAAATAAATTAACAATCGATTTCTGGAGTTGGCCATCGATGACTTGACCTTCACATGAACATATTCGTTCATAGCTGTATTTTGTAGAAGCCAATCCTATTGTTTGACTATGAAATTTAACTTATTTTACTGCTGCATCTGCATAACGGAGTTCATTATTTTATTGTTGCACCTGCATAACGGAGTTCATTATATGTACATGCATGAAATTTCTTCCAGAGTGATAATTACCAATGTGAATGCGTAGTCAAAGGATAATCGTCGAAGAAGGGTATTGCTCTTCCTCCGTACTTCACCGACTTTTGCCGTACCACAAGGTCCCACTACCGACTATTCCTGATCCGTAGAATCTATTTCCATTCACATAGATATCCAATCAGTTTAAGTGCGTGTGTCGGACGAATTTGTACCTATCTACCAAATACTAGTAATTACTCCGGGTAAACTTTTAGACACTCTCGTCATAAAAATTGAAGAAGCGCGCAATCAAACCCAGAGCGGTAAAGTTCGATACAAACCTAACTTGTTTTGGAGGCATTATTTTCGCTCAAATTGGAAACCAAAAAAATGGGAGATGCCAAGAGAGCTACTATTTGGAAGCTTTCAGTACACTTGTTGTTCTCTTGGAACTCAACCGCATCTGACATTGGTTTTGTTTGGGTTGGGTTGCTTTTAGCTGAGCCCAAATACTTTTAGATAGTACTATTGGGCCACGATATCACTCTAGGGGGTCAATTCCTTCCTAATAAAGCTGGAGGCCCCAAATTTCCAGTGCAACAGACCTTTTGTATATATGTACACTGCTTATCCTGTCCATATTCCTGCAAACCTAATACTCTACTCAGGGCCGGCTTAGAGGATAGGCGAGAGAAGCGTGCGCTTCGGGCCCCAAAAAAATCCTAAAAATGAGGGCCCAAAAAATTCTAGGACCCCTATATATATGGCCTCCCAAAAAAATTGCTCTAAGTCTCCTTTACACAAAATAGGCCCAGTTGAAATTTAGGAACCATAAAATAGGCCCAACGGTGGAATATACTAATTATCAACTCTCATAGGCCATAACCCATTAGGGTACGTTTGGTTCAATAAAATGGAATAGAATTGACAATGCATGGAATGAAATTGAGAAGAAAATTTTCAAATGATGGATTTTGAGATATTGTAATGGTTACATTTTTTTGGGATAACTTTATATTTTGTAATGGTAAATCTTTTGTATATAGGGGGGTCTCTTTCAAGAGGTTCGCTTCCGGCCTCCAAAACTTATGAGCCGGCCATGACTCTACTTGTTTGAATCTTTTTTCTTTTCTTTTTTAAATCACAGGTATCCAAGTCAACTTACAAACATGCACACAGGTCTCCAATTACAGATTTTGGGTTTTGAAAATAACAACCAGATACATTAATTGCAGTGGCTCTAATATAGTAGAGTCCTGCTATAGGGCCGACCGGTCTCCTATCGAAATTGTACCGACAGTCGTGTCGGACCGTCTCCGGTCATCGGACGGCCGATTCGAGCCGTCCAAAAATTCTATAAAAAAAAATCAATGGGGCCCACTTGAGAATCAACGGCATCCGATGTGTGTAGGGTGATTGATTCCCGCACACATCGGATGCCGTTGATTCCTGCGTGGGCCCTATCATTTTATTTTTTAGAATTTTTGGACGGCTTGAATCGGCCGTCCGGTGGCCGGAGACGGCCCGGTGCGACCGTCGGTACAATTTCGGTAGGGGACCGGTCGGTCCCTATAGCTTTATGGAATATAGTAAGAGGGATATGTGAAGCTAATTTGTTTTTGTTTTTGTTTTTGGGTAAAAAAGCTAATTTGGTTTCTCTACCTTAATTAGTTTTACTTTCTCCTTCACAAGTCACGTACTCCATAAACCCAAATCTAACACAGCCTATTAGGTTTTGCATTTTTGGTGTTGTCATACCATTTCAAAAAATTAATAATAATGTAATAGAGGCTGAGAATTGCTGTTAAGAAAGCTCCAAACCGTTCTCTTGATTGAACTCTCTCTTAAATTCTACTGATTCTAAAATAATAATAACGTAATAGAGGCTGACACTAATTTTTGTCTTGGTTTAATTTATTTTTTATTACATTTGTTAGTTGTGCGCCAATGTTTTGTGGATTATTGGTATGTTTCGATGCAAAGAATCTAAAAAGTAAAAAAATTATGTTCAAAACTATTTTTTTAATAAAGACAAAAATAACCCAAGACAAACTGATTTTTGAATTATTTTTGTCTCTATCAAAAAGATAATTAGCCTTCAATATAATTTTTTACTTTTCGATTTCTCTCGAGACAAATCAATAATCCACAGAAAAGAACGCAAAACTAATAAATGTAAAAGAATTTAAATAAAAATAAAAAACAATTCTCGTGTATTTAGCGAAAAAAGACCCAAGTATTGTTCCTCTAAACCTCGACAATATATTTTTCAGTACAGAGGCCATGATTCCACTAAGTTTTTTGGTGAAAAAATGTAGGTTATTTTACCATCTTATTCAAATTAATCAACAAATTTTGACATTTTATCTTGTTGTTCACTCTAATTACCAACTTGTCAACAATAACTTTTTTCTCAACAACTTTTTCAGTCGCATACACATCTACAATTTATTCATCACCGAAAATAATTTGACATTTCTTAACAACTTATTTACTACCGAAAACAATTAACAACTTCATTGCAACAAATTTTTTCTCAAAACTTATTCACTACTGAAACGCCCCGTACTAATGGAGAACTCTGCTCTTAAAAATGAATGGATGAGTGCACTGAGACAGAATTGCGTGCGTTTAAAAACTCCTCTAGCTCTAGCATTGGTCAGCTGCGCTGCGGCCTCGTTAGGCGGGCCAATGAGAAAATAGACATAACTGCCCCTCAAGCTTCAACGATTTTTAACTTGAATAGGAGTACTTTTCTGGGTTCAACGATTTAATTATATGGAAGGATAAAAATAAAAATAAAAACGATTTTATATGGAAAATGCTAAAACTAAAGTTTATTGGGCTTTGGATAGGGAAATGATTTTGCCACTGCCTTTTTTGTTAACGGCACTCTCCTGCAAGTGTATTTTTGCACAAAAAATACACTTGCAGGGGAGTGACGTTAACAAAAAAATGGAGTATCAAAATCAACAGCCTTTGGATAATAGAAAAAAAGATGTATTGATGTCTGCAAAAAGTGAATAGATATCCTTTAAATTGTATTGATAGTATCTATGAAAGTTTGTATTTTGGAGTTCTAAGGGGGTGTTCCGGTTTTTTTTTTAAAAAGAACTTTTAAAAAATGAAGGTAATTTCAAGCTCAAAAATCATATGTTTACGCAAATAATTTTGTTTGATAGATCTCATTGAGATCTTTTAAACGGTGTAAAAAAAATTTAAAAATTAATTTTCATTTTCATTATATTTGAACTTGAAATTACCTTCTTTTAAAAAAAAAAGGTTTAAAAAGAAAGCGGAACGGCACCTAACTTCCTCTCTGTTTCCATTTTTTAGTCCCTCGTTTCATTCTGATCGGATAGTAAATTGATTATATATTTCCATTGGTAACACTTTTTGTAGTTATGCAATATGGATCTTGTTTGATAACTACTATTGAACAAAATTTTTGAAATCACCTAGTTTATAAAATATAATTAATTGAAAAATGACACAAATTTCCAAAAATCCCTAAAAGATTGGGACGAAATGACTGTTTCGTCTTTCGCGTGTATTGTCACGTGCCCAATGAAAGCCAGGCAATGAACTAAACTCTCCGTTCCAGAAACCTTCTTAAAAAATAACCAGCTTATTTCACATTTTCAAACTCAAAAATAATGTAAATGAAAATTTAAAAAAAAATTTTTTTTTCACCGTATAAAAGATCTTGATAAGATCTATAAAACAAGATCCATAGTGATAGGAAAATTATTTGCGTAAGCACATGATTTTTGAGCTTGAAATTACCTTCTTAAAAAATAAAGTACTTATTTTGGTTCCGGAACGGAGCCTTAGCCAGACCCATTTTATATTGAACTCGTGCATCGCCACTTTTGGGAAAGTCACGCCTCTTCTAATCTTCTTCACATGAATTTACCGCTTTATCCTCGTGATTTACATAGATGATAGATGTACAAACTTCCCACACAAAGCAAAAGTCGAGGTAGGTATTTCCCCGTAATACTATGAGTGATGGCGAACATATTTGCATTATGGGGTCCATTTTCACACAAATAAGTGGTACTGGTCATCGATTTTAAAATAACTTTCTCACTAGCCACGTTAAAATTAAGTGATTTAATACAATCATCTACTATCCATTCGTAATTCAGTAGAAAAGTTAGATAACTGGATCAAACGCTTGCGGTTGTGCGATCGATCTGATTTTTTCATGGCAGTTTGAAAAAATTAAGAACAGCTTGGATCATTTCTTAGAAACTAGAAAGTCAAATATAAGCATGTTGCACATTGAGGCTTCTTCAAGTCAAAGTATGCCAACCACAAGAGGCCCTTTCCCAGACAATAAAATAAAGTACATGACCCATAGACGAAGAATAAAAATAACAAAATGAATTAGGTTTGTCTGCAATCCACATTTGAACGGTAGAAGTGTGGTTGGAACGTTCACGGTCGTCGGATGGTGTTTTTTAATCCTTTTTTTTCCGGAAAAGTTTTATAGAGTTTAGACCGTTGGATGCAAAGATGAACGGCTATGATTGGAACTGCATGGACTCTCTGCAGTCCAACTGCAGAGAATCCGCCTCCAAACAAAATGACTCTATTGCACTTTTAATGTTGAAACAAAAAGTCTTGAATCTATTTAACCCCAAGAAATTAGTAAATCTACCACATAACGTTTTAAGATGCAAGATAAAGTATTATTGGGGTCAGTCATATTTTCACATGCCTTCATCCTAATTGAATTGATTATCCAATGGGAATTTGGATTTCAAAAATAATTTTTACATCCTAAAGCAACTATTTGGTGATAATCAAAGACCTCAAAAAAGGCATTCCAAACTTGTCACGAGTAGTACGGTCGGCCTATTCACTTATTTAGAAAGATAGTACTGTAATAAAGTAAATATTGATTTTAGCTATTCCAATATGCTACTTTAACTCATTTTTTGTCATTCATTTATGTAGATATATAACATTACTCTTCTTAGAGCATCCACACCTGTCTCGCCATATTTTTTTTTTGACACTAAAATAACGAGTAAAACCCAAAAAACTGGCCTGCATCAACCTCGGCTGTTAACTCGCTATTCTACAAATTGTTTAACATTGCTACAAGTCCTCGTGTCTCCTAGCGAGGTACTATTCATCCACTCTACTATATTTTTATTATTTTTACTGTATTCTTTAAACGTACTTTCTGTTCGGTCCAATAGTTTATACTCCTGGTATATATACAAGTGTGAATGCATTATTACTCTTTAATTTTTTTAACAATCGGACATCGGGGCCAGTTTGCATACACCTCGATTAATTTCGAGACCCTAAAATTAACGATCGAACAAACCTCCTGTGACCCTATGGTTGATCGAAAATATTTGGCCTCCTTGAGATTTGAACATGTGACAGCATGGAGAATAAATTTTTATTAGCTTTCTCATATTCACTTGGCAAAATCCCTTGGGGCTATTATTACTAATTGATGCTTGCCATTAAAGGGATAAAATTAATTTAATTGATTATTCCAGAATCTGAAAGTAAATATTTTGATAAAATTTTAAAAGTTTCATTTGATCTCCAAATTAAAGTAAATAATAGAGGATTAAAAGAATGAAATATACATTCAAACAAAAAATGTAAAAATAGTATAAAAAGAGAATATTAGAATAGAATAGAGTTAAAATAGAGAGTCTAAAAAGAGAATATTAGAATAGAATAGAGAGTCTGGTGTGGATGCATATGAGCATCCGCATCTCCCTCGTCATACCCCTTCTGCAACTATACTAGCGAAGAAATCATGCAAAACTCGCCGGCATAAGACTCTTTATCACCGTTGCTACTTCAACAATTTTGTAGTTTTGCTACAGTGCCTCGTGTTTTCCCACGAGTCACTATTCATTCGGTAGACAATATTTTATTACTATCTATTAGCTTTACCAGATCTCACCGACGACATGGCCTTCACCGACGGGCCTTGATCGACGCCTTCGATGCCGGCAACGGGCTTTCTTTGATCGACTGGTCTTCGACGCCTTCTTTAATCGCCGGCAATGAGCCTTCTTTGATCGACGCCGACAACAGGCCTTCGTTGATCAACGGGCCTTCGACACCTTCTTTGATCGCCGGCAACGGCCGTTCTTTCTTTTCTTTGCTCTGCCTCTCAATGAATATACAGAGAGAGTAAACTTTTGGTTGTTCTTCTAAATAAGTCACTTTGGCTTATTTTTTGTTCTTATTCAAATTTTTTTCGTATCACTTGGCTTATCATCATTTTTTGAGGATTATTGCATCTTCATGACAAGAGAAATCTAAAAAGTAAAAAATTTTGATTGAAATCTAATTTTTTTTGAATAAAGACGAAAAAAGTGGCTTATTGGCTTATTTTCGTCTTTATTCAAAAAAATTGGATTTCGATCAAAAAATTTTACTTTTTAGATTTCTCTTGTCATAAGGATACAATAATCCCCAAAAAAATGATGATAAGCCAAGTGATACAAAAAAAATTTGAATAAGAATAAAAAATAAACCAAAATGACTTATTTAGAAGAACAACTCATGAGGGGGCTTTTGGTTTGCTGTCTTTTTTTAGAGAGAGGATAAAGAGGGGGGCTTTTGGTTTGCTGTCTTTTTTTAAATAAAGAAACAATATTTTAAATGGAATAGTTTTAATATAGAGAGTCTATACAGTAGACATTTTAAAAGTGAATAGCTAAAATAATAAAGTGACTTAAGGTGTAATTTAGTTCAAAATGTAGAGAGTGTGATGTGGATGCTCTAAAAAGGTGACTAGGTAAAATAGAAAAAATGACTTTTCAAATGTAATTTGGTCCAAAATTTGTTGGGACCGATGCGAATGCTCTTACCATAAGGAATTGGATTCTTACTTCAAAGTCGATGACTATGGACGATATAGTAAATATACTGTCACATTGTCTCGATCCTCAAAATAAATTGGCGCTACAATAAAAGAAAAAATCTAAATTCATAACTGAAATCCTCCCTTCTTTTTGAGTCTCCGACTAGGACTAGCTTCGATAGTATGAACATCCCCATCGAGATTACTGCCTTTAGCCATGTCCCTCTGGCCGGTCCATTTGAGTAGGTGCGCTACTTTTTTTTTTTTAAACCGTCGAAATTCGAGTGGGTGCTATACTTTTTCTTTTCTTTTTTTGACTAGAAGAGAGAAGTGTTATTAATCTGGAAGGCGTAAAAGCTTAAACATCAGACAGTTGGGAAACCCCATGGAGACAAAATGGAAGTCCATAGACCGGATCAACCATTCAAAAGGACCTTTTGAGCACAACAATGTGCAGCCCTATTACAATCACGTTTAACAAAACCAAACTCACAGGAAGAAAAAGATTCTTTCAGAGCCAAACAATCAAGAATAATAGTTGTTATATCAACAGGTGGGTCTAGAGAGGCAGAATATTTTCTCACTATTGGCTCCGCATCCGATTCATTTACCACTTTAGACAGATTTAAATCAATCCCCACCTTCAAACCATCTTGAATAGCCATAGCCTCAACAATTCTTGATGAAGAAATATCAGTGTGAATACTCAAGAAAATACCAAGGACCTTGCAATCATGATCTTGAGCTCTACTCTTGTAACAATAGAATTCAAGCTCCTAAAGACAGCAACATCCACATTAATCTTGGTTACATTCATCCTAAAGCGCTGCCACACTAAGGTCCCACTACGAGTGGATTTCGTCAGAGGTGATGGAACCTTAGAGTTAGCATCCTGGAATTCATAGAAATTTCCTTGCGCTTTACCACTAACCGCTTTCGTGGCCCAACATTTACCATAAAAAATAAAATCATTTATAGCTCGCCAAATTCACCAACAATAAAGAAGAGCCATACCTAGTGAGAAAGGAGGCAAGTGACTTTGACTGATGCATTCTTGAATACAATCCCACCAATTTGTCATGTTTCTGCAATCAAGAAACTCCTCAGGTCTTAAATGAAACGGAGAATGAATCCAAACTTTTATTGCAGCTCTCACACCGAAACAATACATGCGAGATTGATTCCTTTGCCTTGCTACACGAGAACATATTGAATTGAATCTGACTTTGTGCGCAACTAGAGCCACATTTGTTGCCACCCCATTAAGACACTTTCCGCGCAAGTAGGTGCTATACTTTCTCTCTTTTTTTGATCAGGAAGGTGCTATACTTTGATTCATATTTTTTTTTACATGCACCTACATTTTCAGATAAAAAAAAAGGTGAAGAAATAAGTAAAATAACTTCCCAAAAGGAATTCAAAAAGGAGGAGGGCATGACAGTCAATTGAGATTGGCGGTACTACTTTCGTAATTTTGTGGAAATCGAGGTCTATATATAAGCAAGAAGTATAAAAATACTCCATTTGCATTTCTTGGTATCAGGGTTTTCTCCATCTCTCCATATGTTACATTTCCCATCATACGTATTACGTATAAATAGGCGGCGCCTCAGTTTCCTCCGCAGCTCCCCTCTGTTTTCTCTCTCTCTCTGTTAAACTCGTAGATTGAAGAGAGAAATGGGAGAGGAGAAGCCTAAATCCGTCGGTGTATGGCCGGCCGTCAAGCCGTTCGCCAATGGCGGAGCCTCTGGCATGCTCGCTACCTGTGTCATACAACCCGTCGATATGATCAAGGTACTCTTAACAACAAATATAAGCTTTTTTATTTATTTATAGGTAATACGAATATAGATTATAGAAATGTTATTTCGTGTTATTTTATGTAATTGTGGTAAGAAAATTCATGCAAAAAATGGCTGAAATTTTTGGTGACTTTCAAGGGTTTCAGATCTTAGATCCAATAGGAATTTTGGCAGGTCTTACATTCGTTTTCTTTAGGATTGTAATTCTGGACATGGGTTTGAATTGTATCAGATCTGAGATCCATGGGTCTTGCTCGGATGTTGTGCATGTCTGAACTATAATTGTTACTAAATGTTTATCTAGTGAATTGTTGAAAAAAATTAAATTTTTATTGGAAAAATGTATTTAAGTTCTCTATTTGCGAACCGGACAAACATTTTGGGACGGAGGGAGTAGTATCTGAGCCGAAAGCCGTTGCGGGTCTATGAGAATTACGACAATGCCACATTAACTAAAGCGAGCCCAGTATACAGCCAACCTAGGAAATGGCCCCATATGGATGGAAAAAACTCCAAGAAAGAATCCATGTATGGGGACAAATAATCAATCATTGCATTCGGTAAGATTTAACTCTTGAACACTAATACATTTGTCTTTGCACAACAAATTACAAGTATGCATTTAAGTACCCATTTTTTTTATTATCATAGCCAACAAATCAATTCTCTGATTTTCTAGTTTATTTTCGCTGTGTACCAAACAAAAGAAAATCTTATTATGGCAAAGATAATGCGCTCTCAAGCAGGATGAATTGGGACCATGGCCACTCAATGAGAAAGAAATAGAATGAAACTTTGAAATAACTATACATTGAGAAGTACTATAAATATAATTGTGTTATGGGTAAGTTAAAGCAAACTTGGTGTTTGGAGTAATGTAATGGGTTCATATATAAACTGTTTTAAGAATAAATAACAAGATATAGGGTGTTCATTAGTACAATTTCCAAGGTATTCAAAGTGTATGTCATAGAACTTTAAATGTTATGTAATTTTTTCTCATGGTTATCTATGGTTTAGGATGTTCAAGTGAACACCTTTCCCTACACAGGGAGCCGCCTGTGGGTGGAAGACCAAATCCCTCTTGTTGAACTTTTTATTTGTTAGGATCTGAAGATTGAGATGGCTAATTTCATGCTCTTGTTTCTAATTGTCAACTATTGGATTTCATTGTGTGGGATTGTGAGTGAATTTTATTTGATTGTGGTTTCTTGGCAACTACAGGTCAGAATTCAATTGGGTCAAGGGTCAGCGGCAGATGTGACAAAGAACATGCTTAAGAATGAGGGTGTTCGCGCCTTTTACAATGTTTGTTTCTTACATTTGATGTTGTTTACGAGTTTGATTTCATTTCACTGAATTCTTAGGTAATTAGTGCGCGCTATTAGGTGTTTGTAAGTATTGCACTTGCTTTTAGTCATGCCTGTATATAAAAGAGAAAATTGCTTGAGCATGAGTATTAAATTTTTGGCTTTTCAAGTAAACGTAGAAGTAATCAAGTAGGTGAAAATGGTGCAATCTCTCATTTCTCTCAGTGTCGCATACTATTATTGCGTTAAATGCATATTTTGAAAGGAATAGCCGCATATGAAGTGCAATGGCGTAATTCAAACTGAAGGACGCTAAGAGACCTTCTAAGTTTTTAATGTAGATGAACACATATCGTTGGCAATTTCAATGACATAACAATTCCCTCTCAAAGAAGTTGCAGTTTTTTATAAAGTGTATGAAGGTGTTCTTCGTGGAGTTATGTTTGTGTGTTGTTTGTTATTCTCGTATTTGACAGTCCAAACATTCAAGCAAATTGTTCATCAAAACTAAGAAGTTGCATCTTGGTGTAAAAGTAATATTTCTAAGTTCACATTTTCTCCATTTTAGTGGTTTTGTCTTGAGTTTTGGTTACGTTTTTGTGCAAATCTTCTGAATTCTGATTTGGTCGGAGGGATATAGAAAAGACAGTCAACAGATAACATAATTCCCTTGAGCAAAAAGGGGGAAATTTAAGAAAATACTATGCCTCTTAGCTTACATAAGGGACTTCTTTGGATTTCTATTTTGCCCTACTAAGTTCTATCAGTTCTGTCCACTGAAAGACTAAAACATCATCTAGACCTCTTCGGCAATTCATGCATTTTCTTGTACTATATGACTAGTAACGAGATTTTCCAGTTGCTATGTACACTTTATTGTCTAACTTTGATTAATCTTGACCAGGGGCTGTCTGCTGGGCTGCTTAGACAAGCTACCTATACAACTGCCCGGCTTGGAACATTTAGGTGAGTGTTTCTCTATGTTTACCACTGACAAAGATTGACACATTTTATCTCAAGGCTGTACGTTTGTTGTTCACATACAGTGATGTAATCTGGAGATCGAAGCCACACTAAACCTCTCAAAACTAAAAATAGCACATAATCTGAAAGTTCTTGTGGAAACTGCAGCTCTTTTATTTCACGAAAACACTCTCAAAATACTTGGAGAATTGAGGATAGAGAGAAGAGGAAGGAAGGGGAGAAATCTAGTGTCAAGTAGGGGACTTGAAACCACAAGAGAACATGAATATATGTATATATGGAGAGAGAGAGAGACTATGGTTCCCAGATCTTGGCCTCCTCATAATGGAAGACTTTAGTCCTTTATAAAATCCTAAAAAATGAGATTGCAAAAAACTGTGGTGCCCAGATCTGGGTCTCCTCGTAATGGAAGACTTTAGTCCTTTATAAAATCCTAAAAAATGAGATTGCAAAAATAACCCTACTCAATAATAATATGGTTTGGGGATTTGGAAGGATCCATTGATTTGCATTCATTTTTGTTGAGTAATGAATCTTTGCAAAGGACAAAAGTAAATAGGATCTCAGCGCCTCAAAGGATATGTGGTTAGCGGAGAATACCTGCTCAATAATAATATGGTAGCGGAATGTAAGAGTTGGAAGCGATATTCCAAAGAGGACCTATGACGTGCCAATTACCCCCAGCCACTAAATTTGCATTTAAGTTTCTGTGATTGCCAATTAGGAGGATACCCTTATTCAAGCATCAATTTGGATAAACCTATAATTCTGTAAGATTGATTGAGGCTTCATGTGTTAGCCAAACATTAGCGCATTACCTTGGTTGCCGTTTTGTGCTTCATTGTATCGAGAGACCCATTGATTCCATATCATAGTAGCATTTTGAATGTCCATTTTCGGCGATTGTGCCTTTAATCTGATGAAATTTATCGCTATCACTTCCCAAAATCTCTTCAAATTAATGCTTGGTAAAAAACAGTTTCACACCCAACTGTCCAAAGTTGTAAGATTGTACGAGACATGTAGGACTTATTTAAGCAGAAAATATCTGAAAGGTATCCCAACACTTATTAAGAGAAGGGCCTTAACCATTTACTTGAGTTGGTTTAGTGTATTCTTTGCTCCCACAAGATATGTGCAAGGTAACCCACCACAGGACTTAATGTGGGGATTATTTTTGGAATTCTTTTCCCCCAACTGATTCAGCATTTAGTTGGTGGAAAGAGATAAATCTCTCTGACATCGGACCCATTAAATTGCTTTTTCCAACAATTCGGAGGTGCTCGTCCCTTTTGGGCTTTTGGGCAGTCGTGCCACTTGACTCTGGTCAAAGGATGATGTTGTTTGGAATTTGTTTCTTCCTTCTGGTGTCAGGATTCTGACAAACAAGGCAATTGAGGCTAATGATGGGAAGCCCCTACCCTTGTATCAGAAGGCTTTGTGTGGCTTAACTGCTGGAGCAATTGGAGCATGTGTTGGTAGTCCAGCAGATTTAGCACTCATTCGAATGCAGGCAGATGCTACCTTACCTGTTGCTCAGCGCCGGAACTACACAAATGCATTCCAGGCCCTCTATCGTATTGTTACAGATGAAGGTGTGTTGTCTCTTTGGAAAGGTGCGGGCCCTACTGTTGTGAGAGCTATGGCACTGAACATGGGAATGCTTGCCTCATATGACCAAAGTGTGGAATTCTGTAGGGATACTCTCGGGTTGGGTGAGGCTGCTACAGTGGTCGGTAAGACTCTTTGTCAAACACTAGATAACTGGAATAATGCCCAAATGTTCCATAGCTGTACTTTGGTTTTTTGTGAGTAATAAAAATGCTCTTAAGGTTAACCTTGCTGTTTAGTTGTTTATTTAGTAGACTCAACTCATACTCTCTTCTTCTTCAATTGCCATCCACGATAAAGTAATGGGCATTGGTTCTGCTACAAATACCAGCATTATATGTGGTTTTGATCGGTTATGTCTTTGTTGTTTATATTCAGGGGCTAGTTCGGTTTCAGGATTCTTTGCTGCAGCCTGCAGTTTACCCTTTGATTATGTGAAAACCCAGATACAGAAGATGCAGCCTGATGCTGAGGGGAAATACCCATACACAGGTTCTCTGGATTGTACCATGAAAACCCTCAAAGCTGGAGGGCCCTTCAAGTTCTATACTGGATTTCCTGTATACTGTGTCAGGATTGCTCCCCATGTCATGGTAATCAATTCTCTCTCTCTCTCTCTCTGTGCGCGGCTATTGAACGACAATGGGGCAGCTGCCCCTAATAAAATCATTATTATACTTGCCTCCACTGTTTTTAGCTCCTAAAATGTCAATCAGAATTTCCTTTGTCCCCTTGGAATTTCAATTTTTACAGATATATATGGCTGATACTAGTGTGTTTCTATGCATAGAAAGACATCTTTGATGTCATTATAATGAAACACTCGTGTAAAGGTGCCCCCAAACCAAACAAAATTCCAAGTTCCACCACTGTGTTGTGTGTGTGCACGCCTGTTATTTATGGTAACCCCACCTGCTAATGAGGTGGAACACGGGAGCCCACTTTCACGTTTTACATTACTGTTGTTTGGTGTGTTACGTGCAGATGACATGGATTTTCCTCAACCAACTCCAGAAGCTTGAGAAATCTGTTGGGTTGTAGTGTTTGCGGATTTGAAGATTTCAGTCGGAGTTCAGCTCTATTTCTATTGGAATAATACTTCGGGCCATGTGTTGTACTTTGTTACTATTTTTGGTGACCTCGCATCCTCCAGGCCAAACCTTTTGCTTCAGAAACTTTTACAGCGTTTGCATTATTGTATTACATTTGAATCGAGTTAGGAATTTTTTGGATGCGACAGAAGTGGGATCTTTTGTGTTTTCCAGTCAGACGAATTCGGGAGTTAATTATTTGGAAATGCTTGAGAAAAAATTGTTCAAGCAAAATAATCTTGTGTACTCTTGAGTAGCTCTATACACGGATGAATTTCTGATCGTTTGTCGCGATTTGCTTTTATTTGCTGATTTAAATCGCTTTTATTTGCTGATTATGAAGATGTCATTGGATTATAATTGTGTTGTTGGTAGCAGTATTTGATAGCATACCCTTTTATATTAGAGTGAACCTTCGCAATGGTAGGAAGATAAAAACAGAGTCGCACCCCCCTGATTCCTGATCACTCTGACCCTGGTTTGTTCATGTAGAGAAATTTGTAAAATTGCCATTTTCTTATTTTGTTTCGTTTAGATGATCAACCGATAGCCAGTGGTTCCTGGTACTCCTTCCGTTCCAAATTGAGAGTCCATTATTTCATTTTGGGTTATTCCAAAATAATGGCCCTTTTTCAAAAATGGAAGAATTTTTTTTGGTGATTTTCAAAAGTGTCCCTCAAATGTGAATATATAAGTATTATAAAATAGGTAGAATATATGGGTAATGGTGGGAATAATAGGCATTGTAAGTATAATCATTGCATGTCTCCTCAAATAGTTAGAATCTTCAAAAAGTACTCTCAATCTAGAACGGAGGGAATAACATGGTAAGGTGAAGTAATTTTTTTTCCCTTTTTTGGACAATAACGTGGTATAGTTAAGGATGGTCGATTAGGGAAAGATAAAGGAAACACGGAGATTTTTTTTTTAATAATTGATTATTTGGGTCAATTTACGCGCACCTTGATTAATCTCTGAATCTTAGAGCTTGCTACCACACGAATTTTCGGCGGTCTCAAGAGGTTTTTGCTCCGTAGGCAAATTCTAATCACAACTCCTTGACTTCACAGCAGAATGGAGGCATCAGGCTGAATTTAGGGCTGAGAAGGTTTTATTAGGGTTGAATTGGGTGTAGGATTAGTAGGGTTGTCAGGTTTAAAGGTGGGCGGGGATGAAAATGAAATCATGAAACCCTAACTTGTAGTATTAATTGCTTCTTGTCATTTAGTCGTGGAAAAAGATAGGAGTTCAGGTTGGATGGTTCTGACCGAGCTCTTTCTTACATATAAAAAATAATCTAGTATTAATGTGGAGACATGTAAATATATCTATATCAGATCCAAAAAAAAGAAGAAGACATATAAATAAATAATATATATTATCTATGAAAAAAAAAAGACATTTATCTTTCGGGATGAATGGAATTAATTTTGCCTATAAAAAATAATTTAAATTATCAAAACGAGATTAAAATGAAGTCCACCGATTTGGACTTCGTGGCCAAAAATAAACCTAAAACTTGCAGGAAGCTAATGCATTTGTTGTACAAGAGAAATGTATGCGCCGTAAAATAGGATTCACAATCCGAGTCACTTTGTAAGTCTCAATGAGTTTATCGTCCTTGCATAAGAATCAAACTTGACTTATTTCTCTTATACTAAAATGTGATCAGATTATTGTTTTTATTTAAAGCCACGTGAATATGATATATTGTGCATGAATAACAAAGGAGATGTGTGAATATCTACAGGACCTTTTTATCCATAAAAAACATATATTTTTTTTTCTGTTATGCAATACAAATATGTGGACAAAAGCATTTTTTAGATGATTTCGAAGAAAATCAAGATGATACATAGCTTGGCTTACCATCGAAACAAGAAGCACGAGGATGGCGGTTTTGTAAAGAAAAGTACAGGGTTTTTTCACCTCTCCGCATGTCAAGATATACAAAATACTATCTTTGTCCCCAAAAAGAATGTTCGATCCACACAACAAGAACTTAAAATCAACGTTTTTTTGTAAAACAAATTCGAAAGTCTGAGTTAATCTTGACAAATAATTTACTTTTACGTTCACGTTTTGCGAACCGAACGATCTTTTCGGGGAGAAAATATACAAATGGGGTCAATAAGACTGTAACGGATCTCGTGTTGTGTCAAATACTAAAATCACACACATAAACACATTACAGAAGCTGTGATTTATTTGTATATATATATATATATATCACATTTCATTTGCCAAGAATTTATGGTGGGTCTAAACAATACCCTAGTCCTCTCTCTTTTTCTCTCTCGTGCTCCTGCTACGAGGTCAGTTGGAGGGAAGTCCATCCGACCGTTCATTTACCAACCCACGGCCTCGATTGTTTTCACTTTAATCTCAAACAGTATTGAACACCACCCCACAACCAAAAAATATAGGGCGAAAAAGAAAACAAAGAGGCAACAACTGCTGATGAGAGAGAGAGAAAAATGCATAGACAAGTTTTTGTATCTTAGAGAGAGAAAGAGAGAGTGTGGGGTGAAGAAGAACTAAAGCCCCACATATTTTGATTTTAGAGGGAGAAATTGCCGTAATATAAGAAACCCAAAAAGATTTTTTGGAGTCTTACCTTCGATTCATTCATCTTCTTTGAAAAAGATTTTCACACCAAAAAAAAAAATTTCCAATCTTCCCAAGCTTTTGATTGCTCTGTTGCAGAGTGGTCTCCTCGTATGTGTAATCTCTCTCTCTCTCTCTCTCTCTCCACTTTATCATTTCTGGGTTGGATTATATTAATGGGTTCTTGTGAATCTGTTTAAATGCAGGCTATTTCTTTTGTTGTTGAAGAAGTGGGTTTTTGTAGTTCTCACAGATCTTGAGGTGGGTAAAATCTTTTCCGTTCAATTCGTAATTTCCTCTTGTTTTTTCATTTTCTTTTGGGTCTCTGAGTATTTGGATTTGAATTGCTTGTGCAGCAGAGGGAAGAAAAGGGTAGAGAGAGAGAGAATGGATAAGTTACAGTGGGGAAAAAGAAAGCGCCTGCGTTGCGTGAAGGTGGTCAAGGACTCTTCAGTTTTGGGGGAAAAATCAGCCGCCGCAGGCGGCGGTGATGGTGCTGTGAGGAAGAAAATCACATCTCGTGTCCTTGGCAGTGCTGCTGTGGATACTAATAGACAAATCTACCCCTCTCCTCTTCAATCGCCGCATCGTCTCAGCAGGTAACACAACAACAAAAAAACCTCTAAAAAGTTAGAAATGAGAAGAGGTAATATACAGAAGTCTAGATTATGATACTTTGTTTGACTTCAGGAAAAAAAAAATTCAGAACTTTGGACTGTTTTCAATAATTTTTGTTGAATTTTTGTTTAGTAAAAATGGAGAGTTTAAAGAAATGTATGAAAAATATTAGGTTTTGGGTAATGGTTCTGTTTGGTTTTTGAGAAAAGTTGTGGGAAAAGGGTGGAAATGTCATTGAGATTGGTGACTGTGGAGTCATTCTTTCCTGATTATTGGTTTTAGATCCATTTTCCCTGGTAGTTATTTGAAGATCTATAACCAAAATAGATAGTTCATGAAGCAGAATATTTTGGGGCAGTAATGTTTGATTGCTGGGAAAATTTTGTAAAACAGAAAGGAATATTTAGAGATTTTTTAGGGTTGGATTTCTGAGTTATGAGATTCCCAAGTTTTCTAAGCAACCAAACAGATATATCTATCTATGGTATCTTACAAAGGAACAGAAGGGAAAAATTCAAAAAAGGAAGCTGGAAAATTGGATGTTAGAATGCAAACTTTGATGAGCCAGTTTTTTGTTTGGTTACAGGGATTTGGGGACGATGAACAAATCAAGTTTGAACGAGAATACGAAAGTGGCAACATTTTCGTCGTCACCGGAGAAGGAAGATCGATATTATACGACTAGGGGGTCAATAGGATTGGATCATGATAATGGAAAGTTGTTTACGGAGCCAAGGAGGGAGGAAAATAAAGGAGAGGTTGTGTGGCCAAAACTATTTGTTACCTTGTCAAGCAAAGAAAAGGAGGAAGATTTTATGGCTATGAAAGGGTGTAAACTACCTCAGAGGCCTAAAAAGAGGGCCAAATTGATCCAAAGAACCTTACTTGTAAGCTTATAAAAGGATTTCTTGTCTTGTGGATTGGTATTTTCTTGATTCCATTTGTGTTTGCTCTCTGAAAAAAAAAAAAAACAGATACCCATTTCGATTGTTCCTCTCTTTGAACTTTTTTGCAGTTGGTGAGTCCAGGAGCATGGTTATCAGACCTTTGCCAAGAGAGGTATGAAGTGAGGGAGAAGAAGTCTTCCAAGAAGGTAATCAGGATTAGTTATTCCTTTTCCATTTCAAGGTAATGAAAATATAATACTATGATTCAAAACCAAGAATTTATGCAGAGAACTCGTGGCCGTGGCATTTTGAAGTTATGAGCCACAGCCACAGATGGGTATTTTAGTATTGAAATAGAGCAATCACAAAAAAAATCACAAAAAATCGCGTCATTCTGCAAGAAAGTTTTGTTTGAAATACTGTTTTTTGGTACGTTACACGAAATGAATTATTATATATTGACCTTTCTATCGGGATTTGAAATGGATTTCGGTTCATAAAAAACGACACCATCATGAAAATTATGCATCACATTGTTCTGTTTGATTATTATGTCATATGAATTGAGATGGAGATTTATTAAAAAGGGTTATTCATTTGAATGGTATGGGATGACGATGATGCAGAGACCTAGAGGATTGAAGGCTATGGGAAGTATGGAAAGCGATTCGGAATGAGAAGAAGTTTGAAAGGGAGAGATGAAGGAAGATAACAGGGGCTGGCTGGTGCAATCTGCATTAGATAGGAGTTACTATCATTTTTTCTTGTTTGGTAGGTAGGAAAGTGACAAAGAAAGGAGAAATTGAGGTGGTCTCTGTTATTGTATGTTTGAAGAAATGCTATCTTATCTTTCCGATTCTAATCTAATTTCTATTTTTGGAGTACAAAATTTCTTCCATATTGGGTAGGAAATTTCTTCCATGTTGCTCATATTCAGTAGGTTTTTTCCCTCGTCTGTTTGTCTTGAACATTCGCGGGATCTCTCATTTTTTGGTGGATGTTTGGTGGCCTAGAATTGTGGTGGATCTCTCTTAGGGGTGGAAGTATATTATTTAGGTTTGGTCTTGGTCGGTTTCGATTTTTAAGGGAGAAATTTTTAATTTTTGGTTCGGTCTCAGGTACCTAAAAATACTCTTCGAACCGAACCGAAATATACAAATAAGACCGATTTAGCCGATAGGGGGCTTGATATTTTAGTAGTCTTGAAACTCCACACGAAATAAATCCGACCAAACCGATCCAACCAGATCCAAATTTGGTCCTCTGAATACCTTGACAATAGGGGCGGTTTCCGGCCCATTTAACCTGAAATCCCCGACTGAACCGAGCCGATTCCAACCGAGCGATTTTACCCACACAGAGGCCCTGTTTCTATGAAATAGTATAATGAATGTTACTCACGCATACACAAAAGAGTGCTTGACTGGTGGGGTCATTACTTGCATTGGAGCTTATATTATTATTTTTATTTTTATTTTTTTAATTTATTAGTGTATACAGAAATGAGGGTATCCATACGACAAAGAGAGTGGAGGAGATGAATTTTTTTTTTTTTTGAGTGCAAAGTAAAGTTTGACTTTTCTAAAACTCTTGGGCCTGTTTGTTGGGGTCCTAAAGAAAAGGGGAGAAGCAAAGGAGGGGAGAAGGATGGCATTTGATAAGGGTGGGGCCCGTGAGGGGAGCTTTGCCCTTGGCTAATCCCACCCCACCCTAGAATAAGCTATTCCGGGTGGAGAGAAAGACGACTACCCTTCAAATCTTTTTTGTATTCTTAGTGTAACAATTTAATGAGGGCAACCAAGTAATTTTATACATCATCCATCTACTCTTATCCATCAACTACTACTCAAACCAGGTACAAAGTAGAAGCTAAAGCCAATCCTCCTCCTTAGCTAATCCCCTTACAACTTATCCACCCTTCTTTCTTATCCATTCAATAACTTATCCGTCCAACAAACGGGCCATTAAGAACCAATAGAGAGATGTTCAAAAAACAAAAAGAACCAATAGAGAGGATTGTGCAATAGTCACAAACGTTTGTTTTTTTTTTTTTTGGTTCCATGCTTTTCGTTATCGGAACGACATTTTTGTGCACTTTTTTTTTCCCCCAAATTCCGAAAGGTCAAATGGGCAGCCAAATCCTAAAATTATTTCTCCAAATCTCTAAAATTCAAACAAAATAGTAGCAAATACTAACATGAGGCCATCTTAACCAAACCCCACACAAGCAGCATTCACCAGAGAAATTGAGAGCACTGGAAAAAACGAGAGGCAACAAAACATTCAACTGGGGATTATATTGCAAAAGAGAAACACTTTACAAGTCAAGTCATCAGTCAGCAGAACACTTCAAAACTGCAGCTGGAATTTTACATCCAATTCAATTCCAGCCACCACAATGATTTTCCCTTTGTTCCGTTAGAAAAAGGTGTGCATCTAAATAAATTTCCTATCCCCTCTATACGTGAAAGTATTTTATGTAACGGGTATACATCCCCCTCCTCCCACAATGCAGTGGGGCCACTGCATTGTGAGAGGAGAGGATACATCCCCGTTAAATGAAATACCCCCTCCCTCTATATAGCCTATCTAGTTTCCACCCCCTCATTTACAGGATCCAATCCTATGTTTGTTACATATCACTCATGTACAGGTACTTTCGAGAACTGCTCTTTCTTGTTGGTAGAAGCATGCGGCTTGAGCAGATAAAAAATGCCAAGACAAAAACCTGGAGACGTCACCAAAAACCGCATCGTCGTAAAATTGTGCACCTCTCTGTACAGATATTAACATTTCCAGCTCATGAAAGAATTGCGTTTTGCATGCTCTGAGCTTGGAGGAGAATCGAAAAAATAGAGGCACAAAGGCCAACGTCGAAATTCCGAACAACAACGCGTTGCATAGCCCTGCAAAATTACACATCATTGAGTCTTCTTCGTGCACCTCAACCTTTTAAAGATTAGACATGTAAGGTAGTTGCATAACATACAACGGTAATAATGCAAAAGTTAGGAAGAAAGATAAGATTACTGTTGATGGAAATGCGAGGGGGCAGAAGGTCTAAATAAACTTGTGATATAATTGTAAAGAGAACATGTATTCAGTACATTTAAAAGATTACATAGTCCTCAACAAAGCAGATTCACTAATAAGGATTCATGCAGTCGACCCATTGTCTGACTTCTTGCCAACCCGCAAAGGGTTGTGAAGTCGCACACTTACTTGACTGGGGAATGAGTTGAGTTGGGACACAGGGATTAGTTCGGCTTGGTTACATTTATCATGTTTAAGGTGAGAAACTTAAATTCAGTAGAACAAATATTGAAGATCTGGATTGAAATCTCATCATAAATAGCTGACATAAAACTAACTACACTAAAACAAGCACGACTCCTACTATACCAGAAAGACTCAGAAGTGCACCCAAAAAAAAGACTCAGAAGGGGGGGAAAAAAAACGAGGGTGCGCCGTTTTCTCAAACTACTGTAGTAGATTTGGATCTGGAACTGATTGAAACAACAGCATAAGACAAGACAAAAAAATTCCTACCAAGATCTTCATTTTCTCAAGGGAACTTCATCTTCATTCCTACCAAAATTTCCACATACTTGGTAATCATTTTGTTTTCATTAGTCACCATCGTCTGTTTTTTGTTGAGGATTCTGTCAATTGTGTTCTTCAATGACCCTTGCCTACTTACAGTTCAGTGAAAATTTAAAAGACAAAAGACTGACATGGAACAAATGCCCAGTACAGAAGACTACAGAACATGTGTATCAAAAATACCAGGGAGGTTAATACGTTAGATGCATTTTATTAAAATTAGCATGCAAGACCTTTCTTCACCATTTGGCAGAGCAGCCGAGCATTCTATAACATAGAGCAAGCAGGAGTATGATTCTAAGCAGGGAAAATGACTATTGAACGCAAACATAACTTCATTAGAAAATTACCGGAATGTCCTCTCTCCGTGGAGGTCATTCAACCTCTTTTAGGCATGCATGACCCAGGCACAACCCAAGCAATCCAAAGTTTTTGCTGACGTGCATTAAGCCATAAGAAAAACAAAACCAACCTTTGAGCCAACACGGTGCACTATAAAGCTTCAAGAGTTATCGATGCCTTGGTGAAAACAGAAAGAACAAATGGTGCTTCTTCTCCAGGGTGGATAGTTGTAGGCACGATTGTGTAACCCTTTGGATCTGGCTCTAGAACCATTTCACAGGATATTTCACGAGAATTAACATAATCTGTACCACCTACTGATTCATGCATGTAAATATTGTAAGCAGCGCGCCGACCACGAGTCTTTAGTATCCTCATTCCAATATAGAACATTAACGAGTCATGACTTGATTGATAATTCCTGAAACCAGCTGAAGTCCTCGAAAAGCTCACCCCCTAGAATGCATATATAAGACTATAAGTTAGACAAATTCTTGCTGTTCGGTTGATTTCCATACTAATCAATTATTGATTGGTATCAACTTTTTGGATAAAAGAAATTTGAACTCTTAATTTTCTAAGAAACTTAGCAATAAAAAAAAAAAAACTTTCTATCAGTTGGTCAAGATCAAAGAAAGTAAACAGTAGTCTGCTTTAAAGGAATACAAATCTGTAGGAATGCATGACGTTATATATACCTGAGTTAAGGTAATGAAAACGTGAATTGGAAATGATGCATGGGGCCCAGCAGCCCTGATTCGGAACTGCGGGTTCTGATGCCATGTGTCATAATCTTGGCAGCCACCAGCACTGAAACCACGCCACTGACCGTGCACAGAATAACGCATCTCCGGGGGATAGACACGACAAACATATATTGACCGGAAATGAATTTGGAAGTCTTGCCAAGACATCCAGAATATACCATCTTTTGACTGTTCGCAAAAAAACAATTAGGCACAAAGCAAGAAGACTTACATTGGTAGATAAATTTCTTTTTCAAAAGGCATTGGTTTATATTGAGAATCAGACTAATGCAGAGTCAACCAGACATGTAGAAGTAAATAAATGTTGCAGGTGATCCCAAATTTTTCTTTTCCTTTAAAAGTACCTGTGGGACATGCTTGAGCTTGTGCCTCATCCTATCAGACCATTCAGGTGATGAATCAGACCAAGGGCCATTCCACTCGACTTCGTTTGCCCATGGATTACGAATCTGAACGAGTTTGTGGCCATCTACTTCTCTTACCTGAATGAGGATTGTAAAATAGGGATCAGTTAACGCAAAGCTCTGTGACTGTGAGCCAAAGAAACAACTGAGACAAAATGTTTAACAAACAAAGCACCTGCAACAAAGAGTAAGCATGGCCTTGCACAATTCCACTGGAAGAAATATGCACATCGGAACCTGAAGGACTCCCAGCACCTAGAAGAAACCCCTCTTGTTTGAAGCGCAACAGTTGAGACCAAAGTCTTCCACTTGCAAGATCAATCTGGGCCTGGGCACTTCTCATGTCAATCTCCTCACCAGCTCCTCCAGTGAGGTCCACAAGAGCATCTTGAACAAGCCCACCTTCTAATGCCTCGTAAGAGCCATGCAGTTTGGCATATGCCTTCTCCAATATAGAAACCCAGAGTTCACTCCCTTTCCTACTGGTAGCAAATGCAGGTTTACCAGGTGATTCACATGGAATCCAGTCATCGATTACCACAGGAACCCATTCACCCTGAAATCGAAGAACATCAAAGTACAAATTCATTCAGCTTCTTCCCTGAAGTGGCTAATAAGTAATAACAATAAGTCAATAATGTACTATAAAAAAGGAACCAATAAACACAAGTTTCAGGAGAGCACTAAAACAAATCTTAAAAGCTCAAATAAAGCTTCCTATCTTAAATTCAGAAAGTGCTTGAGAACATTTGGATTCCTTTCAGAAGCATGTTGTGTGAAACTTTTTCGTAGTACTATCATATTACTAGGTACGCAAAGGTGAAGATGTCAGTACTTGGGAGAACTAGGCAATGAATTCTTCAAAAATGTAAGTACTCGCATCCGCTGATGAAAAGTCAACTTTCTGTGAGGCTAATTGAAGCATAGTCTACGATATAAAACCACAATCAACGATTTTCAGTGTACTTGAAGTATGATTTCAGCCATCAAACTAGACACCATAACGCATAGTTATTCAGCTTTTGGAGAACTTAAACATTTTACCTGAATACAAAATCGAACTGTATAGATTCCTTCCTCGTTATATTCTGGTGTAATTATAACTTCTGATATTCCAGAAACCTCAGTTAAAACAGCAACAGCACTCAAAAACCAACAATCACCAAGTCGGCCCTGCACACCAAAAGAATTAGATACTTGATGAAACATCAGGCAATTAATAGCATTTCAAATTCAAATAAAAACAAATAACCTGGGGAAATAAATAGATTGAAAAATATAGTAAAATGTATGCCCTGTTATGAATGAGATCAAACCTGACAAACATCGGAAGGATTTGCAGACCCAGAAAATAAGCATGGGCGGCAATCCAAATTGTTCTCTTTCACTATTTCAGTTGGCCTCATCCATTCAGAAACAACCTACATTAGAAGGGATAAAATTAGGGCAACAAATTATAATTGCAGCACTGAGAACTTGATAAGAAACTGGATGGATTGGACTGGAACAAGTAGTGCACCTGCAATTTTGATGGAGGGTGTTCTAGATCTACAAACAATGATCGATCATTTGGAGGAAACTCCTGATCGGTAAAATGGGTGTCTCCTCTAGCACAAAGGGCTTCTTTGACAGCCAACTCAACAGAAAGCATCCGCTGATTTATTTCTTCCCTTGTTTCTGTTCTAGGTTTCCTCAATTTTCTGGCAAAAGATTCCACATCTACAATAACGCCCTCACGATCAGACCTTCTTTTCCTCCCACTTGAATATTGCCCATCCCAATCTATGTCATCCCTGTCATAAAGATCCACATCTGCAGGATCACTGTCCCACTCATCCACCTGAGTAGAACAATCAAGGTAGCAACAGGCAAAAAAATTCAACCAATAATTGCAAACCCTAAAAAGGAAGAAGATACGCTTATGGAATAGTACAAAATACAACTTTGTTTCCCTTTTTTTGGTACATCAGAGGCAATAACACCAGGGAGGGGATCTGGCCTATGACAAGACTCGAACCCTTCACTTCCTAGTAAGGAACAAGGATTCTGACCACCTAAGCTAGCCCCAATTGGTTTAATTATTAAGAATTCTGTTGTCAAAAGAGTAAATGGAAACCCATAATGAATCACAAAAATCTCATGATATAGAAACAGACCCGAGGAGACTCTGTCCACTGCCAATTATCTTCTTGGAGATCAATCATATTGTATTCAGTAGAAAGCATGGCAGCATGAAGAGCAGCAATCTCATCTTCAGTCAAGCACCTTCCCCAAAGAAAAACATCCATTAAGTGCATCTTAGACTCAGCTCCTTCACTGTCCGACCTCCCAAATGCATCCACATCTGTAGGCGGTCTAACGCCAACCCAAACTTCTGTTCCAGGCTCCCAAATGCTGTTACCGACACGTAATGGCAAGCCAGTCTGGTAGCCATCGTAGCCACCATCAAGATAGCAAGTGGCCTCACCCAAATCAGCATCAAGAGTCATTGTTACCATATGCCACCTGCGAAACAACCCATCCCTAGTAAGAGTGAAAAGCAAAGGGAAAATAGGCAAAGAGAACATGTAGAATACGGGAGAGATTTTCTTCCTACAACATTAAAGATACTACTAAGACTATTCGAAGGCGACGACAATCAAAAACCTTCAAGGAAAAAGGGAATCATTCTAGGAAAGAAGCACACCTTCCATCGGCGATACTAGTAGCACTGATAATCCATTCCTTTGCTACTGTAGTTTGTCTATCACCTTTAGTAATTAATCTAAGCCCAACTTGTCCGGCCTCGATACCTTGTTCAGAACCAGCTACAAGGATTTCCCAGCACACTCTCTTCTCAAGTTCAGTACCTAAAAGGCAAACTGGCCCAGACTCGGGCTGGATTGTCACTGCAATGGAGAAGCTGACCTTCTGGCTTTCACACATACTGAGATCAACTGGGCCGAAATGTCTCCCAATTATAGTTGGTTCATCGTCAAGTACACAAACAGCACCCAGAATTCCCGTCTGTGAGTAAGATTCCCAATTAAGACTTCAAAAATCAAACTAGTTTTTTTTTTTGGGTAAATAAAAACAAACTAGTTGATACTTATGCAATGTTAGATTATCTCCATACAAACTTCTATGGGCAACAAAGAAGTACCACTAATAAGTATTTAACTATTTAAGAAACAAAAGAGTACAAAGATGGAAAAGAAATCTGCCAAACGCAACACAAGTAGAAAAAATAAAACTACACATTGCAAAATGCAAACTGCTCTCCAATTGCTAGAAATTAAAAACAATTGAAACATTAGGAAAAGAGGAGGCACTGAAACCCATAACAAGTCAAAGAATAAACGTTATCCAAAAGTCCTCTATGTAATTGATCTCTTTGTCAAAGATTCTAGCATCCCTCTCCAGGTCAAATTATCCGCATCAGCACAGATAATAATAACCCAGCCTAGGCACCAGATCTTAAGCTAACTAGCGTTTGTTGAGCAACTGATACATGATTGACAGTAGTAATTTGCGTCGAAATGCAGTAGTTTACAAACAACATACGGCGGCTACCAACTAAATTATGACAATAAATGCAGTATGGTAATCAATAGAAGCAAACCATTTTTGTACGTCTGTAACATAAATTTTGATACAATTGGTCTTTATCAAAGTTAAAATGAGTACAAAGAAAAAAGCATGTAGAAAAACTCACCTGGAGTGCTCGACGAGACAACTGAGCTGCTCGTATGCGACGCGCAATGCTTGAAACTCTCTCACGTGCAAAAGAGTCATCAAGAACAGAATCACCTCCGACTGCACGCACTGCAGCTGCCACAGCTGCTGCCTCCCTGCTGCCAGCATTTGGAATTGATGATATAAGAGAAGCTTCAAGTTCCTTCCATTTACGTTCTTCCCTCTCCAAAAGAGCCTTTCTTCTTTCTTTACCCTTGCCCTCCTCTTCCCGTCTCTGCATTAGGATTTCCTCCTCCATCTCTTTTTCTCTTATATAACTGTAGTATTCAAAAAAAGTTAAATTCAGAAACACAAGAACGATCTTGTGCAAAGCAATACAAGGACTTGATTTGTTTGAAAGAATATCCCACCTCTCCTGTATGATTTCAAATTGTCTGCGGTCTTCTGGCATCCACTTCTTAATTTTCTTGGCACTTAGATCTGAAAATCCTATGCTATCAAGGAAGAGTCTCAAACGAACCTCATCCTGCCTCACCAAGAATGAAAGGAAATCATCGTTAACAACCACAACCACCTTATATAAGAATGCCTAGAATCTAGTAGGATTCATATTCACCTGTACACGCTCTGCCGTAGCAGTCAAACCAAGCAAAAGAAGTAGATAACCTCCGAACTTATCCCACATGTAGACCCATTCTGTATCAATTGCCTCTTCTAAGGCCAAAATTCGAGCATGTGCACACATTTCTCTTCTGTGGCCTATATCACTGTTTGATTCCATTCGCAACAACCTTCCTTTTCTTAGTTTGCAAAAGAATGACCCTGCAGCTAGTTCCTCATTTCTTAGACGATCTCTTAATTTCGTCACATCCGCTCTGGGTAGAACAAAATTCCCTGCCCTATCACGCATAGCACTGGGGTCTCCAACCAAAAGAGCAGCTGAACTAGCAGACCTCTGGGGTGCTGAATAAGTTCCAGATATTGCATTTCTTGTCTGCACCGTCATCAAGTATGCATGAAAATTCCGTGTAAATACGAAAATCCTGGTCAGCCTTTTGGGAAGAGGATTTCTTTAGCTTTAACTTTTAGGAAATGACTCATGACAAATAAAAAAGTTTAAGAAAGGAGATAAAAGTTTGCCACTATTCACAAGACATTGCATGAGCCTTTCAAAACCAATGTGCATTATGGGATATTCAATCACTTCGGAAGATCTCAACAGTATTAACTTTTGCTAGAACTTCAATCAAATTTAGGCAACATAAAACTAGACATTTAACCACTAACACCATCCCTTAGTCATTATGCTAAATAAAAAGTACACAGCACAATGCATGCACGCGTTAGAAACCCAAAGATAACCCCTAAATATTCAAACCTTGATTATGTTATATTTGTTGTCAATCAAAACACTCACACGAATGCATCCTAATGACCTAAATGAAGACAATTTCGCCATTCTCTTCAAGAGATCAGAGCTGCAGAGAAGCCTGCCTATATCCCAAAAAGAACACCGAGACAACCTCGTCGGTTGCTCGATTAGAAAGTGAGAGAGAATTTAATCAAGTTAATCGGATCTTTAGTGCCATCACTTTTTTGGTTACAGCTTCCAAATAAATACTCCTGTAGAAAGTTACAGAATAGTTAATCAGGTCTTTACTCCCATCACTTGTTTTTTTTAACACAGGTCCCAAATCCTTACTCCTGTATCATGCCGTAGTCAATAGTGCTATTCTTTGGAGTTTTAGTTTTTAAGACATCCCATTCTCGTCCACACCAAATGCATGATCCAGGGAAAACAACATAAAACGCGACAATAGAGACAATATGAAACTCGTACTGACAGAAATTGGATCAATCTACATTACTATTTCAACGTAGGTAATACTGCTAGAAGCAGCCAAAAACTGTCATCAGCCAATCTCGCGCGATACAGTCCCTATTTCAACGTAGGTAATCGGCCCCAATTTCGTCATAAGGATAAAAATTTGACCAAGAGAAAATGTCATGCCACAATATGTCCCGATAACTACAAATTGGCTCATTTTGAACTTTCGAAAGAGAGAGACTCTTATCTATTCCATTTTCCTACAAACATTCTCAGTAACAAGTAACCGACGTAACGGAATACACATTTATAACAGCAGGTTTTTCCATAATCTGTGTTAACATATTTCACATCTGCAGCAGAAGGGGAAGACTGACGAAGTTACTCCATCACCACTTGTGGTTGCTTTTGATAACTTCCAGGTTTCAAAAGCACAAAAGGGAACTAGTTCACAAAATTTCATTTCGAAGCGAGAACACGCTGTTAAACTAATCTTGGGACACCTTTGAAAACTGTCAGTTCATAACAGCGTACATCTCTGTGCGCATAAAGTCTCATGTCCACAATAAATGCAAGTACAGTTGGATAAACAATACAAGCACTCAATCCAAAAAAAAACAAAACAAGATAAGCTAAGCAGTTTTCCGCTGAGAAAAGCATACATATATGACACAGTGAGTAAAACAGTGACATTATAACCGGTCACATTTGGGAGATTATGGAACAATACAGATGAAACGAATAAAGGATTCAACAGATAAACGGCCAAACTCACCTTAGTGGCAGATCTAGCAATCGCCTGAACAACAGTTTCCTTACTGAGGAAGTGAACAGCATCTTCCATCATCTGTTTACAAAATGAGCAACATTGGGTCAAGGGGGAATAGATCATTAGAATAACTCCAACCTGGAATCAATGTTCTACTAAAGACAATGACTCGAAACAGCTCAATCTATCGAAGAAAATATCTATTCACAAAGGAGAAATAGGAAAACCTTAAGAGTCAGGCATGGCCGAGAGACAGCAAACCCAAAAGCAGCAACAAGAGTAATCGCTGATACAGCAGCACCAGCAAACGGTGGATATATTTTCAAACTGGCAACAACACCCCAGCCCTCTATTGCCAATGCAATCCCATAAAGAACAAGAAATGCCGCACTGCCCAAAAATTAATACACAGATTTGAAATGAATAAAGATTTAAGTACTTTGTTAGTAGAGGACTGTGTAATGCTCTGCCACATCAAAAAAGTCCAACAAACCTGACATTTTTCCCACAATCAGCATGAGCATCATACACATATACAGGTAGCACCCTTGGAGAATATACAACAATAGGGGGTGAAAGGAGCACCTGCAGAGGAAGGAGCATTCTGTAACTTTCAATTAATATCAACTAAAGCAACCAACAAATATATAACTAAATCGACATAGGAAGATAACAAGAGAATTTAACATGAACAACATTCAAATCTTGGTGCCAAATAGCCAAACTCCACTCACAGTCAATGCACGGCCAGCCAAAAGAAACAGAAATGCGAAGTAACCAACAGAAGCTCCAATAAAGGGTTTATCTGAAATGCAACAGAAAAGTAGGACAAATGTCATAATTCCGGAGTAAACATAAAATAGAAATGTAATCCTCGCTTGGTAAGGACTAAAGAGTCCTCTAACATCAACAGTTATGTGGTAAACCTAAAGTGGAAGGTTAGACATGAAAATGGACAAGCACAGAGCAAGAGAGAAAAGGGCGTTCCCCTGATTTACCTTCAAACCATCCAACAAGAAACCCTGCCAAAGCCAAAAGAAAAGCAAGGAAACAAACAAAGAACATCTGCATCCTGGTCAAGTAAAAATTGTTTGAAGCCCAATAGTGGATCACACCAATAGCTAAAACAATGAGAAGAAGAACCAGAAGGAAAGCAGCCCCAATCTGTGCAATCACACAGGAACCCAAATCAGCATTGAAGCCAAAAGGTAATATAAAACAAGGGCGTTGTAACAAGCTTTGCTCACCGTCCAAGGTTTAACTATAATAATAACAGCTGATATTGCAGAAAGCAGAAGAAGAAGACCGATGATAAGGAATACACTAACACCACGAGAAAGCTTCCAATTGTCATCTTTCCTGTGAAAAGTTTGGCAGAACATCTACTTTGAAAACATCCTCGACAACATTCCAGAAGATAATTAAAAATGACAAAAGTCAAGATCTATGGCATGAAGATCCTTTTTGGAACACGTGCGTTCACTTACCATTTAAGCAAACCAGAACAAAGTGACAACAATGCGGGAATGCACAGTAAAGGAAGTAAAGCAGCAAGGAAATCAGATGTTGTGGCAGCCTTGTCATCTCTAGAACTGACAACCTCCAAGTAGGATGCACCGCAAAATGCCACTAGGACAACTATACAAGACAGGCGACCAAAAAGAACTCAGCATCAAAACAATGGTTTCACCAAGCCCATAAGAAAACTACGTCACAAAACAAGAGGTATAAAAGCATTACAGTTCAAGAGTCAACACTTCAAACAAAAGCAAATAATTAGAGGGAAAACTACCTGCAAATATTCCAACACATATGGCAGAAGACAGAGAGAAACGGTATGTTGCAAACCAGGATACAATTGGCAGCACACCAGTAACAACTAAGGCAATTGCAGAAGCCATAGCCCAGCCAAGGTACACTGATGATGCATAAGGAGATGCAACGCTGGTGTTGTCACCAGTCCATCCCTTGTAAGCTAAATCGTCTAAAGGCGTGGCAGATACTATTGCACCAAGAGCTACCACAGATCCAGCAAATAATGACATGCAGACAAAAAGGACAACACCCTAACAATGCAATGTAACAGGTAATCAGAAGCAGACCCGGAAAGTTCTAGATCTTTAACTTTCGGAGAAACCAACAAAAGAACAATGAACCAAATGTTCAATTCGTCGTAAAAAATTTGCACATCAAGTACAATTTTTAAGGGACCAAAAAAACTACAAAGTGCGCAACTTTGGGTGATTAAAGCCACATTTGCAAGTGGCCAAAGTCATATTCACCTTAATCATTGTACACAAGAAGAATTCGTTGTACAAACTAAACTATGTTTTTAAAGGAGAAATGCACAAGAAAACTCTATTGTGGTAAGCAAGAAAACTGATAAAGTAGAGTTTCCTGCAACAACATACAACTTACAAATGGGTAGAAAAAGAAAGCATAACCTCATCTCTCAAACAACAGAGGTCTCCCACTGCCTGTTTATTAGAAATATGCCCGTTAGATTAAGCTTGACATATTTGGGTCGATTGGCGATCTAACATCACATTGGAGCTCTGCTTTCAGGAGTTTCTCGGATCAAGTTTCATCATATAAGCTTCTTTCCTACAATATTTGTTGTTGTGAACTTGGTTTTGCGTGTCTGTGCACCTTGTTTAGTGCAGTTTACTTGTTTGTATGTTTCCGTCTTTACGCACAAGACAATATGAGAGAGAAGAGGACATCAAAAGATTCAAAACAATAAATGATTGGGACCAATTCTGATAAATTTAGATTTTGTGATTATTGGTGATAATTGAGTAGAAATTAAAAGACATTGAATTGTAACTATGATTGGCAATAATTGGGTTCTAATTCAAAGCCAATTCAGAGTAACTGACTTGATGGGTACTTGTTATGACGGTGTGCTTTTGCTACAACTCAATACGTGCACCTACTTACGATTCACACGGTGCACCTTTTGGCGGGAGAGCACCAACACACACAAACTACAGAGCAGGCCAGCAGGGTCACCTAAGGCAAGACAAGTGAAACCCCAAGTGCAAATGGCAACATTTCCGTGTCCACCATGGCAATGATTGTGGTTAATAAAAATAAAAATAGCACCTCACGCCCCTGTCAAGATTCAAACAAGCCACTGACTGACAACAAAAGGTAAGGAGACACGGGTAACTAACGAACCTCCTTCATTCTCAGAGTCTGATGATTTCCTTCATGACAAGCACCATCAGTCCTTGAGACCCAGAACTGGTAACCATTACGAATCCAAATGGGAATAGCAATAGACAAACACGCCACCATGAGAGGGACAGTCAAAGACAATCCAAGAAGCAGCGATGACTTGCTGCAGAACATAATAGGATAAACTGAAACCAGTCAAAATAAGAAAACAGGGTTTATGGAGGAAGAACGAGAATTAAATGACAGTCAAATCCATCTGCATGCACCATCAAATGTGCGCTAAACAACACAAGAAGCAGTGCAAGAAGACACACAAGGTTGAAAATAACGTAAAACATATCCAGGGTATACCTCGAGAAGGAAAGCAGCAAACCAACACACGTGCTCAGCAGCCAAGCAACAAAGCCGTACTGAAAAAAGTACATGAGAACTTCAGTTTAATAATCCAAAACCTGTGGCATTTGTGACAATATACATGTAGAGCTGAAAAAACTGCAAAACATAATAAAGGGTGGGGATGAATGCATCTACTTTGCAATGCACGGTTTGAAATTTCAATAGAGTTATAGCATCCAACTCAAAACAAATTGGCAAAAAGTAGAGAGACGCCATGGCTCAAATCTTAGTTGCACAAAGCGGGAGCTGGGGCGCGTGTGGGGGAGCGAATGATCATAGAAGGTCCTCATTTGGGAGCACCGGGGGAGCGTTTACAAATTATTCATACAAATATAATTATGGAAAAAAAAAAAAAAAAGACGAATTGTTTGTAATTCATGTCAATTGCAACTATTGTTTAGCAAATCTAAGTAATTGTGGTTTTTGTACCAAGTACTCGTGCAAATATGAGCAAGTATGTTTCTAGTCTCTTATCATTACCCTTTTTTTTTTTTTGGACTTGGTATTTTTTACTTTGTTTCTTTTAGAATTTACATGCTTAAGAGATTCTATGCTAGTGGGGAGCGGGCTCCTTTCCCGACGGGAGCGAGGTTCCTAGGAGAGCCTGACTTGGGAGCGCGGATGAGAGGTTCTGAGGTGGATTCGCCACCCAGATATGAAGTACCTGCTACTAAGGCTCAAATAGTAACTCACGGGTATTTTTATACTGATAAGGGACAAGCCTAACTCTCTCCCACACATGAAGAGTAAGATAGAAGAATCAGAGATGCATTACACAGAATAACAAGGTAGAAAAAAATGTGAACAGATTTCAAAAATAGTCCAAGCTTGCCCGAATCCTCGCAAAATGCAGCTCTTATACCAACTTAAGCCATCCAACTCAAAACTAACTATCAATAATTGGACAGTCTCACAACTCTCATATACTAAATTAGGAGGCATTTTGATACTGATGTAGGGCAAGCTCTAACAATAAGTAACATAATTAGGTCAACAAGAAGAAGGGGAGGAAAGATAAAATTAACTGTCACGACCAGTAGGATTACAAACAAACACAAAAGAAGAAAAATGGATCAACCAAGAGACTACAGACATTGACGACATTTTGATAAGATACATGATTTCTCTTTCTCAGTTGTTGAGGTCATCAGTATACCATAGCATTCAAACCGTATTTCATAAAAGTAAAATCCTCGTCAAATCTATTCTTCATATCAGACATACATGTTAGGCTATATACAATGAATCTCCTGCTTTCTCCAAGCTAGGGTAATCGATAGTACGCTTGTAAGAATACCAAAAGCGGTCTTTTAAATCATCCATGAACATGTAGACACTAGAAAGAAACCTCCTCCATGTGGTACTATTTCCTGATAGGCGACAAGTTTATGGAAGAGAATGTCAAGGACAAGGAATCTATTGCAAAGGGGCAAGAAACGTGTAGCACATTGGCTGCGCCAAAATAACGTAGACAAGCAAAGGACAAACTGAGAATAAGAGAACCAAGACCCTAATTTCCTCAAGTTCAAGCAATGGAAATGGTACAGTGCTCTCACAGTGAAAGTATATACTCTGAGCTTTTACTTATCAAATAGCAATATTCTGAGCCTTTTATAACATCAATGCACTCAAAGACACATCAAAGGACTACGTTGTTAGGAATATTTTAAAAAATGCGTCTTGTCACCTGGCTGTTGTAACAACACATTATTAGGATAGTAGGCGAGTGCACGAAAAGACGCATTGCCATTACTTGTCAGCCAACAATTTGAACAGTCTCATGAAATTCCAATACGATATCATTTTTTCTTTTTCAATAGCTAGGATAGAGACATCAATCGGTAAAGAAAGTCTTCCTTCTCATTATAGTCGAGGTTAAAAACTTAAATGAGTAGGTGTAGGTAGGCTGTTTCAAGTTAAAATAGAACAAACATTGTTTTCTACGAAAAACATAGAAAATAGATTTCATTATCTTCTTAAAATACAAAGCAATAGTTTTAAACCAAAAAAATAATAAAAAATAAATCCAAGATCGTGAAACATTACCTCAAATCAAGCGGAAGTACAAATAACTGTCCCAATTGACAAATTTTTGTTATCCACAAGGATGAGGACACAAAAGAATGCATTTAAAGGAATCCAGAAGCTGAATTAGCAGATCATATCTCATCCATAGCTCAGTTATATAGGACAGCATGACAACTGATATAAATACAGTAAAAGAGCAGCTAGACTTGGTCTTACATAGTTCATCTTGGAAGCAAACTAGTGACTATATTATCAAGAATTGAGATTGCCTAATGCAATAAGTTAATAACGATGTATTTTCAACAATTTCAACAAATAGCATAAAAGGGTTCCACGTTATGGCAGAACTGGCAAGTACGGCAAAAGCAAGGCGTGACATGGGAAATTAAATCCAACAAAATGCAACAAAAATTGCAAGTAGGAATTTTACACTACTTGGTGTACACGTTCAATATTCTTAAATCCATCCTTCGCACTAGGAAAGTGGATGAACAAGTGAATACCAGATGAGCTAAGCAACAAAGTCGAAGCTACAGCAATCTGTTATGCAGAAAAATTATTCTGACATCCAGATACGTCCAAGGAAAACAAATTCCATCAAGTTCAAAACTTGAAAGTTTGACAAGAGTTATAAGAACAGTTCAGACATAACTTCAAGACCTTCCACAACAGAAACTGTCAACTGCAACAACCATAATAGCCACACATACATATTACAAATGTCAATACACTTAACAGCAACCATAATTCTGCCCCTACACACATTTGAAGTTTTACCTCCTCGACCGATGATCAAGTGAGCTAAGACCAGAAACTGATATTGCCATATTGGCAAAAGAAATTTGAGTTATCATCGTATCACTCAAATGACTACAATTACCTTGCGGGGTTTCGATGTCATAACCATTTCTTCAGCTCGAAGCGACAGGAGGAAAGCATTGATAGAACAGACAACAGGACATAGAAGTAACACTGCTAAGCCAAATTCAAACTGCAGAAGAAAAAAAAAGTGCAAAAATACGTTAGGTCACCAACATTATTGACACCAACATAGATGGAAAAAAACACGAAGCAATTCCAGAAAGAAGATAGCATCCACATCGGAAAGCCCCTTGTTACCTGTTGGTGCGTAGCACTTAGAACTTTTATCGTCTTTGGGCGAAAAACGGCTACGACTACAGTCTCGACGATGAAACTGAAACTGAAGAGAACCCATGCTCGCTCTGGGGTGCCTGCTATGTGGTGCAAGACCAATCTACAAAATTGAAGCCATTTTTCTAGCCCCCGAAGCCTAAGTTCTTCGGACAGGGAAATTTGATTTGGCAGAGCATTATCAACACTATTTGAGTCAATGACGGTTATGTCAGTATCATCACGATGATCTCTATCTGCATCCAAACTACTTCTCTGCAGCAATGCGAGGATAGTTGGATCCAATCCCTTCTCCTTCAACATCATAGCAAAATTAGGATCTAGTCCTTTATCCTGCAACATGGTAGTCAGTTCAACATCTCCTTGTCTGGCTCTCTTTTTCAACAAAGATGTTATTCTTGGATCATTCAACTTTTCTTGGAATGCAAGAGCTAAATTATCTAACACTTGTTGATTTACAGAAGTTGATGCACTCGACTCGTAGCCTTGACTTTCAAGACCACTACTAGAACAAACGACCAGAGAACTATTGCGTTCCAAATTTCTATCAATATCGAATGTCCCTGTTTCAGGCTCTTGAACAACTGAGCGACAGGAACTACTGTGCAATGCCAAACTCGGTCTTCCACTATCTATGCTCTTATCACTATTAACTCCCTCAACGTTATTCGAGCTCTGTGTGTCACCAGTGCAATGTACTGCAGCACTACCAAGGTGACCCACCTCAGCGCTACTACTGCGTTTCACACTTGAGGCACAACCTTCAGAAGAGCTAGATGAGCTGTTCTGTTCTTTCCTACGAAACCCCTCTCTCAGGCGAATCACGGTACTCTTTAAGGCATCTCTCCTCGCGGCTAATGGGTTTGTGACTGATAAATGACGGGAAACAGCAGCACCTAAAAGTACAGATGCTACAACTGCATAACTAACACAATGCCCAAGATACCTGCAAGAAGGAAAAAAAATAACACCTATTCAAACAACAGAAATACAAACAGAACCTGCAATAAAAATTACTGCTAAAAGTTTAATATCAAGGAACAAACCAGTAATGAACTCCGAAGCAAATCAGAAAGACTCGAGATGCGCCCGCAACAAAAAGCGCCGCAATGCGACTTTTAAGAAGCTGATATCCATATAGGCATGCCCCCATATTCCAGTCTATAAGAACAACGTACCACAACCAAATGAAAGATTTAGCAGCATCATAATAATCTTGAAATTGTATAAGCAGCATGATTAGCCAGAAAGATAGCCAGCGGCTAATGACATACCGAGAATTATTACAGCAGCTGATGTAATAGTCCCCAGCCAGCGTCCTTCCTTTGCAGTCACACCATACAAGACCGAATAAACAAAGAGTACGACAAGGGAACCAAGATAGAGAAGTCCGAGATGTGAAGCCCTACAAAGACAAAGCAAATCAGAAAAGAATGCAGACAATGATATTTCAGCATTGACCCAAAAGAACACATCATCTGAAACTGAAATTGCACAATGATTCTACAGGGACGACATATGAGCATTCAAAATCATTCACATACAGTATAAAAGAAAAACAAGGAATAATCATAACAAAAATTCAAAGTAGTAAAGAAGCTAAAAAATCCTAGCCATACAATACCCAACAGCATATACTAAACACTAGAAAAGTCAGCAAGCTTATGAAGTAGATACAAATTTAAAGGGCATGAATGGATGGGGCTTGCCTTTTCGATTGTCGAGGATATAACTCATTGGGATCAGGTGGTTCAGGTAAACAAGCCAACGGACCCATTTCAATACAATCAGAATATGCGTATCTGTATGCCTTTCGCACATATTCATCAACATCTAAGCCATTTCCTGTTCAAATTGGAACAGTAAGAGATACCTTCATTAAAAAGTTACAATAACAAAATAGAAGCAACTGGTTACACCAACAAAATGGGATTTGAAAGGAAAAAACTATCAAAATCGAGATCCAGCAAGGCCTACCATTAAAGACCATTCTGCAAATAAAAAGCATGTTTATTGCTAGGGCAATTGCTGATACACCAAAGAAGAATCCAGAAGGTGAATATCGCTCAGATGCACTTGAACCTGCTGTAACATACACGGCGCAGAGTTCATATGCGCAGAGCAGGGCAACAGCCAGAAGAAGAAGAACAGCAACAGCCCCTGTTAGAGAAGTGATCAGATGAATAAGTATCAGGTTAACTGAACCTAATATTATAACTTTACAAGTGTGTTTTGATATGAAAATAGACAGCCACTTGATACGTTTCGAATCAAGAAAGTGAAATGGACGACAACTTGAAGTGGAACTCCAATCGTCCTTTTGAACTTTATCAAAATCACCAGTTGAAGTGTATTCCCTGTATCAACTTTTTCTTTTTTGAATCCCTGAATTTTCTGAGACTGCAAAATGGCCCAAAAATCCAACGGGATGAAGTAGAATATTTACTAGCCAAACCTCAATATCTCATTATCATAGTCAAGAATAGAATTATGCCCCTTCCCGCTGGTTTTAACAGTGACACAATTCCACCTCTTTTCTTTTATCCCAATATCTAGTTAATTTAAAAACTTCTTCCCTTGGTCGATTCCTTTTACAAATCCTTCAAAATTGGAATTTCATTTTTGCATTGGAAAATGAAAAGCATTTCAGAAACATGAAGGACACAACAACCAAAAGATATTAGATTGTTTGGAGCAGAAAACTAAAGTCTATATAAATTGTTTACGCTCAATTATCAAACATTTGAAGATCTTTTACATCTACACTCCAACCCTTTTTCAAGGATGAAAAGTGAGCACAGGCGACAAGGCCTCCTGAGGCCTAAGCGTAAGGCGCAGAGATGCGGCCTGATGTCAAAGAATCGATGAGACAACAGATAAGGGTAGAAGGGGGGAAAAAAGAGCAACAGCCTAGAGCGCCTCATGCTTAAGCCTACGCGAGTGCCTCAGGCATCACCGCCTCAGTTAAGCCTTAGGCTCCAAAGATTAGTTGGGCTTTCCTTGCCTCCTTACTCTCTTGTCTGAGCAAACGCATATAAACTCTACAGAAAAGTATAAAAGGATTCATGTGCTTCTAAGATAAATTAACTACAAAAGGATTCATGTCATCACCACCCAATTGATGGCTTAGATGGGTTTGGTTTGGTATGGTACAAACATTCAATGAAGGTCAACGAAATTAAAAGCTAACAAGAAAAAGGCTTCGGTCTAAAGTATGGGAACATAGGAACAGGGTATGCCAGCATAAGAGCAAGCATAGGAAATGCAAGATACTTCTTGCAGTGGGGATGAGGAGAAAATAAGAGAGTATTATCCGTAGAGTATTGTAAGAAAAGGTACCTATAACAACATAAACATAAGAAGAAAAAAGGTGACTTAAACCACATCTGTTATCTCTCCTCCACCTTCTCTCTCCCCTTCACAGTTCTATTTTCTTAGGTAGTCTAATAAACTTAGAATTTGATGCTGTTCTTACAGCATTTCCTAGAACTAATACATATGATTTACGCTAGACGATTGGTATAAAACAGTGTTTTGGGAATGGTCTTTTTAAAGATAAGGAAGTGTACAATCATGAAAAGACAGTTCAGTAATAAGGGTCACTGACTCCATAAAACATAACTTGGCAGAAAAAGTTCCAATATGAAACCTGACTTGTGACAATTTGGAAGTATATCATGGTTGAGTTTTTCTGTTAACCTTTTAACTCTGGGTTAAGCTAGAAGTTCAAAATTGTTCAAAAATAAGAACCTGAATCTAACCAACGTCATGGTTGAATTTATCAACACCTAATAGCAAATAGTATGATAAAATACTTACTTGAGCTTTGCCATTGTGTTCGCCACCAAAGCATGATTGAATAGAATGCCAAAATAAGAGCAGTGCCGGCCATTATCACAGCCAAACCAATTATATCTCGACCCAGTATTAAGATTAACCAGCATCCCCAAGCAATGAGTACCACAACTGGAGAAATTACAATCATCCAAGCAGATAGAGACAGGAAACCACATAATATTCCCAGCTGAGGCCCTTGTAAGATATCCGGCCATTTTCGAGCAAAAATCCAACTGAACAATCAATTGACAAACATGCATAAAATGGCATGATCGATAATGAACCGACTACCACAATTGAAACTAAATATAGGCTAAGGATGGTAGGCCATTAAGGAAAAATAACTATTCCATTCAATTTGGTCCACATAAAGAAAATGCTGAAAATGAGCACATGCCAGGCTAAGGAAACACTGCATGCAAAGAGGAAAAGAATATAACTCGAGATACAGCTTTCTTAAGAAAATAATATAGCTAGAATGTGGAGATTCAAAAGATTGAGTTTTATGAACTATAACTTAACAAAGGAACGAAGTATTTGATGACTGTGAGTCCACTTATGGCATATCATGCTTATCGCAAACTATTCTAAACTCGCCTTAAATACCATCAACGTAAGAAGCAATCTATGACTGCAAGTCCATGTATCTCCTACCATCGTTAAACAAACTATTTCAAAATTTGCCAAAAATACTATCAACGTGAGAAAACACAACTAAGTCATCTAACACGTAAGAGAGATTTTTTTCCAGTTCCCTTGCTACCATCATATGTGTCCAACTCCAAATCAATTGCACCACTTCCATATCTTCACATATACAGGTACATATAAGCGCGCACACACACACACATATATATATATATGTATGTATATGTGGATTCTGTTCTGCTTTTCCCTTTCCCAAGGTGTTTCCATTTCCAGACCATATTTTAGCTAACATAACGTCCATTAATTAAAATAATTGAGCCACAACATGAAATTATCAGCAGAATAACGTACAGCCGGCATATTCAATAATGCGTTCAAGACTAAATCAGGGGGGAAAAAACTAATGAATTAGTGGACAGTTCATAAAATAGGCAAATTAGTAACAAGAAGCGATAATCACCTATAGATTCTCCATGGCCGCCAATTAACTGCCCAGAGAATGGAAAAAGCAGCCGAGCCCAAAACAGAGAAAAGGGTCCCGGAAATTACGCATGCCAGCATTAAGTCACGCTCGTCTCCTTCCATGACTTGGTTTCCCCTTTATCTCCTGACTAAATCATATATTCATCCGATGAACATAGAGACATTTCCAAACAAACTAATACCCACACTACGTGTTTGTCAAGAAAAAACGTAGTCTGCAACAAATAAATAACACACGGAACCACAACAGGTATAGAATTAACTTGCAAAAAAGGAAAACTAACACATTAGGTTCCCACAACAACGAAAACAAAAACATTAAATGAGGTAGGCTATAAGAAAATCAGTGACAAAAAGCAAAGCTTTCCAAACAAATTACTACCCAAGCTATGTTTTTGTAAGCAGATATAGAATCTAAAGACCAAAAAGGAAAAATAACCCAACTAAAATCATGCATTCAATAATCCAACTAAAATCATGCATTCAAGACCAAATATTAAATCAGGCGAGCTATAATAAAGGCACAGCATTCCAAACAAACTCAGACCCACACTATGTTTTTCAATTTAAAAAAAAAAAAAAAAACACGCCCTAACACCCAACAGATTTAGAATTCACTAACCAAAAAAGAAAAATTAGCATAATTCAATCCCCACATTGAGTTTCCACACCAAAAAAGATCAAAACTTTAAATGAGCCGAGCTATATATGTAAATATTTAAAACATGATAAAAAGCTTTACCAATAACTTCACTCAAGTGCTCTCAACTTCCAGTGCCAAAACCGAGCCATCTCCCTTCAGATTTCCACCTGCGTAAACTAGGTTAGGTTTTCAGCTCACAGCAGAACCAAACCAAACCCAAGTTTAAGCTAGGGTTTGGAGGGGTTTTCAGCAATTGGGAAAGGGTAAATGAGGAAATTGTGGTTTTTTCTGCTTTCAGTTGGTTCCAATTGGTGGCAGGTGGAGAGATAGGCTGAGAGATAAAACCCTAGACCACTGTGGGGAGTTGAGAGAGATGGTAATGGTGGGGTGGTTTGGTGTTTTAGAGAGAGAGAGAGAGGGGGGGTTGGGGGAGGAGAGAGAGTCACTGGAAAAAAGAGTAAAGATAGACTACGAAGGGAAAGCGATCAAAAATTTCAGAAAAGTTAACAATAAAATAACAGCTGTGTTTCCTGCCCTGCGTATATTGTCTGAACGTACGCTATGCCCACGCTCGATGTTGGCGCGTGCATACCACCGTTGAACATTATTGGTTGTCGCCTCAGGCCCCACCCGCTATGCCCACGCTCGATGTTGGCGCGTGCATACCACCGTTGAACATTATTGGTTGTCGCCTCAGGCCCCACCGCAAAAAATTTTATTTTTTAAGTACTCTGTTTATTTTTTACTTTAGAAGACATGTTATTCTTTTACAGTACATTATTTTTAAGTTAAAAAAATAAATACTTATTCGAATAAGCGGAATGAAACTTTAAAAGTGGAATAACGTGCAGTGTAAATTCTGAAAAAAAAACATTAAGCTTTCAAAATGCTGCGTGCTTTTACTTTCAATTCTCGCCGTGCGCTTTCACACTTAATTCTCGTTCTTGTGAATTATAGTTAAGAGGTGTTTTAAAGATATTTTTACGCTCGTGCTTCTGCTCACGCCTCACGAAGGCAAATTATGTGACTTTAGCTCGCCCCTTCGAAAAATGTTAAAACTCAAAAATAAAAAATTATTTTATGGGTCTTTACCAAAAAAATTATTTTATGGGATGTTCATGGAAAAGGGGATTATGAGAGGGAGTAGCATTGAAAATTACTCTTAATTTTGCAGATCGTTAGTTTAACTGACAGCTAAAGGGACAATTAATTCATCCGTGAGATCAATCAAACAATAAATGACAAAAGGGTTCAGATCGTCAATTCAATTCCAAGACTGGAAATCTGTCTTATTCTTTTGGCATTTATTTATTAATTTTTTCCCCCATTCTAGTACAACTATTCATAATCTTTTTTGGAATTTTCTCACTCTCTAGTCTCTCCCCTCACCATCAAAATATATCCCCAAGATCTTTAAGATAGTACTCGATCCATTGTTATTTGTTATTCCGATATGATAAGAGTACTGACCAAATGACTACTAATGGGTAATGTGGGCTCACACGGATGATCCGAGTTGTTCAATAATTTTTTTTCCAAAAAACCGATTGGGCATATGAAAAATCAGTTCAATCCGATATGTGTAAGTACTCAATTCAATCTTCTATTTTTTTTATTTAGATTTCAAGACCATTTTTTTCAAATCATCCGTGCGAGATCTGTAGTGGGCCCCATAAAACCGTCGGTACCACCAGCAGTCCTCATTGTTGCTCCATTACACTCAAGTATGAGCTCAATTAGAGTGCCTCTTTTCTATGATCTAGCTGATGACCACCTTCTACGCACTACCATTCAATCTCAAAAGATTTATCTTCATTCAGGCTGCGTTCTCCTAAATTTTGTTGTCTGAAATTTTTTCTGGTGTTTTTACTTTTCGAAACTTTTTGTTGAGTTTTTCGCTGTTATTTTAAAAATTAATTATTCGTTTCGACGAAAGAAATCAGAAAAGTATAAAAACGTGAACCGATGGTGAACATTCTTTTGCTGTTGGTCATAATTTTTTACCTTTTAGACTCCTTTCATCGAAATAGATAATGAATCCCAAAAATATGACGTAAATGTAATAAAAATTCAGAAAAGAAGAATAAAATACACAAAACCAAAAAGAAAAATAAATTTACAAGAATTCAACCTTAACCTCGATATAAACATATAAACATACTGCCGGATGTAAGTGACCAAAAAAATTACACACCTAGAGCAGTGACTACGCATCTTATACACTCCACCATTTACCACATACTCAACAGAGTTTTTTCGCAAGTAACTCTTTTTGATGTGTTTCTTACCCCCTCCGTCCCTTATTTAGAGTCCAGTATTTCATTTTGGATTGTCCCTTAATAAGTGTCCATTTTGTAAAGTTAATGGGTAAAAGTTGGTGCATTGTCTATTTTGTCCCTAAAAGTATATTCCATTTTGAAAAGTTAGTGAGTAAAAGTGTAATGATGATGGTTAAGTAGGGAAAATAGAGGAAAAATTTGATGTGAAAGGTATAATGATGATGTCTTTTTAATAAGTTGGAGTTACGAAGCAGGTGACGGAGTAAGTATAAAATTTGGTAGTACCTCTCGGAGAAATTTTTGGGTGCCGAGTGGGTACCATGTGGCCGTGCCCACATGGTGTTCGAGCAGCCCATTCGGACTGTTCAAAAGTGTGTTGGACGGCTGAGATTAAAACCTTCTCTCTCCTCTCACCCCATCACTCTCTCTCCTCTTTCTCTCTCAAATCCAAGCCGTCCAAAACTGAAATGGACGGCCCGGATGAGCCGAGCGGACACCACGTTGTACCCACTCGGCACCCAAAAATTTCTCGAGGCTCAAGTATGCGGAGATGGAGAGACGTCAAAACCACTTGAGTTAACTCTCCATCTCACCCTATAAAAACCCCCCTTGATGTCTCCAGTGTTGACCAAAAAGAGCCATTTTTCTCACATGACCAGTCACCAGTCACAAGCACGCCTTTAAACAAAACCTCGTATGAATTAACTATTGGCATGATTGACTCCAATACTCACGGTAGGAAATACTGTGTAAAATAAGAATATGAAGGCTACTGATTTTGTCACTCCCTTTTTTGTTAATGCTACTTCTCTGCAAGTATATTTTTTGTGCAAAAATACACTTGCAGGGAAGTGGCGTAAACAAAAAATGAAGTGGCAAAATCATTTTCCAATACAAATTATAAACAAGAGAGATCAATGTTGAACAGTGAACACCCATGCATGAGTTATTCTTGATGCACTCATGCTAATTGTTTGATTAGCTACATAAATCTAGTAAATCTGGAGATCGCGCTAAAAGTGAAAACAAACCACACGAATCATGTTGGGATTTTAAATAGGGTTACCCGCAACTTTAACGGCCACCTAATACGTTGGATTTAGAAATTTCTCTAACAAACTTCCCAAACAAAAATCAAAACTCCTTTTTTTGTTATAGTAACAAATACATTTCCAACTCAATTTCACCACAATGAATGTACTTTGGATTGATGGCTTACCTAAGGGACATTTAGAAGTACTATTTCCATTGTCTAGAAACAAAAGCTATGTATCTACAACAAGATTCTCATTTTTTTTACCAAAAAGAAAGAATACCAAAGGTCAATGTCTCTTGACAAAACAAAGCATGTCATGAAGGCGATTTCGCAGAACTAAATCACTCCGCACCTAAAAGTTTCCATTTTGACCTTTCATCAAACAGGTAGTGAGGTATCCAAGAAAATGCACACGACACAGTTCAAATGACTATCAATTACATACGCACACACAATTCAATCAAAAAAATGCAAATTTACGTTTAATTGAATACATGTAACAAACATCTACGTTCAGAACAACGGGACTTTCGAGAATTGAATCACAAGGAGCAATTTGGATATAAGTAATTTAGCATTGAAAAAAGAGAGCAAAGAGAGAGGGTTCTTACCGAGAAACTGCTAAGAGTTCCCGAGAGGTATGGGAGATAGAGATTTGATGACGAGGAAAAAATGATGGTTGGTGCACTTAACTGTTATTCCCTCCGTCCCAAATTGTTGCTTCTGTTCACTATTTGGGACCTGAAATTTAAGTAGGTAATCCCAAATATTGGATGAGTCCAGATTGTAAAGTCTCACTCTCACTCGCCTTATTTCTCAGAGATTGAGTAGGTAAGTATAGTTAACTTCTCCTCTCAAGCTCAAGTCTTAAGTTTGAGCTATAATTGAACGAGCTAGTTAGAGTCTATTATTCTCTTTTCTTACAAGATCAAAGAGCACGTCAGGAAAGTGATTTTGACACATCACATTTAGTCATTGACACTCCACTTTCTGTTATTATCCTATGTGAAATTACCAATTACCCTTTATTTTGTTAGTGTCCATCCACTTTCTCACACATAGAAGAGTATTGTTGTAATTTTAAATAGGAAAAAGACAAAAAGGAGAGTGCCAATGGCTAAAAGTGAACCGCCAAAATCAATTTCCAGCAGGTTATCATGCAAATCTTAAACAGTTATCTGCCCACGTATTTCTATTCAAAAGAATGTTATTTATAACTTCCTCTTTTTTGAACTTTATTCGTAACTAGTTGGTTAATTTGCTAATACTTTTAAATTTTTGCAACACAGCTTTTGGGGTATGGCTTGAAATTGAGACCAACTCTAGGTCTTACTACCCCGGTCAAAACAAGTCTGCCGCCCAACTTAGACAACAAAAGCTGAGATGAGACAAAAGTTACAAAACCAAAAAAAAAAAAAAACCCAACAAGAGCGAATTTTTTCTGACATCCACAATAACAAATTGGAAAAAAAATTGACCAATAAAAAAAAGGAGAAAAAACCACAAAAAAAAAACCCAACAAGAGCAATTTTTTTCTTACATCCAGAATAACAAATTGGGAAAAAAAATGACCTATAAAAAAAAAGGAGAAAAAATCAAACAAAATATAGTTTGCTTGGTCAAACTAGTTTTAGCAAATCCAGTCCAGCCTCAAATTGTAGCCTCCCCATTTCCCTCACTGCCCTTCCAACACATGTGGTTGTCACCAAAGTAGCATTGGCCTCGGAGCCATTAGAATTGCTTAACAAATGGAGTATTGGTTTTAACAAAAACCTTATCAATTGTACTAAAATATGGCTGTTTGTTCTGGAAAAATATTTTCGATATTGTTAATCTCGGCGACAATGGTGATGACGATGATGGTAACGAATGCATCTGCTGCAACTGTCTCGGAATGTGTGGTGGCTTGCATGCCTATATGCTTGAAATTGAAGGATTCGGCGGAGGATGCCTGTGAAAATGGGTGCACTCTTGGGTGCCAACAACTACAAGGCAAGGGATTTCGTGAGAGGCATGATCAACAAAATGGTAATGAGGATTGATTAAAGTGGGCAATTGATGTGAATAAATTGTTATATAATTCTTAATTGTAACGTTTGCACTAACAAACGTTTTATTACGGAAAAAAAGGAGGCCAAGCTGCAATCTGTAGGAAGTTGTTACCTTGTCGGAATTGATTTCGAGACTCGTATTCAATTGGAAAAAAAGGCTACATAGTTTTTGCTTAATCAGCATGATTGTACCATTCTTTATAGTCGAGGTAGGAGTTATTTGATTGTTCAAAGCTTTCTTTATCAATAACCTATGGAGTTTTTCTCTTACCACCTTGTGAATTTTGAGAGCTGCTCGTGCATTTGAGTTTGAGCGGTGCTATCCCCACCGCTTTGTTTCATTGCTCTCCCCCATCGCAGCGCTCAATCTTACCGTCTGTCTTGACAATTAATGGTCTGGATTTTAATAGAGCTCTTCTAGGGAAGAGTTGGAAGAGTCTTTTAAAATCTAAACCGTCCAAAATACTTTTGGACGGTGAGATTAGAGCGGTGAAACATAGCTGTGAGGGTAGACTTTCTGTTTGAGTTTTTATATATCTCGTTTGCTGTCATGCTATTTACCTTTCATTCGCATTCAGATGCATCAACTCTATAAGGCCTCGTTTGATTCGGGGATTAAAACAGACAAGATTAAGAGTCCTCGGATTAGTAATCCTGGACTATTTGTCTTGGTACTTATTTAGTCCTGAATCCATTTATCTTGCTAAAACTAACCCTCGAATAGCTTTGCCATTTGTCTAGCAACAAACTAATTTTATAATTTCTCCATTAAGCCAAATTAGGCACAAGAAATGGCCAACTCTGCATCATCGTTGGTGTGTTAGAATCAAATACTATCAACGAAATGATCTACGTGCTCTAATGGTCGTGATAAGTAAAAGAACAAAACGGCTTTAGCATTGGCTCGAGCAACTTCGCCTAATTTTAACAAGATGGTACGTACTAATATAGGCTACAAAATAATTTTCTTGAAAAAATATCAAACTATTGAAAATGTGCTACTAATAAACTTCTCGTAACAAATGCTTCGACTTTTTTTTTTTTGTTAGCTTACTATGATCAAAATGAAGGGTTTGTTTGGAAGTCGAGGAGATGAAGAGAAAATATTTGAAAAGGAAAATGTGGAGAGAGTTGAAAGAAAAAAGTACTATTTGTTCATCTTTACCTTGGGTTGATGTTGGGTGGCTCGTGCCCCCTCCGGTGAATAAGCCTCCAGATGTCAACGGCGGCGGCGGCTATGGAGCACGGTTTCTTGTCCGGGGAAGTGGCTAGATTGTTAACTCGGGCTCACTCGGTGACTCAGTGGTGAGACTCAGCGGGGCAACTCAGTGGGTCGAATCAGTGCGGTAACCCAGTGTTTTCTGGGCTTCTTTTTAGCTGGTATTTCTGTTTTGTTTTTCTTTTACCGGCTGGAGTCCGGGTAATACCGATCTAGGTTTCCCCTAGATTCGGCTTTGTGTTGGTTTGAGCCTCCCTCAGACCTGTTAATAAGTTCTTGATGTGTTCGGCTTCAACGACTCGATTCAACTGCGGAGCGTGCAGGTTTCCGGGTTCCATGGGTGAACCAATTGGTGTTTGCTCCGGCTGGAGAGCTGTACCTTTCTTTAGTTGTTTCATAGTTGTTGTTTTTTCCAGATTTCAGCTGTGCTTAATGTTTATTGCTGGTTTGAGCTGGGGGTCCGTTCTGGGATTCTCTACTATCTGGACCTAGATTGGTTCTCATTTGGCGATTTCGCCGTTCTTGCTTCTGCAGGGGTGCCTGTATCGAAGTCTTTGGTAGTTTTGGTTCATTCTTGTATTTTCAATGGAATCTGTATTGCCTTCGGGCTTTGATTTGGAATGAATTGAATGACTTTTCAAAAAAAAAAAAAAACCTTTTCATGTTTCTTCTCTTTTTCCACTTTCAACCAAATAAGGGATATATTTTAAAAAAAATTCTTGTTACCTCTTCCTTTCTACAAGTTCCAAACACGGTTGAAGGGAAAACGGCCAAAAAAAAAAAATGTATTTCACAGCAGTGAGATTTCAAATTAAACTTTCACCCAGTTGAGAAATGAGCCTGGCTTTGTCCGCAGTCAATAAAAAATGGTGAACAATTCCCTTACTCTCATTGGTTGAAAAATGTGTGGAACCACATAGGCCCCACTCATTTGTACGAAAATGATGGAAAATTATCATTCCTGTAATTTTTTTAGTGTTCAATTACCAAGAAATTTGTGAGACCCACAACTTCAACTTTCTCAATACAACCCACTTTTTTACATAACAGAACCAAATTAAGAAATTTTAGTTTACCCGCAAAATTCATTGTCAACAAAACATACATAGGGGGAAAAATATTTTATTTTTTACGTCACTTTTTTCTGAAAATACATTTTTTACCTAATATTTACGGTAACTAAAAAAAAGTTTAATATTGTACTTCATTATATCTCACTGAAAAAAATACTTTTTACTGATGAATAGAAATATTAAACTTCTCTCTGTATGATTGGCAACGGAGGTGGAAAAGATTATGAGATTAAATTCTACACAGCCCCTCCGTGTAGAATGGGATGCGCGGCGAACCAATGTACAAATGACACGTCATCCTAATGGCCCATTTGAAACTTAAAACAGTTGTTCCTCACTCATGCTCTCCCCCTCTTGGGATTCTGTAGAGCAGATGCTTGATTATGAGAGCCATAGAGACAAAAATTAATTAAACCCTTTAGAATAAAATGATCAAGAAAATAAAATCTTTGCACCGGTTCAAACGGATTGAAAATTGAAGCACTTAATTTTTTTACCGTATTTTTAAATATATAAACAGTCTAAAAAAAATTAATTGTTTCAATTTTCAATCCGTTTGAACCATTTGATCTAAAAGTTTGATCTTAATAGGAGATTGATAAGCACTTAATTTTTTTACCGTATTTTTTAATATATAAACAGTCTAAAAAAAATTAATTGTTTCAATTTTCAATCCGTTTGAACCATTTGATCTAAAAGTTTGATCTTAATAGGAGATTGATAAGCATTTGATCTTAAAGTTCAAATTTTCAATCAAAATTTTTAAAGAAAATAAATAAATTTCTAGATGAAGCACTTATCGATATTCGATTGAGCTGAATTTTTTCAGAGCATCCTAGAAAATGAATCATGAAAAATTGATCGGTTTTGATTAGAAAAGTAAAACACGGAATGAGCATACCCTCGCCAAGGATGATCAAAGTGAGGGTGAAAAGATTGCTCTCGTGGTGGTAGTCCCTATGGTGCTGGTGGTAGTGGCCCATCTCTGTGCTGGTAGTGAAGGAGATGGAGGATTTGGGGTTGTGGAGGAGAAAAGAAAGAGATAAAATTGTTTTTGAATTTATTTTATGCAGATTTTGGGTAGTTTTTATCCAAAATCTTACTCGAATTTGAGTAAATTTTTTGAGTAAAGGCTGGAGATGCTCTAACAATGTCTATCTTCTACATTCACTAAAGATGTGTTTGCTTTTTCGCATGTAGAGATTGCACCAACATAAGACAGTCTGACAATATTGATAACCTAAGACGCATCAAACAACTAAAAATTACTAATTTCGTCCCAACATTTTACTCTAATATGAAAAAGACCTGCAATTTTAGATAAAAAATGAATTACTTTCATGTATAATTCTTTGAATTTATCCACACAAGACTAATTGAAAATTTTAATTTGGTGTAAAGAAAATTCATAAGATTATGCACTGAATTATTCTTTTTATCCAACGTTTGAATGTCTTTGGACTAAAATTTCGAGATGGAAGAAGTAAATTTTGAGGTAGATTTGATGACTTAAATAGTAGACATAACTGAGCAATGCTACAGACACAACTTCAAAAATAATTGTGTTTGAATGGTTGAGTGCATGTGGCCTCACACACATCCAACGATTATATACACAGTTGAGTTCAAAGTTTAAAGATGTGTTCCTATACTTTTTAGAAGAAAAACATCTCGCGGAGGCTCATCTCAATTTTTACAGAAGCTCACTTCACAAGAGAACACCTTTCAAAACAGCTACTGTTTGCTACCAAACAAACCATCACAAACTTATGCACAAAAACAATGACACCAACCACTCCATAAATTTGAGGCCCAGTTTGGATGACATTAATCTTGAGAGGAATGATAATGTGAAGTCATATTTTTCATGTTTGATACAGTTGAAATTGAAAGGAATATGAATATAATTCCTGATGACGTATTCAACTAGGAATTACATTCCCAAACTAAGTAGGAATATGAGCTTTCCTACCCTTCGTCTTAGATTCCTGGTGCAATCTATACTAAAAGAAAATGTTTGACTTTAAAAACTTATAAAATAAATGACTCTTAGGGTATCTATCATGGCATAATCAAAAATTGATAATCAAAAGTTACCATATAAGCTTTTGATTATTCATTTAAGAGATTGTTAAGGTTAACAATGTAGATGTCCACAATGACATAATAAAAAATGGATAACCAAAACTTATCACATCACCTTTTCAAGCAAAACAAAACTAAAAACTGTGATCATAGAAAATATTTTCTTTAAAATAGTTTTGAAACTAATAAAAACTATTTATTAGAAATAGAAACTAGTTTTTGAAAAAAAATAGTTTTTGTGTAATTGCAATTTTTGAATAATAATGTTTATATAAGAAAAGATTTTGAAAATAAATTTTTTAAAACAAAACAATTTTTCAAAAAAGAAAAGTTTTTTTTTTGGTATAAAAATTGTTTTTGAAAAACAGTTTAAAATAATTTTTGGGAAAAACTAGTTTTTCAATAAATTATTATTTTTGAAAACATTGTTGAAAAAGAGAGAGAGAGAACGTTTGTGTGTAATGATGAATGTATTTGATTAAAAATATGTGTGGTCTATTAAATTTGGTTATTGACAAAAGATTCCTAGTTTTGGTTATACAAAGTCCAAAATTTGATTATTTATAGGGAAGTTGCTAAATTTGATTATACCACTGTGAGACATATTTTTTACCAACATTGTTAACTTTATAATTCTATTACTTTTAATTATGCCATTGTGGATATCCTAAGATAATGTTACTGAGTTATTCCAAACGCGGGAATAGAAGTACTTCTGATATTGAACTATGAGGAATTTGATTCCTAATAATCAAATTATTATTCCCACAAAAAATTACGTGCTTTGATCAACCACTGTATGACACTTGGCAGTATTACGAGTAAAAAATAACGAAGGGTTGTTTTGGCTTAATAACTAAGCCGAATTATTTGTGTGTTTTTTTTTTCTTTCGGGTTTATTAGTTTTACGTCAATTTTTTTGTGTATTGAATCATCTCAAAAAAGAATAAAAAAATAAAAACATGAACTAAACCAAATTTCTTTTGAATAAATACTAGAAAAATTCAAAAAATCCTATATGTTTTGGATTATTATTGTCTTCACTGTATTTTTTTAAAGATTTAGATAGTAATTTTTACTTGTTAAAATTACGATAGAATAATTACAAAAATTGACTCAAACTAACAAAAATAATAAAATTTGGATAAGAAATCATACGGGATTATTATTAAGCCAAACAAGGAGTGTTTTGGCTAAATAAGTTTTTTTTTTCATTTGTTAGTCATTTGTCAAATTTTTTTTGTGAATTATTGATTTGTTTCGATGAGAAGAATTGAAAAGGTAAAAAATTAATGGTACTAATAATTCATAGAAATTTGAAGTGAAACAAAAAGTGCAAAAAAATTTTAATAAAAAATTTAAGAAAATAAGCTAAATGAATTATTTAGCCAAAACACCCCGCGGGGACGGCATGTGGTGCTAGAAAGAAAATTAAAGAAAATAGAGGGGCGGGTGCGCATTATAGTGAAAGTGAAACGGAGGTGCTATTTGAATCACCACTTTTGGATGGAGCAAAACCCTCTTTCCCTCAAAACCCTTCATTCCCCTCCCTTGGCGGCTGAAACAACTTGACCCCCCCCGTCTGAACTAGGGTTTTAGATCCGCTCATGGCCGCCGTCGCTACTCCCGCAGATCGTATCCTTACCAACTTTAATCACATGGGTACCCTTTGTTCTTCTGATTTTCTTTTTGTTTATTTTGCTTTACTGATCTTTTGTTTCTTCTTGTCACTGTAGATCTATGTGTGGTTTTATTGTTGGTTGTTGTACGGGGTTTTGGAATGTTGGGTTCTGTTCTTTTCGAGTTTTGGGTGTCGTTTCTGTTGCCTATTGTTTGCTTGAATGCTTTCTTCAATTGAGAGTTGTTGTTTTTGCAAGGGGTGCAAACGAGCTGACCTGAGCTTTGGTGTACTCGAGCTTGTTTAGTAAATGAACCTAAACGAGCCGAGCTCAAGCACACCAAAGCTTGGCTTGTAAGCGAGCTGAGCCCTTTACGAGCCGAGCTTTTTTGAGCTGAGCCGAGCTTTGGAGTCTTAAGCTCGGCTCGTTAGTAAACGAGGCTAAAACTCGAGATCGAGCTCGGCTCAATTACAAAACGAGCCAAGCCGATAAGGAGCGGTTCGTTTGCAGCCCTGACTTTTGGTAATAATAATAAAAATTTCTGTTTCTTGTATTGCTGTTTCTGAGTTTTTCCCCCAATCGTTTATTTGGAATATACTGGTGATTACGGTTCTTTAGATTAGTAATTGAGTGGAAATTTTTAAAATTTGAAACATGGGCTATTTGTTGTAATTTACCTCTCATGATATGGAGTCTTGAGATTTCAAATTTCACCCATGTTCAGTTAACCCACTGGTTGAGCAAAGATTCTGATAAGTATGAGTTCTTAGTTATTCTCAAAAAAAAAAAAATTTATCTGAAGACTTGGATTTTTTCCTTTACTTCACTTCCATAGAAGCTGCAGATTTTCTGCAAAATTTATCATTGGATTCTCATGCCAAGGCCCTAGAAGTACCTCCTGAGACCGCAAAGAAGGTGATTTGCCGCTCTTCCCTTCAATTTTTCACAGTTAATTCTCAGTTTATGTTAGTGAGAAGCTGATTTTCGTCAGTGAGTGGTTAAGGTGGTGGTTGTTATCTTCTGTGTAGCCTGCTGTTGATTCAGTTAAAGCTGCAAATAGCCAGATCCAGTCGACCGAACGTTCTATGACCCCTTCATCGCAGGAGTGCGTGGATCCAGCGATGTGCTATCTCCCCAGCAGTTATCCCTCGAATCCATATTACTATGGAGGTAAGATGACAGCCCCTCGGTAAGATATGTTATAGACTTCTGGTACTCCTAAATAATAGTGCGTGGAAGAACTATCGTGTGACAGCTGGTATTGTTCGATTATCCTAAGAGTGCATACTTTGAGACAATTTTGCTGCATCCTTATGTTGCTTTCTATATCGCAAAGTGTTGATATTGCATTTTTTGAACAATAGATATGCTTTCTTGACGAGACCTATTGCGCATTTGTTCCTAGGTTATGGAGGGACTGGTAATGAATGGGAGGAATACTCCAGATATATAAACCCAGAGGGAGTTGAAATGCCTCCTGTAAGTATTTCTGTTCACATTTTTGTGTTTCATGATATTTAGGGCCTTTTTGTTCTGGGCCTTCTTTTGTATGTTGGTGGCATCCCTTGATACTTTTTCTGTAGGTTTTGTTACTTGAAATAAGTTGTTTTTGCTTTATCTGTGAATAATCTTTTTTGGGACTTCTGAGGAAATGTGACTGGTTGTATACTTGTATGTTTTAATGCTATGTTATTCGTTACACTTTTGTTTTCAGGGAGTGTATGGGGACAACGGGTCGTTTATGTACAATGGTTACGGGTATGCCTCCTATGGTCCTTATTCACCAGCTAGCTCCCCAGTTCCAACAATGGGACATGATGGGCAGCTCTATGGGGCTCAGCATTACCAGTATCCTACTCAATTTCTCCAGCCCCTAACCCCAAATAGTGCACCATACAACCCTACTCCAGCTGCCCTTCCCAAAGGAGAAATCCCCACTGCTGCATCTGCTGACCAAGCACCTCTGTCTGTGGATATTGCTAAGGGAAACTCAAGCAGCATTACCACCAATGGTGCAGTAAAGGGAAAGGTTGGTTCAGTACCCGCAAAACAAAAGTATCAGAACTCGTCTTTTACTTCAAATAGTTCCTATGGAAGGGGTGGTTTTCCTGCATCTGGTTTTCAAGATCCAAGAACTGCCTTCGATGGTATGAAGTCTCCTAACCCGTGGTTGGATGGCTCAATGTTTTCAGATGGGTATTCTTGGCCTGTGACCAGCACATCGATGGCTTCATCGAGATCACATGCGAATAATGCGCCAGCATCAAGGAATCAGAATTTTCGTCCTCATTCTCATGTCACTGTAAGTGAGGTCATTTCATGTTGAGTTACTGTTCTTCATGTTGACACATTCCAATTGTGGTATAAGGATATTCTCATCCAGCCTTGGGCAAATGTTGAAACACTGAGGACCTGTTTGGTGAAACGAAATTAATTACCAGTAATTTTTAATATGGGACCTTCTAGTTGCTGAAGTAGTCAAGTGCTTTGAATAAAAAAGTACGTAGCTGCTGTTTTTTTGAATTCTTCAAGTTAAAGATAAGGTGCTGGTTCTGGTGAAAATGGGTACTAAGTTTCACCAAGTGCGTTCAATATGTAGCGGTAACCGGTTAGTCAATCTACTAAATTTTCAGAAATAGGTGTATTATATTTCCTTTGCTTCTGAATGCATTCGGTTTCAAGTATTTTATTACCCTGTTTGACAGACAGGGCAGGTCTTCTCTGGGTCAGTTCAATTCTGGAATTGGCCTCTTGATGAGAGTCTGTCGACCGAAGCCAAATTGTATGTTTCTGTCAATCAGTGCCCTATTAAGTTCAAACTCATTGGGTTCCAAGTTTGCACTTTCCCCTCCTATAAGTGGTATTGGTAGTTAGATGGAAGCATTAATGTGGCAGCTTTAGTGTAATTAGTCAAACTGCATTGTATTGATCCTTTTCTAGCCAATGGTGGATTGATTTGGTCATTAATGCATGTGTGAAATATTGACTCCTGCATTTGTATGTCATCTGCAGGGTTTGCACCAACAGAGCATGGGCACCACTAATGGATATACGAACAATATATACCCCAACAAGTTATATGGCCACTATGGAAGCACCTTTAGAACTGGTTTTGGTTTTGGATCTAATGCTTATGACTCACGGACATATGGACATGGGTGGTTGTCTTTTGATAACAAGTACAAAAATCGGGGGCGAAGCAGTGGTGTCTTAGGTTACGGAAACGAGAACATAGATGGTATGAATGAGCTGAACAGGGGACCAAGAGCAAAGAGCTCCAAGGACCAAAAGGGTTTTGTTACAACTGTGCCCTTGGCAGTGAAGGGGCAGAACATCCCATTGAATGGAACTGATGTGGATGAGAAGGATAAGTCTAGTGTGGTTGTGACTCCAGGACATGAGCAATACAACAAAGTAGAATTCCCTGAGAGTTACAGTGATGCTAAGTTCTTCATCATTAAATCTTACAGCGAGGATGATGTACACAAGAGCATTAAGTATAATGTTTGGGCCAGCACACCAAATGGTAACAGAAAGCTTGATGCAGCATACCAGGAGGCTCTGCAGAAGTCTGGTGGCTGCCCTGTTTTTCTTTTATTTTCTGTAAGCAAACATAGTTTATTAGTTTATCAGGACTATCTCGTTTATATATATTAACTCCATCCCATACTCTTGGTCCTTAACTTTTCCGGACCTCTTAAAGAAACATATTTACTTAAATTTGTTCTTTTTTTTTTCGTAAACTTTTCTTCAAAAACTAACTGAGATGTTTGCTTGGTGGAGAAAATTTCACAATTTTGTTTCACGAGTTACTATCTCTGAAAAAGGATAAAGGGTATGGGACAGTTAGGACTATTCTTTGACTCTGCCATTTATTTTGGAATTGTTGTGTCTAGGTTAATACCAGTGGGCAATTTGTTGGTGTTGCGGAGATGATAGGACCAGTTGATTTTGAAAACAATTTCGAGTATTGGCAACAAGACAAGTGGAACGGTTGTTTCCCTGTGAAGTGGCACATTGTAAAAGATGTGTCCAACAGTCTGCTGAAGCACATAATCCTTGAAAATAATGAGAACAAGCCTGTCACTAACAGTAGGGACACTCAAGAGGTGCATGATTTTCTGGTTTTTTGCCCCCCCCCCCCACCCCACGGATCCGTCTCTCTCTCGTTCTGTTCATTGTACTTTTGAATCCTAAATTCCATGGCTTTGTGCGCAGGTCAAATTAGAGCAGGGTCTTCAAATGCTCAAAATTTTCAAGGATCATTCTAGCAAGACATGTATCTTGAATGATTTTGTTTTTTACGAGGGTCGCCAGAAAACAATTCAGGAGAAGAAGGCCAAGCAACAGCAGTTTCAGAAGCAGGCAAGACTCTTTCAATTCCTAGATTAATTATCAACTTTTTCCAAAATCCTCAGCAAAGTATATTTAAATTATTTACATCTGAGAAGCTCAGCAATATCACATCGGTCATGTTCTTTCCTCTTGTATCAGTCGTCTAGATTGTAAGCTAAGCTGAATTTAGTCTGTGTGCTTCGTTAATACCAATACAGGCATGGGAAGGAAAGACTTCTGTTGAAAATGGGGAACTGAAATCACAGAAGCCTTCGGAGGCTGCATCTGATTTCATTAAGGAGCCTGCTCTGGATGTTCAAACTAATGGAGATGTTAAGCTTTTTGAAAATGGATCTGTTACAAGTACTGGAGACGGGCCAAAGGATGCTAAATTGGCCGCAGTGTCGGAGAAAAGGTTTGTAGCAAATTGTTGCTAGCTTTCGCATTCTACTTAGGGGGCGGTTACCGGGGCAAATTAGTCAAAGAGTAGTTGCTGGTTTCAATTGGTATACGAAGGCTAACTCTCGAGTTGGTGGCTTTCCATTTCCCTATGTGGTAAGGGGATCGGCTTCTTTTAAGAATGATCAAAATGTGGACCCCAGTTTTATCCAGGATGGGTTGGTTAGGTTCTTCTCTCTTGCTTGTTTCGTTTTTTCGTCCTTTTCTTTTGTGGGTTTACTCTATTTTGGGTTGAATTGAAGGAATGATTCTCTCGTCTTGTAAATCTAGTATCTACTTTGTTGCTAAAGCAGCTAGCTTTTGCCTTTTGTATTAGTGAGAGTGCTAGAATCAAGTTGGGAAAAGTATGCATTTTGCATGGATTTTTTCTGCTCATCTGACATGCTTGGTCATCCATTCTGAGATCAGTCTTGTAACGAGTGTTCGAAGGCAATTATAATAACTTATAATGGCTGTTACAAGGTGAAAATTTTCATTGAAATTCAAAATCATTTTTATCACATAGCTCACAATCGGGCTTGGATTGCTTCTTTTGTGACCTTTGTTTACCTATCCATCCGTATTTTCCTTTCCAAAAAAGTACCAAATTAATGAGAAAAGGACGGTCCAATATTACCATCATGTAAAAGTTTTTCTAAACACATTGGAATGTTCGTGTAAAAAATATTTTGCACCCAGTCAATCAAGATATTAATTTTGTTACTTGCACTTCAAAATTAATTTCATTTTGTCTCAAAGTTCGGGGTTGCTTGTTGACTGGCCTAAAATGCTTTGTTCGAAAGGAAGGCGAATGGGCAAAAAGAACGAACCAGCTTCTTCAAGAAATTTCCACCACCTTATGAATATCTGTTTCAGCTCTGATGTTGGGGAAATAAACTAAAATCTATATTCATATTATAAAACATAGCAGTTTTTATGTATACATGTAAACCCAATGTCATCTGCAACCGTCAAATCGCCTTTACATATTTGATACTAGCAGTTTGGTCAATAAATGTTTTCTTTATATACTTTCTGTCCGGATTTAATAGTCTTTTTTTGAAGTTCGTGTCATTTTTCAATCGATAATATCTTCCGATTTATAATATTTTACATGATTTCAAAAATATTGTATTATAGAACTAGTCGAAATCTATCAAACAAGATCCATATTCGATATGAAATTCAAAATAATTCAAAGATATAACCCATTTTTTAGCCTATTAAAATAGAACTAGAGAATTAAATCCGAACAGAAAGAGTATAAACCTATTTAAGTAGACGTTTTCTAATCTTTTTAGTTACGTATTGACCTGTAGGAATATATATACACTATGAAAAATACCCTTTCCTTTTCAATTAATTACCTTTTAATTTCCCCTTTTAAATTGATTTCATTCGTTTAAATATGAGAGGCACATCTAACAGAAAATGTATTATTTGTAAATATTCTTTGATGTTGCATTAAATTAAGTGTCATTATTATTTTATGTAGCTGATTAAATGAACTCTATTTAAGCATATTTGAATTGGCAGAACAGCCAACAATAGAAAAGTAAATCCATTTAAACTATGTACAAAGCACGTTACTTCATGCCTTAAGATGGGCCATCACTAACAATAGAAAAGGAAATCCATTTAAACTATGTTCAAAGCACATTACTTCATGCCTGGCAATCACTAGTCTATTACAATATCGGGCTAAATCTTTCCTCCTCATCCACAAGATGATAAAACTTTGTAGCATATTTTTTGATAACTCAATATCCAAGCCGGTGAAACAACTAATTCGGGAGACCTCATCGTCCACTAGCCGTGCAGATATACAATGGGTTCTCAATACCATGGGTTCTCCAGCTACTGCTCCGAAAGTAAAAAAGATCAGTCACGAAAATCAAACAGTACAGCTAAAAATCTTTAGGCAAATATGCAGGCAACAATGTGCATACCGCATATCATTTCCAAATACCCCCAGAATAAAGAGGGACAAATTCCGTAGCAAGAGCCAAAAAAATGGCAAAAAGAAAGGCCTCAGAGATCTTGGTGGATAGGAATCATCAGGTAGGATTCATAAAGAATCCAATCAAGAGTAGCAAATATATAATCACATCACCGGCCTTTCCTTTTTTCTTTTCAGAGTTTAGAAATTAAGATAAATGAGCCTAATACACCAGAATTGATCGTTCAAGCTCCAGTTTTTAACTGGAACAGTTATTTGAATTAAAGATGATATATTGTGAGAGAATGAACTGTTTCGTCTCATAAAACACAAGAAATAAATACTTAAAAAAATAAGAACTAAACGGGGCCTTCATTTATGAACCCTATCGAAACTACTAATACTAACTTTAATACCAAAAACTATATACCAGAGAACAAAAATATTGATATTGGAGGGGGGGAAGAGCACAGGATGATGAAGTCAGAAGTAGCTGGTTGTGTAATCATCTCTTTAAGAAAGAAAGAGAAATCATTGGGAATCCGTCTGATTTATTTCATCATCCAAACATCATCACGGCCTCCCCCCAAAGTGCATTTTCAGAAATACTACTACTATAAAACAAAATCAAAATACAACTAAATACACTATTAATTGCAAAATACTCCACTAGCTAGCAATAACGATGGATATAGAGAAATGTATCTACCTTGTCACCGATAAATCCTATTAAGATTAGAATAATCGGAGCTAAAGGGAGAGGTATATACACGAAGATGTCTGTATATACGTGTCGTTCAATGTAGCCTGACGATAGATCCCTTGATCCACCGTGCTGTTATTGGAATCCAATCAAGGGATTTGCAATATCAGGCGTAGAACAAACATCCAAGTTTCTCTCTCTCTCTCTCTCTCACTAGTATTTGATCGGTAGAAGAACCCTAGCTAATGTATCGACTCTACTTATTAAACCCTAGCGCCTCCCTCGTGTTTTTACTGAAACCCTAACGAATGCGTGATTACTACTGAAACCCTAGCGCCTCTCTCTTGGTACAGGCGATGAGATATTTATAGAGAGGAGGACAGCGGGGTTACGTGATGTGGGTAAAACGAGACGACGACGTTTGGCGTTAAAAGGGTGGATCCGGATCCTTAAGTTAAGTTAAGTGAAGCCCTAGTACTAAAACGGACTTGGACCCTTTCTCCTCCTATGGGAGATTTTCTTTTTCTTTTTGGGCCTTGCTATTTGCAGCCACAAATTTTCTGAACGTAGTCTGTGTACCATATTATATACATGCTACATTTAGGAAATAAATAGCTGCAAATAGCAATGCCCTTCTTTTTTTCCCTCTTTATCATGTGTTAGAAAAGTTTGTATGAGTATTTCTTATCCATTAATGAGTCCGTTCTCATCTGTACCGAAAACCTCCGTGCCGAGGGATTTTTTAGCCGTTGGATTGTGTGAATTTTTTTTTTAATGCCGGAAAACAACTTGGCACAGAAACACATGAGTTTTCTGCACGAAGGATCTTGGCTCCCATTAATGATATCAACTCATTCTCTAGCATCAGTTGAATCTAATACTAGTTATTTACTTGAATGGAGTTACACAACCGGAAATTGAATTAGTATCAAGTTAATTCAAATCGGAATATTCAGAAAGGGGTCTGAGCTTAAATAAATTCAAATTAACAGGATTTTCGTCCCCAAGCTAGGCTTTTTGCATAAACATTCTCCCATATCGGTTTGAAAACACAACCAAAGCAAAATTGGGCAGCAAGCACATGTTGAGAAAGTCTCAGTCAATTGCGGCAGCAGCTTCACAAGCATACAATTTTAGAACTCCCAGTTCTCTTTTATCAACCTAAGTGTCCCTGAAGGAGTAAGAAAGGGCCATTTTCACTAAATAATTTGGACAAAGATTAGTAGATTACGATGTCAAGAAACTCGAACAAATCGATGAAACGACAAAACTATATCGAGAAAATCAAACCATTAAGCTTAGGAACCAATGCCAAATCACATCATCGACAACGGGCAGGGAAAACTTTGTTCTCATTATCGGCATCATTACAACTTACAAGTTAAAGGGACATCTGACTGGTTCTGCTTTACGACTATGGGATCACGATCTTTTGTCCTGGAAAAGAATGCTATAACTGGGTAACTGTACAAAAACTCACTTCTTTCATACATAACCCGCTGCTGAATTGAGTCTTTTATAGAAATGGTATCTGGATCAATAAATAAATAAACAAAAAAGTGGGGAGTAGATGCTAAGCTAAATTTGACTTCACTTGATCGAATTCAAAAGCTCTGAAACTTGGTTACTGCATTCTCATCCTGCAAATGGCGATACTTATCAGTGAAAACAAAATAGAAAGAACTAGTACTTCATGAGTTTGACACCATCAGTTACTATGTGGGCTAGAATTCATCATGCTCAAACATAAATTACTCTGATTAATCCTCACAGTTTAAACAAGTGCAAGAACTGAAATAAGTAGATAGTTTCAGTCTTTGTGCCAACACGTAAAGGCCTTGAGACATACAGCATACTCCCCGTGTACATTTCATGCTTCACATATTTAAGACAGATCGTGAGACCAAGGGCTATCCCGAAAACAGACTTAAATTTCATATAAAAAGCAAAAGTGTATGGATGGTAGTTTGCAATTTCTCCTCCGACATGGTGAAAAAGAAGACTAAACCACACATCTACAAAATGAGAGAGAGAGAGAGAGAGGCCAATGGTGTTGTGGAGCATGTGTGCCACTGGTGCTGTGAGGGTCCGCAAGAAGACCAAAAAGTTCCGAGACGAGGTTAGGGCTTTTGGAAAAGGCTGTGCCTAAATAGGGCCATGTGAGGAATCCCCTGTTTTCGCAAGTGAATCAGAGCTGGAAGCACCAGACAACTACCCTCCCCAATCATGGCCTCTCCTCCATCTTCCCTCTCTCCACCCTCTCAAGGCCCAACCTTTTGGGATAAGCTTGATCCCACCCGTGGTTCGGCCTCAATGCCTACTCCACGGGAGAGAGAACAATTTCCATTAATATTGTATGAACACAATGAGATAAGAAATACCCCAACCCAAGCTCACTAGTATTTTTATCTCTCTCTCACTCACACAATACTCACACAATTTTCTATCTACCAAAAAACACCCACTTATAGTTTGGTTTTTCCTGACTCTTTCACACACCCACTCAAATCACTACACAAACCCCTTATAAATACACAGCATGGGCAGGAAGCAAAATGGAGCACCAAAAAACCTCTTGAATAGCCGAGAACCTTCTGGAGGTGAAGCATCAAATGCACAGCCGGCAACCCCATCTCAAGAGAACTTCCAAGGAAATTAACTTCAGCCAACAAATACACCACAAATCAACCTTTTCTTTTTCTTTCAAAACATTACCACATGGGCAAAAAACCCAACACAACCCCCTCCCCTTTGCCTTCCCTCTACCCTCTGCTCCCAACCCCTTTACCGACCATCTAATTAGGTGGAACCAAATGGCTTTGCATAGAGAGATATAAAGTAAGGAGAAAAGGTGGAGAAGGAATATTCGTCAGAGAGAAACATGAATGTGGGAGAATTGGGATGGAATTAAACAACCTGTTATTTTGACATGTTTCTCATCACACAGATATCCTCGTGTTTGAGTCGAGCTATGGTTGGAGTCAAAGCCACATCACATTCCCATCAGCTGACTAGATGACAGATAGCAACTGAACCATAATGTGAAAAATCAAACGTTCTAGTGGGGAAGTCTAAAACCTACTGGCCGAAGTGATAAAGGGTCATACTTTCTAGTGGGGAAGTCTAAAACCTACTGGCCGAAGTGATAAAGGGTCATACTTTTTTTTTTGGTTGGGTGGGGGATAAGAGTAATCTAAATCTAGAGTTAAAAATTGCTTTAAGAGGAATGTTTCTGAAGTTCATGTAGTCTCTTTAACTAAACTCCAATGAAGATACTTCGATTCTAGTCAACAGTATGGGGACAATGAACTTAAACCTTGTCTCGGGTACTGGTCCACAATGGGATGTTTGGGGTCATAATTTTCTACATACCGTGCCTATGGACAAGAGAGAGATAGTGAAGCAAAAATTGGTTTGGAAAGCATCAGAGTAAGAACTCTAAAAGATGATATCATAAAACAACATAAAGCAACGTCACTTTTTTTCTTGAAAAGCTGTAGTTCAACTTAGGTGCTGTTCCGGATTCTAAAAAAAGGAACTTTTAGAAAAAGAAGGTAATTTTAAGGTCAAAAATCATGTGTTTACGCAAATAATTTTCTTACCAATATGGATCTTGTTTGATAGATCTCATTGAGATCTTTTAAACGGTGCAAAAAAAATCGAAAAATTATTTTTCATTTTCGTTATATTTGAGTTTGAAATTACCTTCTTTTTGAAAAAGAAGGTTTAGAAAGAAAGCAGAACGGGGCCTTACTCTTTCGACGAAGTGGACACAAGGCACTCTTAGAACCCTGTCCTTTGAAGACTACCCTACGGTTCACTGCTTGGAGAACAAGCAGCAGAATGCTTAGATAAGTACTTACACTGTTGATTCCAAGTTGTGTCTCCATACTCAAAGGTAGACAAGATGTCTTCCTAGTTGAGAGGGGGGAAGGAGGGCTTCACCAGGTTCACATACCGAGGAGGTTATTAGAAGTATAACACTATATATTGAGGCTCAAATTCCACAAAATACTAAACATAAGATACCGATATGGACAGTGGCGGAGCTGGGAATTAGGGCTAGTGGGAGCACCTTTTACACACTTCAACCAAAAAAATTTGTGATAAGCAATGCTAGAATAACAAGCCAACTTTTATGCTACAAATAACAAAAAAAAAAAAACTAACATATTAATAATGAAAGTTAAAGACAACACAAATTGTCACAACGGATCGTGTCTGAGAGCAATTCAATACACAAGAACTAAAATGCAATATTTATCAATCTTGCTCCAATTAGAAATAATATCTTTTTTCCCAAATTTTATTCGAAAATCCCCAAATTAGAATCGTGTTACGGGTTCCATCTACGGAGAGAAAGAAGCAAGACTATTGCAAAAAAGAAGTAAATAATTACTAAAATATAATGCTTATATACCCCGGTTTTGCCACTTTTAATTTTTGGACATTATGCATCAGGGATTTTCAAATTGTAAGTGGTGGCTATGTTTGAATTAGACATCTCATTTCACCCGTGTATGGAATTGTTTCTAATTCTGAAATAAAAAGTTGAGAATGAAATGATATACAAAATATATGGGAGTGATTAAAAAGAGAAAGTTACATGGAAGACCATTTATAAAACAAATGAAAAAATTTAAAAAAAGAATTGAGTGCGCCCCAAGCTCCCTCTGGGCTTAACCTCCCTCTGGATTGCAACGACGAAACTATCACCTGGCAAATTACGTTGACTGGTCATACTAATTCTCAACCAACTAACAAAATAACATAAATGACTTAATTTCTAAAAAGAATTCAGTGTTTCACTTGGCTATGTTTTACTTCTCCTCAATTAAGTCAGCCAATATTACCATGCATGACTGCACTATTAACATCAGTTAATAGTGCAGCAAAAGGGCAACAAGGCAGATAAATTATTAGCTGTTCCAGCAGCAAAAGGGCACTCACTCAATTTCACGTTAACAAAACAAAATTCAAGATTACTCTTCACTTGCCCATGATGTTTACTAGAGTTGCTAATGTCACAATATTACCATTCATGACTGCACTATTAACTGATGTTAATAGTGCAGCAAAAGGGCAACAAGGCAGATAAATTATTAGCTGTTCCAGCAGCAAAAGGGCACTCACTCAATTTCACGTTAACAAAACAAAATTCAAGATTACTCTTCACTTGCCCATGATGTTTACTAGAGTTGCTAATGTCACAAGTTACTCAGGTAAAACTAAAACTAATAACAATAAAATACTTGCAAAAAGATAATCACGACATACCAGAACTATGATAAGTGGACAACATATGCTGATCAAACAAAACAAGAAAGAGGACAACGTGGTCAGCCAGCTTACCTTTAAAGCCGGAGAAGATCTGCCTATGGATAGCTTCAGTTCAGAAGCTTCGCTGATAGGTGTAGACACACCAGAACCAATGCCAGGGTTTTGACCCTACAAACAGATAATGAAAGCACAATTAATATTGGTCTGAGAGCCAAACGCCTATACAGCAATAAAGGCACTGGGATTGAACAAACGTCTAATTAACATGTTCTTTTCTATACAGATTTTAGCAACAAAAGGGTCGCGAAAAGCTCTGGAGCAGAAATTCCCACGCACTCAAAGAATTTTGAGAAAGAAAGAGAATAAAATCCGACTACACAAGGGTATGTTTAGCTCCCAACCCAAACTAACTAAAAGTTCCCCATTCAATCCTTTGGCAAGAAGAAACTTCCACTCAGCTGTGATCTTCCAAACAAAGGGCCATACATGTAGATGCTCTTAAGCCCAAAGACTCGTATTAAAGCTTCTAAAACTCAGCCCACACAGCTGTAACCAAATGGACTGGATTGCAACCGCATGAGAAAACTAGCACTCATAGGCTATACTTATGACAGAAATACCCTAAAACTACAAATTTGCAGTAAAAGAAACTATCTCAACTCCTAAAAAACATACCCCAATAGTAACATATTTGCAGTGATGAAACTGCTGACAAAAAAACTCTAATTGACTTCCTATCCTCTTTTGTTGCTTGACGAGTGTGTGCATGACACAGGAAACAGTTAAAGACTTATCTATACTCTTTTGTAGCTCTGCAAAGTGTCCACTGTTTTTAGAGGCAAATGCACAATTATTCCTCTCGAGGTGAGGTGTGGCGTTCAGGCGCCAGCCTCTATAATTTAAATTTTCTGTTTAGTAAATATGGTAACAATGCTAAGTAGTAAGAGTTATAAATGCTCCTCTTAACTTAGAAACATATATGTTAATCTTATAAATGCTCGCTAAGGCATTAAGTAAGTTGAGTAATCCATCATTCCCAATATCAAGTTTCTAATAAAAAAGCAGTATGGGTTAAAGGAAACATATTTGAAAAAGCTTATTTATTGAACAGGCTAAATAACATTGAGAGAAAACGATCCTTCCATTGAAACAAAGACAAACAATTCATTTCTTACAGTTTTATGTAGGAAAAGAATCGGGACTGAATGCCTGGAAAGACTTAAAAAAACTCCAGTAATCACCAAAAATAAAGGAAACTGAAAGATATAAGGTTTTATACACCCAAAATTCAGAGGCATTAGTGTGCAGAAGTCCACATATTTAGTTCTCGCGTTTCACCTCTATTTGTGTTTCTTCAAGCTCGTCATTGCTAAGTCTTTAGAAGATACAGTGTGCACCCACTTAATAGAAAAGAGTACAATGTGTGCCTGAAGCATGTCTTTCAAAACCAAAAAGTGAAAGACACGATACATGGGGGCTCGTGACATACGTCCTGCATGTGCATCTGTGCATCCTAGCAGTCCACGACTCTTGTTAAGAAACAACATGTAACACAGGCAACTTCGAACCATATGTGGGTTTGTTTCAAAGTTTTCTAACAACAGAAATATGAGGTTAAGAAACATTTTGTTTCAAAGCGGAAAACACCAAATTACATCCTATTGTTTCATGTTTGTCATAACATATGATACACATTCCTGTCACAAACACAGACAACTAAAGATATAGAGATCACAAGGTTCTCCCTGGAGAGACCTTAACATTACAACACACACAACTTTGTACTAGTAATTTACATTAAAGGGAAAAATAGAACCAGCAAAGATATAAGAAAGCCACGGTCTAGATGGTGGAGTCTTTAAGGTGAGAAATTCAAAATGCGCAAAGAAAACAACTTTGGAGTTTGGAAGACATAACTGATAATATGCGGATAATGAAAAAGTCCTTGAATAATCTCAGGGAAAAGGTCCTGTATCAAAGCAAAATTGATGCGGTCCATACAAAGAGGTCACGGAAATTTGGTAATTTTACATGGTTGGAAGTTATGGCCTTATGGACTGGATGGCTCTAAGGCCCAAGCCTTAATTAGGCACATGTGGGATGAATAGGGCCAACTTGGGATATGGCTAGACATGGGTTGGATTCTTAAAAAGTGTCTTTTCGGTTCTAGTCAAGTCGTCTATTTAATTTCTAGTCAAAGTCTTTAGAGTCAATTAGTTGATCAAAGTGTCATTTAGTTTTTTAATGTTGTTAATGTTAAATGAAGTCTTCGATGAAGTCGAAGAGTCAATTAGTTGATCAAAGAGTCATTAAGTTTTTCCATGTCTTTAATGTAATCAAAGAGTCTATGTTCAATGTGTCTTTGGGAGTCTAAAGGTTATTTATTTTTGGGAAGTTCTAGAGTCAAGTTGAAATGGGTATAAATAAGATTGTAAGCCTTATGGCAAATCATGATTGAGTGAATGAAAAATTGGGTAGCTTTCAAGCTCTTTGATTGTGTGATGCAATTATCTCTTTGGTGTGATGCTAAAGAGCCCCTAGGTGTGATGCCTTGGGTTTTCTAGGTGTGATGCCTTGGGTTTTCTAGGTGTGATGCCTAGACCTATCCTTCTCTAACCCTTTCATCTCCTTCTTACAAATTACCATGCACATCTACTGTTCACAGCCCCAAAAGCAACTCCTTTCCCTCGTGTTTGATCAGACTTAGCCCTATTCCAAATCTGTCCTGCATCAATTTGGTATCAGAGCTTACGATTTCTCCACTATGTTCTCACAAAGTGGGAGATCCTATGCGCCACAATATACCTTGAGCCATAAATATAGAAGTTCCAGATTTTGATGGAAGAAATGATCGTAGAGTGTTCTCCAATTGGCTTGCGTCAATTGAGGATTTTTTTGAATACCATGAGATGACGGATGATCGAAGAATAAGATTTGCGAAGATTAAACTTGTTGATGTGTCACACAACGATATTTTTGGAGAGTAAGATTGAGCGGTAATTAGAGAATCAGTTTGAATTCGCATCTGGTAGATCAACTACAAATGAACTTTGTTTACAAAGACAACTAATAGGAAAATAAGAGCAGAGGAAAAACCTTAATACGAGTTTTATCGAGTTGAACGGGCTTAACCTAACTTGGCTTTGCTGAGAAGTGTGGCATATCGAGAGCAAGGTTAAAGATTGATATCAATTTTGCATAGAGTTTTTTAGAAAACAAGAATGTGATTAAAATAAGAACCTAAACTTTTTCTAAACAATCTGATGGCTACTACAGATTTTATCTGACTTTGTCACTTTTCTTTTGTTGCTTTGGGATTCTTATATTTGAGAGGGGTTCTATTCGGTCGGGACCATGATTCTTTCTCGATAGGAGAAAGGTTCTAACTGAATTACAGTATCGAGGTTCTGCAGCGTATTCAATATCTCAACCAGGAGGTTCGAGCAACTGAGACACTAAATTTTTAGCAGCAACTCTCATCTAAGAGTTGTTCTGTAGATTAACGTACTAAACTCAAAGATTCAATCGTCTATAGATTTCGACAAAGACATTGATCTGAAAAGCAGCAGAAGTTGAAAACCAATACTACAAGTGATAGAAGGGAAACCATACCGCATATAAATGACTGTTGTCCCGACCATCTTCAAAGAGGGATGAGTAATACGTTGGATCATAAATAGAGCCTCCTAAAGCATCATCACAACCAGAACTTCTAACTACAGCAGGAGTCGCAGGACTTAGAAAACTATTTCTCAAATCAAAATCTGCTTCTCGCGGAGCCGAACTGTCTATGTATGAAACACCCAATCTGTACATCTGAACCCATAATGATGAGGACAATAACCTTACGGCGAACCCAACGATTTGCATGGATAAGGTGAGTTTCACTGAAAATATAACATAGATTCCATATATCTCAGAAGAAATGTTCCTGCATACGCAAACAAAGCTTTTTGAGTTGCAATAACAATCATCAATACTGCATCTAGTTATTAAATGCAAATGCATTATCTTAGTGCATCATAGTCGGTTAGAACCAAACAAGCGAAGGTGCATATGAGGAAAATGTTTACATGGTCATTTATCATGTAAGAAATTTTTGGAGTATAGACTGGTGTATGGGTCTTTTTATTATTTGGCCTTTTCTTTATTTTTTTTCCACACTTGCTGTTGTACTTGGGTGGCAGCATCCCCTTGATGCTTTTCAATAAAATTTATTACTTACAAAAAAACTAATAGAACTTCCATCACTCTTTTTCTTAATCATGGCTGGTGATATGTTTTTTTCTTTCTTTCTGTTTGGATCAAATTTTCTTTTCTTCTTTCTAGCTTTAAATTACTTACTGGGAATCCCTTACGATAACTCTCTCTAATGAATGCAAGAGTTTCCAAGTTTCCTTTCTAGACCAACGGCATATTCTAGCACCCATGCAGCACAAAAATGTAATTTTTGCAATAAAAAAGTCCAAAGCCAAGATTCTTTGTTTTGATAAGTCTGAATGCCAAGCCTACATTAAGATCTGTGAAAAAAAAAAATATTCCTCACAAAATAATTTTCTTCCACACATGCGCAATAGGGAGAGTCCCATTCCGCATCACATCACATGCCTCTTCTACCGATCACAACTGTGACATAGCATTACAGGCACAGGTAACTTGAAGTTCACTTTTATATTTTAGATGTACTCATGCTTTATTTATTTGCAAAAAAGTCAACTAGTTTTGAGGTCAAGTAGGTCATTCGAGTTACGATTTTGATTGTTGATGGGGATGGGATAATTGAAATTTCTCTCATCCTTAATCCTTTCAGGTAAATAGTTGGCGCTCTGGAGACTTGAGCAGTTGTCCATAACCATCAAAACACCTTGACCTTGATCCATGACTATGAATATGAATCTCCACATTAATAAAAAAAACACGACGAAGACCTAAAACTATGGTGCAAAATAGAGAAAGGACAAACCATCAGCTTAAACCATTTTTAGTTATGGAAAAAGGAGGGCACAACCAATGATTTACAACTCAGGAGTTTCATTTTTAAGAGAAATATGTCAGGGTATTTTTAATGAAGAACATTCTTTTCCATGAAAGTCTATGCTGAGAGGGGATTAAGTCTATGATGAAGATGCAAATAATTTTTGTGGCTAAGGAGGAGCAACTTTCAAACTTCGTTGTGTTTCACTATGGTTTGACTTTTGAGATCCTGTAAAAGGTGGAGAATATTGATGATTTAGCTTCTTTCTAAATTGGGGAGCAAAGTGGGGTCCCTTCCTTCTATTTGCCTTTGGGATCTCGGGATAAATGTTGGGTAGGACCCGGTGTTGGAAAGGTTCTGAAAAATGGAGGGTTGAGTACAAGGAGGCCTGCATTCTCTGGCAAAGCTTTGTTGAGAAATTGGATTTCGAAGTTTGCATGTGCCAAGGAAAGCGCACGTGCCAGGGAAAGCTTTTGGGGAAGGTGTGGCTTTTTACTATGGCATGACGTGGGGTGAGTTGACTGCTATAAGGATATCTTTTCCATGGGAGGGAGTCTTTGGAAACTCGTTCGGAACCCCCGGAGAATTTGTTGGATGAAGATGGGAAAAGAGGGTCAGATGACTCAGATTCTCAAAGGATAGATGGTGAGGAGAGAACTAAAGCACTCTATTTTCAAAAAAAAACTAAAGCACTGTCATGTCTTTACGGCATATAATATGGATTTCCCTCGTTAATTCAGGAAATCATGGATTCAAGAATTTGAGTGACCCAAATGAAACCAGTTACAATCCAAACTGCCTAAATTCCCAATTTACCACAACGTTGTAGAGCATGTAAAACATTCTGCAACTTTTCGAAGTTTATATTCTGGCCATTAGCAATAAACATATGGATAGCAAGAATAGTGGATAAAAATAAAATAGAAAATACTAATGGTTCTTCTCTGTATAGCTTTCGCTTTGCTCCGAATTATATACCCAACAACATAAAGAATAGAAATATTCAAATGCAAGAGGTATTCATCTCGAGAAGTAGAAATCTCAAGTTAATAAGAAAAGACAAGCGGCAAATAAATAAGCAAACGCACCAAATTTCATGGGAGAAGAGAATGAACCAGACGATGTCGAGCAAAACAGCGCAGAAGAGAAGAACAGCATATGTTCGGGCAAGTCTCTGACTGCTACTCTCAATTGCTACTAAAGCAAACAACGCAATTGCCAAATTAATCAGCAACACTCCGTTGAACAGGGCTCCCAGAGATCCAATCAATGCGCAACCAATCTTAAACACCAACAAGGATAAATTATATCAGTTTCTTTCGACGGAATAAACGAACATGAGGAAAATCATCATGTTACCTTTTCTCCTTTCTCCTTTCCCCTTTTAACATTTTATTTATGTTCGGGTTTTAGCAAAATAAAGGGCAGCAAATGGTAGGTTGAACAAAGTGAAAAAATGAAAAACTCCACAGTAAGATCTAAATTCAAGGCAGGCAATCAAATCCTCATGTCGCATGATAGGTGCGTGAATGGTTACATTTATGCCCCCTAAGTTATGTTTGCTAAGTCTATTTTCTATTATGTTATTTCGAGTTTGATGCTTGTTATTCACGTTTCATTATCGATTTGTGCTGAATTTGGATCGATCAGGAAACCCTAATTCAGGATAAAAAAAAACAATGGCGAAAACATACATGTACATGAATTACATATATGTGGCACAAAAACCGTAAATAACATCACAGATCACAGCATATTACTAGATACCTAAATTGTGGGTGTGTGTGCACGAACAAATTCAAACGAAATGAGGAAGCGAGGGAGGGGCGTGAATGTTGTTATGTACCTGAATGTAGATGAGAACAACGGCGAGGTATTGAATCCTATCGTAATCACGAAGCCACGAGTGTATCTGACTTGTTAATGCAGAACAAAGCATCATATGCCGGGTTTTTCCAGATTCAAATCACCCCACGATTCAGAACCAATCGCACCAATTCAAAACCAAACCAAAAAAAACACGAACAATACATGGACCGAAAGAGAGAGAGGGGCGTCTACATTGAAATAGACAGGTTAGGAGGGAGGAATTGGGATCGATGGCGGATTGAAGCGCGCGAATTCACGACGGTTCTCTCATGTTGGGATTCTTCCTACTTTTGAGGGCGCTGAATCTATAGAACAGACATGTATATATGTGTGTGTGTGTGTATGTGTGAGAAGAAGGATGAGAGAGAAACGAGAAGAAGGCTCCGTGCCGTTGTCAGTCCCTCCCTCCCATCTCAAAGGCACACCACCGTGTCTCCCTGGAAAAAAAGAAAGGCGAAAAGCTCCTCCTTCTCAGGGCCCGTTTGACTGCTTGGCTTAAGCGTTGAAAGATGCTACTACATGTGAGTAGGGCTGTCCACAGGCCCGACCCGCCCGACCACCCGACCCGAACCGACCGAAAATGAAGGCAATGGACGGATCTGATCAACCCGATCGGTCGGATTCGGGTCCATTTTCTCAGATTTTATAGTTGGTCGGTCGGGTGTCGGATGCACCAGATTATTTCTCGGGTGACCCGATCCGACCGACGGATTTAGTATAAAACTGGAAAAAAAACCCCTAATCCCCATTTCCCTCAGTTCCAGTCGCAGCCCACAGTCCCACACCATTCCTCGATCACCAGATGAATGGCGTTCTCCTCCACTCCTCCATTTCCCACAGTCCAGTTCTCCTTCTCCTCCCACCACACACTCCGCTAGCTTCCCCACCAGTCTCCGCCGGCTACGGTGGCGTCTCCACCTCGTCCTCGGAGACCTCGTCCTCAACGACGTCGAGAAGGAGAAGAAGAAGAACGAAGGGCTTGTACTTTGTAGATCTGTTTTAGACCGAAGGTTTTTAGAAGGAGAAAGAGAACTAAGGTTCGCAGTCATTCCTCGTCCTCTGGGCCGCTGTAATTTTGGAATCAAAAATTTGATTTTCAGATATTTTTTTTAGATCTGTGATTGTTAATCGTGATTTTGTAATTTTTTGTTGTGAATCGTGATTATGATCTGGTCTCACCGTCTTAGTGGTCTGTGATTGCAAAGTTTCCATTTTTTTTTTGGCTTGCTGGTTGAAGAATGAAATTGTTGTTCGGGTGGATTTGGTTGAAGAATGGAACTGGGATTACACTCTGGAAATGTTTGGGCGTTTGGTCCAACCCGACCGAACCCGACCAAATCCACCCGACAAGAATTCGGTCGGAGCCCGACTACAAGTTCGGTCGGTTTCGGGTGAGTGTTTCAATAATCCGACAAAGGTCGGGTCGGGTTGGCCCGACCCGACCCGAACCCGACCAAACCCGACCCGTGGACAGCCCTACATGTGAGGCCCACGCGTACGGGTGTGTGAGCCTCTCACATGTATACGAGAGATTATGTTTGATATTCACTCCGTTTGGTTCACCATTTTGAGAGTAACTTTTTACTCTCGACACAGTTTTCAATAAATTTCTCTCTCTATCTCTCTTCACTCGTTACCACTCAACTCTCAAAAATAACTTTCTAAAACGTCAACCAAACAAAGTGATTGTATTTCTAGCATTTTTGTGTACCTAGACTTTTTGTCTCTAAAAATGCTAGGAACACAACACCAAATACAACCTCTCACATAAATGTGGGGTCAACACGTATTAGTATGTGTGGACTCTACATGTATGTGAGAGATTGTGTTTGGTGTTGTTGTGTATGTAACACTTTTGTTTTGCCTCATTGTGTGGGCCTTACGTGTATGTGAGGGATTATATTTGGCGTTGTGTTTGGATTATTGTGTATGTAGTAAGCAGAGCCGGTCCTGACTCTTGACGTAAAACAAGTGTTGCGACCGCTTTAGGTTTCATAAAAATTCTGAATTGTAAAAGCTCCTCCTACTTTTTTATCCCTTATAATGGTCCAACAAAAAATGCTCTATTTTTAATTTTTGTTTTAACCTCTCGAAAAGTCAGGGTTGACTCTGGTAGTGAGAGAGATACTAGCTAGGTGCACAATCATTCGAACATAACATCAAACACAACTTCACATACACATGGGTTCCACACACATTTAACACGAGACCCACGTGTATGTGAGGGTTGTGTTGGCATGATTGTGCACCTAGCATTTTTGATATAGTAAATGTTTTTTTTTCCTCACATGTATGTGAAGGATTGTGGATGGTGTTGTGGTTGGATTGTTTTTAGAAAATCTTCAAACACAACTTCGGGCGTTGTTTGTGTTCGGAACCGTTCGATGTACGTGAATCCATGTGCGTCGAATCTATCTATCTATCTATCATTATCTTATAGGAATGTGTTTAGGCCTACCAATCCTCCAAACCTCCATCCCTAATCTTCTAAAGTTTTGATTTTCTTATCTTAAATACCCTATAAGAATGTATTTAAGCTCCACAATCTTCCAAACCCCAAATCCTAATTTCAAAGATTTTACATTTTCTTTAAAAATAGAAAAAAACCCCACGTTCACCCCTCCCTCCTTTCCTCCTAAAACACCAGCCCATTACCCAAAAAAAAAAAACCACGTTCACCACTTTCTCTTCTTCTACTATTTAATTTCTTCTCATGCAACTCCTCACCACTTTTCCCATTCTTTAATTCTCACCAACTCCTCACTTTTCCTCTTCTTTGATCCTCACCATTTCAATATTTTGTTATGCAAATTTTGAAAGCAAGATGCTATGTTCAAGAACTACACTGATTTAGGAGATTGATCAATTCACTACAATGTTTGTTTTAAGTTCTCATCAATTGCTTAAAGGTTTAATTATTATTATTTTTTTTTTGTATTCATGCACTTTTCTTGCCTCTTTGTTTAATATTCTCACATTCGCTTTCCTAATAGTGTTTTCACTTTTTTGTCTCTAGATTTTGAATAAGAGATTGTGATCACTATCGTTTGATTTTAGTGCTCATCCACTGCTCAAAGGGCAATCTTGCGAATTCTCTTCCTCTGCTTCTACCCATAAAATTGTGAGCGAAACAAAATTTGGCCGGAAATTTCTTGGTGGCAAAAAACCAATGAGCTGTAGTCTGAATTTCCTTTTTCTTTTTTGACACGGGTAGTCTGAATTTCAATGCGGGGAAAATTAGGACTTTAAGTGTGTAATTGTCTACTTTAATCTGCATTTTTGAATGTATAGTATCATTTGTCATGACCCTTTTCGTCAATTTAGTCAACTATACATGGAAAGATTAGGAATTTAAAAGTGTAATTGTCCGTATGTGTTTTCTGAGATATATGAATATTAGTGGATGCCCGTGTCTGAAGGCACGGTTCCGAATCGATGGCCAAAAAATTATTAAGTTTTATCCCTCTAACCTCTTTAACGCAATGGCAGAAAAAAATCAACAGAGCATCATTTTCTTCACTCATCAATGACAGTGTTTAAATGTCCATGTTTAAAAACATGGTGTAACATATTGTAAGTAACCTATTCTTCCCTCGATTGATTATCTCCACCTATCCTTCCCCAAGTTGTAAATCAATATCACAGAGCATATGCATATTAATATAAATTTCCCCAAGTTGTAAATCAGTATCACAGAGCATATGCATATTAATATAAATTTTATGAGTTACTTTCAATGAAAGACATCCCAAACCAATAATCATTCACAAAGACTATCAGATTTAGTACATACCAACATTAACACCACCTTCAAACAGGATCATTTGATTTTGCCTCACAAGAAAATATAACTTGAAGCAATAGTCCCAAGTCCAAATGATCACATCGCAATACTTCTCAAGCAACAGTGAGGACTTAGTCAATCACATAACCACCATCTCTTGCCAGCATAAAAAATGAAAAAGGATTTACAGAAAAAATTAGGAACCAATGTAATAGACCAAGGGCAGTGCAATTGGATTAAATCCATCACCAAGATTGTAGACCAAAAATATAACTTCAATCCCACACTCCCAATTGCACAGTACATGCCTAGTAGTACAACTAAGTGGATTCAAACAAAATGAAACCTAGATGGCCAAAACAACACATGTTAATTGAAGACTTTACAAAATTAATTTATGCCGTCTATAGCTTTCCCAAAAAGCTATTTTAACCACGAAACAATAAAGAACGAAGCAACATAAAAAAAAATTAGGCCTAAAATAGTTACATACTTGTGGCAAAGCGTAGATCGGGCGAAAAAGAGTCCACTAAGCGAAGCACAAATAGTTTGTTCCCTTGCTTCTTGAAAGAATTGGATCGAATCCTTTGCATCTTGAAAATGAGAACTAAACCATTCAGAAATGTTGAAAAAGAGTTCCAGAAATGCGTCATGTACGGGATGAATCAAAGTACACATAGTTAATCTAAATCAAACAAAAAAATTCTTATTCTAAATTGTCAACATCATTCAACATAAAATAAAACAAAATTCAAGTTAACAAAATAAATTAGAATTTAACCTAACAAAGACGGTTGGTCATCATGAAGACTCTAATGCTCCTTTGTCCCTCAGTATTCCTAAGATTAAGATGGCTGAGGAGCTCCTTTAGGCACACATCTAACCTTCCTTTCCTAGACAAAAGATGTGCTAGATAAAGAACACCATGCCAAAGCCCCTTTCTAGGAATGCTTGCACCAATCACCGCCAACCAAAAACTTAGAGATCTAATCCATACTAACCATATCATCACACCAGAAAATAGATTGATTATAATAACCTAATCAAAATTCTTCCATAATTATAATAATGCAATTAACGTAAACCAATTGTTCGGAGTGTTTGTAAATAGCATAGGAGAAGCATGACTTCTTTTTTGAGTCCTTGCCTTTTGGATACAGAAGGCATCTTTGAGTAAATTTATTTTTATGCCCTCCCTCTAATTTGAGTAAGTTTTTGGGATTTCTAAAATTACAAAGAAAACATATCTAGCTTATATCAAAACTTGTTCCTTTCAATGGGCATGCATTCATGCTGTGCACGAAGGAGGACCTAGTTATGGTAAAATAGAGAGTATAACTGAACTAGTGATGCAGTAAGTGCTGAATTTTAATTAAAAATTTGGTAAGTGGTTGAAAACCAACTCAAACATGTGATTTGTGGAAAATAACTTCTATCAAATGAGATTTATGGAATTTGCTAGCACTTAGAGAGAAAAATAGCTAGTTTGGTCTCAAATTCCCACGACACATTGGCCAATACTCTCGATAATTGTTAGGCGTGAGTAACCGTTAGGCCAGAGAAGACCGCGACTTAAAAATCCTGTTCCATATAAAGGTGAAATATATTAGTACTTGATACGCCTATAATTTAGTAGTTCTCGGGGCTGTTTCAATTGCAGGCTTAGATTACTGATTATTCTATTCATTGGAAGTGAATGAGCTATTTTTCATCTGATTAACAGGAGGGAGATAAGCTACTTATGTTTGTAAGGTGGGCAACTTCCACTGCTTTACAGTCTTGCTCTGCAAAAGTGCTTCAACTAGGACCCATGATGGGTGGGTGCCTGACAGGGGATATCGGAATCCCATAATTGGCTCGACAGGAGCAAATGCTCATATTGGTTACGCTCAGGACCTACCAACAGGTAAGGTGCCTAGCAAAGGATATCGGGATCTCTTAATTGGCCCGACATGAGCTTATGCTCATGACACATAACTATGAAGAGAGGTTGAGACACAAACAAAATGGATACTGTTTGGAATTATGACGAAAATGATGAATGGTGGTAATTAATTTGGTAGATCATGATAGTTTCACATGCTTCAGTTATTGTCCTTTGCTTCCGCTTTTCGTTCATTTGTCATGCTCATTGCATATACAATTTACATAGATTTTTTTGCTGGGCTAACGTAGCTCAACACTTCATTATTTTCAGGTACAAACCAAGGATAGCAACATTGGGTGTTGTGCATGCATGCGATTATCATTCTTTTGGAAGCGGACAGGGGCAAAGAGCCGTAACAACTGCACTAGCGCCCCATGTGCAATTAACAAATAAGGTTATCTATGCAATATTTGAATTTTTCAAAATCACAACAAAATCAACAAATGTGGTTATCTTTGTTGAATAGTTTTTTGTCACTCCAAATAAAGCAACAAATAAACTTATGTATGGTAATTTATTCTCTTTATCTTTCAAAATTAAAAAACAAATAATATTCTTTTTTAATATCTTCAAAATAAAGTAACAGATAACATTATGCTAATCTATTCTCTTCATCTTTCAAAAAAAAAGCAACAGATGACGCTAACTGTGTCAATCTATTTTTTTTCTCTCCCAAAAATAAAGCAACAAATAATGGGTGAGTTCACACTAATGGCAATAAGATTTTATCCCCAATGTGATTCTTGCAACAGAAAAAATCCAACGTAATTGCTACAACATCATTTTTTGAACTTTTCATTTTATCCCCGAAATAAAGAAACTATTTTTTATCTAAAAAATGGGCCAACAAAAGTTAATAAGTGCATGAATAGGTGCCAAATATATAGGGTCATTATCGAGTGATAGGCTAATGACCCAATTTACTCTAGTCCATTGGAGATAATTTTTACACATCCCATAGCTAAAATTTAGACATACACACTATTTAGTGTTTTATAGGATCCATAGAGGCATGATAGCCATGAGCTTCTGCCCCCGATGTGATGAGACTCCTGAGGATACCCATCATCTTTTTCGTGGTTGCTCTGAATCTAAAGATATCTGGTCTTAATTTCGTGGTACCCATTAGCTAAGTTCGAGGCTGAACAAGCCTCTTTTGGAATGGATCAAAGTCAAATCCAAAGCCAAATATCCTTTCCATTTGGACAAGAACCAGTCTTGGGGCACAATTTTTGTGGTATCTCTTTGGCAAATTTGGAAAAATCGTAACCTAAAATGTTTTCAAAACTCGGTTTCCTCCACATCTGTGAGCACTAAGACTGTTTTGAATTATGCTAAGGATATCACGGTTGCTTGCCAGTCTCAAATTAGCAATGGGACTCATTCAAAGCGTTTAATTTTTTGGAGTTTTCCCTCTACAGGTGGTGTCAAGATAAATAGAGATGGTTGCTTCTATGAGTCCAACAACAAGAAGGGGATTGGAGGGACTTTCAGAGACCACAACGACAACTAGATCTTTGGTTACTTTGGGAAAGTCAACTGTTCTTCCAGTTTAGAGGTGGAAATATATATGGGCAATCTACAAAGGCCTTTCCATCATGCTAGAGAAAGGGTTGCAGAATGTCATCATTGAATCGGACTCAAAGTGTAGCTGTGAAACTATGTAATGAAGGTGCCCCTTTGGATCATGCGCATCGCTATATAGTTGAGGAAGCAAGGAAAATTGCGGGCAGGACTAATGCTACCATTTCTCATATCTTCCGACAAGCTAACCAAGTTGGAAATTGCCTTACTCGTTTGGGGTCACAAGACTCACAACAAGAAGATGAAGATTTATTTGTCACTAGGGCTATTCCGCTTGCGGCGAGGGAATTTGTCTTTGCGGATGCCATGGGGGTTGGCCATCTTAGAACCTAGTTGGTTCTTGTTTATCCTATTTAGGATGGTTTGTAATATGTTACTTGTAAAATGACTTGGTTTCGCTAGTGTTTTATAATATTTTCGTTTAACAAAAAAAAAAAAGAAAAAAAAAGGAGAAGAAGCAGAGATAAAGAAAGAAACAAGCATGCGAAAAAGATATCTTAGACAATCCATGTGCCAAACAGAGCCTATCTCGGGTATCAAATCTGTTTTTCCCATAGTTAATGATTATTCCTGTGGTGGCAAGCTTTCTCCGGTTGGACCTTGTGGCTTGGATGGTTGAGGCTTGGACGAGGATGGGTTAGACCTGCACACGAAGCAACCGCGTTAGTGCCCAAACCCGGAGCGTGGTGGTCCGGGGCAGGCACTCCGACGCTCTAGTCAGTAAACAGGAGAGGAGATATCGAAGTATAGTTTAGGGTTTGAGAAAGTGTTACCTTATTCTAGAGGGGAATACCTCCTTTTATAGCCAAAGGGAGTGCAGAGTCCAACTCCCATAAGACTACCACACGTTGTATGATGAGCCTGCCTACCTCGGACCCAGATAGACATCCCAATCTTGAACCTATCCAATCCCCCATATTCCGCTCCTAAATATAAGGGATGGGATAAGACGCGAGGTTGCCTCCTCCTGCCCATCTCTTCCTAACTTCCTCTTCAAGTTAGGGGACAGGAGGCTCGGCGAGTACAGGTTCTGCCGGACTGATGGTACGGCACTGATTGCTTCAACAGGGGCAACCTCCAACCCGCTCGGCGGGGAACCGCCGAACCGGATCATACTGATTAATAAGTACGCCGAACCAAACCGTTACCTCCCACGGGTCAACACCACGGTTAACTTAACCAGGCCCGACTGGACTCGGACCGGCTACCGACCCAGACCGCCGACTCATGGGTGGTAGATTCACTGGTTTGGCGAATATGTGCGACGTGGCCACTGCCTTGGTCCCTCCGCCGGACCACGCCCTCCACAATAGCCCCTCAACCTCTTCCTCCCTTGCAAAAGGTGGGAGGGGTTGACCACATAAGAAAAACTTGCTACCGAGGGCGTCCTGAGGCAAACGTACCGAGCATACGCCGCCGGTCCAGTGAGGGTTAATGAAGAGCCTTCTCAAATCTTGGGGTAATGATGTATCCGCAGCAAACGGGGGCTGATGGGACCGTTGGGAGCCAGAGATCGAACGGTCCATCAGGAAACCCAAACGGCGTGGGGTGCCACGTGGTGAAATGGGAGACGACGCCGGTACGGAACGGGGCAGGCTTTCCACGTGGCGTGACGAGAGTGGGCGGAGCGGCGACGCTTCGGTTATCGCGTTTCGACGCTTAGGGTTCCACCCAGCCATTCCATCCGCTATATAAGCGGGGAGGCGGGACAGAAAATCACTTTCTGCTCTCGCCTCCTTTGCTCTGCAACTCCAACTGCTGCTACCATTTCGATCGCCTCCGCTGCTCCGCCACTCACCGCCATTCAGTCCCAGCATTCTCAGGTAACTCCGCTGCCCTTTCTGATTCTTTCTGAGTATTTCAAAATGCAACACCCCTCTCATAGCCCCACGTTGGCACAAAGAACACTTCTTCACTTGAATAGTGTAGATCTCCCATGGCCGCCCGCGGCCGTAGCCCACCGTCTGGTCCGCCAACAACGGCGGTCCTCCGCCGTGCCAATTTCATCGCTTGATAAGAACTCACGACTTCCGCCGAGGAGGATCCCAGAGGACCCCCCCTCAGCACGGATTTAGACGCACATGAGTAGACATGCTGAAGTAGGAATTCTCATCACCCCTTCCATTTCTTATTCTGTTTAGGTCTTCAGCATGGTGGATCCCAACTCATACTCGCCGAGCATCAATCCTGAAGCTTACCCAGACCTCCAAGAGACCATCCAGGCGCTCGGTAGAGGGTATAGGAGCTTCAACGAAAGCTCCAGCAACTTTGCCCGGCGGGCCGGAGGTCCAATCATCCCCGGCATCCACATTCCCCTTCAAGTTGACGACAGGTCCTCCAGGGACATTCTCTACGGGCGGAGTGACTCCCCCGGCGAATCCGCCGAGGAAGGCACGCACGGCTCCATCCCGGAAGAGGCTAACAGGGAACGAGCAGCCACCGGGGACCAGGCCAGCACATCGACATCAGCTGGTCCGCCGCCGAGCACCTCTGACGCAGCCGGAGGTGACGAACCACCCCTGCCGAGGGACATTGACCTCATCCCCCCGCTACCAACGGGTCTCGGACCCATGCCGTATAGTCACTTCTACGGCGATGGGCCGGGTGGCTTCACACAGGCCTTCCGGACCAAATACTCGATCCCGGATGACGTCCTAGTCGAAAGGGTCACCACCGAAAGGATTCCCTTCGGCGAAGACTTCATCGTCCTACCTCTGTATGCCATCATCGAGGGAGGGGTAAGGTTCCCAATGAACCCCTTCCTCCGCTACTTCCTAGCAGATTACAACCTTGCGCCGATCCAGGTTGCGGTCAATAGCTGGCGCATTCTGTGCTCGGCGATAAGGTTAGCCGAGATCAATCACCTGCCGTTCACCCTTGGGGACCTGATGCTAATGTATATGGTATCACGGAGCCCCAAGTACGACAAGTACTACCTCACCACCCGCCAACATTTTGACCACCTAGTGGACCGTCTTTACGACACTGAAAAGTGGGGGATGGTCCTGGTCAAAGTGTCCGGCAACTTTGAGTGGGGTCTCATTAACCCCCAACTTGATGACCCCTTTCCAACCAGGAAAGGTTCGGCAGTCGAGAGGCCTTACAAAATTCCTCGAGTGCGAGGGTTCCCCGGCTAGGGGGAAAAGCCTGGTATACATCTTCCTTTCTGTACTGACTTTCACATTTACCTTTGTATTTGCCTCTGTATCATCCTTTGTACACCGTATTGATCTCTTCTATTTGCAGATTGCTCCGCACCGAACAAGGCACTCTTTATCACAGGGAGGTGGTCAAACCTGATCGCCCTGCTCCAGTGCCCAAATCGAGACGCGCCGACCCTCCTCTGTTACACCCCTTTCTACAACGGGTACGTCAGCCGAAAAAATAAAGAAAACATGGTGAGGAAGACAGTCGATCTTGCTTCCTTTGCCGGGCAAGCACTGCAGTCGCAGTACTTGGCCCAAGACCTCTCGTCCTCCGGGCTGCCTCAGAGGAAGGAAGAAACGGTGCAAGCCCCCATCAACAAGCCGGTGCCCCAGGGTCCGCCCACCGCAACATCCGCCGAAGAGAAAAACGCCCGCTCGCCGAGGGGGAAGTTCAGGGTGCTGGGAAGAAGGTTAGACCCGCAAAGAGGGACGCGGAGATCCTCAATACCAGCCTCGCCGGGGGTGAACTCTTCGTGCCGGACTTCCAATGCCCGAATGGGCATACGATCACGACCGGCGACAGCTTGGAGGAGAACCCCCATCTGGCCATGACCCTTCTAAAGGGCCTGGCCCTCCCCAAGGACATGGAGAGCCTAGAGTCGGCGAAGGCCAAGAACATGGCCGAGCTCTGCCTCTTCCTTGCCAAGGTATGGATTTCCCTTGTTATCTTTTAAAGTTCACTTCCTTTTCCAGATGTTCACTCCTTTTTCTTGCAGGCCGGGCAACGTGCCAGCAAGGCCTTCAATGACATGGAGGTCCTCCTTGAAACCAAGAAGACCCAAAGGGGGACCTGCAGGCAATGAGGAAGGAGGTGAAGGAGGCCGCCGACCAGATCGAGGCGCTGGAGGCCAAGGTTGCTGAAGCCAAGACTGGCTTGGAAGAGAGGGACCGCCTGCTGCTGAAGCTCAAGGAAGTTGAAGCCGAGCGGAACCAACTGAAGGAGGAGATGCAGCAGATGGAGGATGAGCTGCCGGCCAAGCTAGAGGAGGCCGGTGATGCTGGTTACAACGAGGCCGGCGATTACTACCGGGAGCAGGTGGAAGCCCTTGTCAAAAAGGCTTTCAGAGACGGAGAGCGGAAGGGAATCGAAGACGCTCATGCCTCCTCTTTCCTCCGCGGATACCAGGTCGGCCTTGATTATGCCGAGGTCTCCAAGGATGACCACCGAAGGGAGGCTCCAGTGGTGCCACCTGTGGATCTGCCGAGGCACCTGCTTCCAGCCGAACAGGCCAATCCAACCGCCGACGTGCCACCAAGCCCCGTCGATCAGCCCAATCCAACTGTTGACAAGCCGTTGAGTCCTACCGAGCTGCCCAATCCTACCACCGTCGAGCCGGCGAAGCCTACTGATGGCCCCATCGTAACTTAGAATTTCTTTTGTATTTTGTAGAATCTAGGGTCGGCAAAAAGTATCTTGTTCAGCCGAGCCCCAGTTTTTATTTGTAATGGACCAACTTTGCTATAATGAAAGTGTCAAGTGTTTCAGTTATGTTTCATACTATTTGCACTTCATGCATGTTAAGACCATGTATTGCACTTCATGCACATGGTTTAACAATAGTCTCTCTAACAATTATCCGTCCCAGCTCGCCGTACCCAGCCCCTGATCCGGAGGAAACACACCACCGAGGTTGGTTCCGCCGGATCAAAAGGATCGGCAGAAGCTGGGAATGCCCCCTTCAGGATATGGCATGCAAAGTCTTTGCCGAACAGAATCTGAAAAGGCGTGCCTCGGCATTCCAGGTCTCAACGAGCATAATAATACCACCGAGGGTAACAGAACACATATTAAAACAGAAACAAACTAGTCTTTATTGAAACAAACTTTGTAATAAAAACTGAAGGCTTAACACATAGCCGAGGCGAAAAGCCAAAAGACATTTAAGCGTAAAACTTTCGAAGCAGCTGGGCGTTCCAGTGGTTCGAAATCGCCGTTCCATCCATCTCGGCGAGTTCATACGAACCGTAGCCAACCTTTTTAACCACCCAGAATGGACCTTCCCACTTCGGCATGAACTTCTTTAAATGCTTCTTCTGGACTATCTGCCGAAGGACAAGATCATCCACATTGAAAGGGCGGTTCCGCACATTCTTATTATAACTCCGAGCCAACTGCTGCTGATAAGCTGCGTACTTTATGTGGGCATTGTCTCGAAGCTCATCTACTCGATCTGCTTCGGCGGCTAGCATTGCATCGTTCGTTGAGATGTCAAACGTTGTAGTTCTAGACGTGGGTCGAGTAACAGCCACAGGGAGCACGGCCTCGACGCCGAACGCCATGGAGTAAGGAGTACGACCAGTGCCGCGCCGTGGAGTGGTTCGGTAGCCCCATAAAACATCAGGCAATTCTTCCGCCCACTTGTCGCGCTTGTTAGTGAGTCGGCTTTTTAAGCCGGCAGAGATAGCCTTGTTGGCAGCTTCGGCTTGTCCGTTCCCTTGAGGATAAGAGACGGAAGCTGTTCTCATCTGTATGCCGCGCCTCTTGTATAAGGCCTTAATTGCGTCGGCGACGAACTGGGTACCGTTGTCTGACACAATGGCGTATGGTACGCCGAACCTGGTAAAAATTTGCTTCCAAAGGAAACTCTCCACATCGGCGGCCGTGATCGTTATGAGCGCCTTGGCTTCCACCCACTTGGTATAATAGTCCGTAGCAGTAATGATGTGGGTAAAGCCGCCAGTAGCCTTAGGCAACTTGCCAATGATGTCCACCCCCCATTGAGCAAAGGGCCAAGGATTAGTAACGGGCTGCAATGGTAGGGTCGACTGGTTGAGAAGGGGGGAATGCTTCTGACAAGATTTGCATTACTTGGCAAACTCTGTAGCCATATGTACCATTCTTTTCCACCAATAACCCTGGGAAAGGGCACGGTCAGCTAAGGACCGGCCGCCGGTGTGACAACCAGCACTTCCACCATGCAACTCCTTGAGGATGCCGGGTACCTCCTGCTCGTGCACCACACGGAGGTCGGGACCAGTGTATGATTGGCGGTACAGAGTGCCGGAGGGATCGATGAAATAGGAAGCAGATTGACAACGGATCTTATGGGCCTCCTTGCGGTCGGTCGGAAGCACGGCGTGTTTCAAATAGGAGACGAGGGGGTCCATCCAGCTGGGTGCCTGATGGATGTCCATCACTTCCTGTGGCTCCGGCTCGAAGCTCGGTGATGGGACTTCGCCGAGGACTATCGTTCTTTCTTCTCCCTAATCGGCACATACGGCTCCCAGTCCGGCAAGAACATCGGCATGAGAATTGAGATCACGCTCAACATGGTCAAAAAATACATTTTTGAACGAACCAGCAAGGGCAACAACTTGGCTCACGTACTTGTTCATGCGTGCATCCTTGGCCTCGTAATCATCATTGAGCTGATTAACAACGAGCTGGGAATCGCTGTAAACCTGAACTTCGTCAGCACCCATATGCCGAGCCAGTTTGAGCCCGGCAATGAGGGCCTCATATTCCGCCTCATTATTCGTTGCTGGAAACCCAATGCTTAACGAATGCTCGTGCAAAGTCCCGCTCGGTGACACTAGAACAATCCCGGCACCAGCCCCTCGGTTATTAGACGCTCCGTCGACGTGGAGTCTCCAAGCGTGCCCGGTGAACAAGCTCGCTCGGTGTGAAGGGATGGGCCGCTTCGTGATATATTCTTCGTGAGCTGGATGGCTCGACCGAGGTCCAGGGGCCGGCCCGGTGGAGTCTCTGGCCAGGTCCTCGTCACTGCCTCTGCCGTCTTCCACCCCAGGGGAGAACTCGGCGACAAAATCAGCCAACACTTGGGATAGACATCTCTTCAGTTCGGTGAGCGCGTCATCGCAGTCCGGCGTCCATACGAAGCTTCTTCGGCTGTTGCCCTTTATCGATTGAAAGAAAGGTCGGCAGATATCCGAAGACTTGCTGATGAAGCGATTAAGGGCGGCAGCCATGCCGGCGAGGCGCTGAACCTCCCTCACCGTGGCCGGAGCCCTGATTTCTTGTATGGCCTTGATCTGACTTGGGTCGGCCTCGATTCCTTGGCGAGTAACCAAATGTCCAAGGAATTTGCCGGAGCCAACGCCGAATGCACATTTTTCAGCATTCAGCTTCAAGCCGAACCTCTTGAGAACACCAAAAATTTCGCCGAGATGGAGAAGATGATCGGCTGCGTCCTTACTTTTGGCGACCATATCGTCAATGTATGCCTCCATTATTCTGCCGAGTATCCCTTTGAACAACAAAGCTACCATACGCTGGAACGTAGCCCCGGCGTTCTGTAAGCCGAATGGCATCACCAGGTAACAGTAAGTGCCACTGGGAGTGATGAACGTCGTCTTCTCTTGATCCTCCTCGTCCATAGCAACTTGGTGGTATCCCCTGTATGCGTCCATAAAACTCAGCCGAGCGTACCCAGCGGTAGCATCCACCAACTGATTGATCCACGGGCAAGGGAAACAGTCCTTTGGGCACGCGTCGTTCAGATCGGTGAAGTCGACACAGACGCGCCATTTGCCGTTCTTCTTTCGGACCACCACTGGATTTGCTAACCACGTTGGATACTGGACCTCCCGAATAGCTCCGGCATCAAGGAGGCGTTCTACCTCTTCATTAATTGCATCGGCATGTAGGGCTGAGGATCGTCGCGGCTTCTGCACAACGGGCCTCCTAGCCGGATCAATGTTCAACGAATGTTTTATCATGTTGGGACTAACACCCGGCATTTCATATGGAGTCCAAGCAAAGACTTCCATGTTCTCTTTGAGAAACTCGACCATCTGTGTTTTCTCGACCTCAGCAAGAGCCGAGCCAATGAGAAAAGAACGGGTCCCATCTTCATTGACCGCAATCCGAACCAAGTCTTCCACGGCCCTGTCGCTTGCCGGTCTTCCAACTTCTTCAGGCCCTTGCAGCGCCTCTCTCGTTTCCTCTTCGCGGGTGGTCTCATCTAGCAACTCAGGTACCTCTATACTCTGTACCTCCTTTGCTTTGCTCTTCCCACGGACAGAGTTGACGAAACACTTTTTGGAGGCCACCTTGTCACGACCCAGATTTTCAACATAATTTAAATAAAGCTTTCTCAACGAAAGACCTTCGCATAATGTAATTAATATCCCAAATAGTTCCCACATGTTAAGCTTAACAAAACAAGTCCCAATTTCAAAGAATATCCAAATTTGGCACTCCGGCCCCAAATAGATTACAAGTGTTTGTATGGACAAACCATTAAGTTACAAACTCATCTTTATCCAAAAGAAAGTCTATCACAAAAGATGACAATGTAACTAAATCAGTGTTAGCTTCCAAAAGCCCTTTTTCACATCCATGCACGCATTCATGCAAGTCACTGTCCCGCATTTAAACCTGAAAAGAAAGATTGGGTTGAGCTACGCTAGCCCAGTAGGAAAATCTTTTACCAATTCTATGTGCAAATATGATGCCAAGTGCAAAGGAATGAGACATGGGGATATAGTTCAAATGATGGATAGAAATCAACTCATTGGGGTGCCAATCATTCGTTACAATCGTCCTACGACATGCCGTCATCACAAAATTAGCCACAATGTTCACAAGACTCATGCAACCCTACAATTTTGATACGACTCTCAATTACCAAACTTCGCCGTCTGTATTTCCACCCCTTGCGTTACGAAGAACCCTAACCACTTGGATCACCGTATTACCACCCCTTGCGTTACGAGATCCACTCGAGTCTCCGTATTTCCACCCCTTGCGTTACGAGACTCCCTATCCCAACCTTCAAATCACGCGACTACCCATTTACTCACTATGCAAACAAGGACTCTCTTATGACCACATTCAAGTATGAAACATCATGCATTATGCCAACAATACCACAACTACTCTCAAGTCATCTATCAGTCAACAAGTTATATTTTAACACGATTTTAATCAAGTGAACTCCTATTCGCCCCTTACAAACGGAAGATCAACGGATCAAAGATAACATCAATGATTCTTAGAACACAAGTGAACATGTTAGGGATAGGTTTGGAAGTGTCCACAAGGGTTTAGAAATGATCGGGGATCAAACAGTCGAAGTATAAGCAAGGTGGGAAAAACTGCCCAGAAAGCCAAGGAGTATTGATACAAAAATCGGAGTATTGATACGGCAGAGTCTGGAGTATCGATACGAAAATCGGAGTATCGATACGGCTGAATCTGGAGTATCGATACGGAGAAGGAGTATCGATACGGTTACGTTACGACAGACTTCTGATGCTACTGGAATGCAGATCCCTTCAGCGTATCGATACGCAGACGATTGTATCGATACGGGGACATTACGAACAGCGATTCAGTGCAGAAAACTCAAGGCAAACACAACAACGAAATCCAATGATTCTACACCAAACCAACATACAAACACATAAAAGAAGCAAAGAAATCCCTACCTCGAGTCAAGGAGCAAAACCCAATGGATTCGAACGAGTCCTAGCTTCCAACTTTTGAAATCAACCAAGATCTACTTCCCGAGCCTCACCCAACGCGATACAAGCCCGGGGTTGCGTGGAGGAGGTGAAATGAGGGTGGGTTCTTGAGAACTTTGAGGTATTTTGGTGGGTTTTGAGAGAGAGCTAGAGAGATAGATAGACACGGTAGAGAGAGGGAGAGAGAGCCGGTGTGTGAGAGTGAGAGTGTGGGATAAAATGTTCTCCTACATTGCACACACACACCTTATATAGTCTCACATCTTTAAACTACACATTTACTCCCTCAAACTTCAATTCTTTCACTTAGATCCTCAAATCAAATAATCACCAACTAATCCAATTTCTCAATTAGACGATTAATAAGCATTTCAAGAATTCAAAATATTCGGGTCTCTACACACCTGATCCCCCTTGATGGTCTCCTGTCTCCCAGATTCTCCAATGAATCTAACACACTGATGAAGCGTGGATGCCACAGCCCTCATGCCGTGCAGCCAGTTTCTTCACAGGATTGCGTTGTACGGGCTCGGCGAACTGACCATTATGAATTCCATATCTAACTTCACCGAACCAGCATATACCGGGAGTACGATCTTGCCGAGCGGGTAGACCGGAATCCCAGTAAAGCCGATTAAAGGGGCTTCCACCGGGGTCAATTGATCTTTTGAGAGGCCAAGAGCTTTGAACGCTGAATAGAATATGATCTCCGCCGAGCTACCCTGATCGACCAATACCCTCCGGACAAGTTTCCGCTGGAAGGGTAAAAAGAGGACCAAAGCATCATTGTGGGGTAAGGATAACCCCTCCAAATCTTGCTCGGTGAACGTGATCTCCCACGTGCTACGAGCGTCCATTTTCCGCTTCGGAGAATTTTGAACCACCATCACCCCAGGCGGGGAAGGCCGGTACAGTTTTTTGTGGAGCTCGTTGGCCTGGGCCCTGTTCATTGGCCCGTGAATGCAATGCACCACGCCGTCGAGAACTTGGGCTCTCGGCTGGATCCCTGCATTCGGTGACTTGGTTCGGTCGATCCACCGATCCATCCTTCCCTGCTGGACTAGCTCTTCGAAGTAGACTTTGTATGGCTGGCATGCCGTCGTATAGTGCCCTTGTTCGTTGTGGAATGAGCAGTACATCCTCTGGTTCGGTTCCCGGCCATCGGCAGTTCCCAATTTCTCCGCCGCCCCTGTTGGCCATTGGAAACCAGGAAGCCGTCCACACTCTCGGAGCATACGGAAGATTGGCTCCTTGAAGTAGGTCGTGATGGCAAGGTGGTCCCGCCCATCACTCGGCGGGCGGTCCCATGCCTTTCCGCTTCCTTTGTTTCCGCCGAACCCTGCGCCCTCTTTCTTGGACACCACATTAACCTGCTTCTTCACTTCCTTGGCCGCCGTTTTACCCTGCTCGGCCACCGGTGCTACATCGGATCCACCGATGTACTCCTCAAGCTCTATGTACCGGGCAATGGTATGCATGAGCTCTGTCATATCGTTCGGCGGCCGTAGCATCAATTCCTTGGATAGGTCAGAATTCCTATCCAGTCCACGTTTGAACGATGTAGCCGCAGTCTTTTGGTCACAGCTCTCAACCATGTTGTATACATTATAGAAGCGCTCAGAATAATCCTTCAAGGACTCGCCGGTCTTCCACCGAAGGTCCGTTAAGGCTTCTATTGTCTTTGGCCTCCGGTTACTCGCCACAAACCATGCCGTAAACGAACGCTCAAGTTCGCCGAAACTGCTTATTGAACCTGGTTTAAGCTGCGTGTACCACAGCATGGCAGTGTCCGGGAGGCTTAGCGAGAACATTCGGCACATCATTGCCTCGCTCAATCCGCAAAGCGCAGCCATGGACTTGAATTGCTGCACATGGGTCGGCGCATCCGACTTTGCGTTGTATACGGTGAACTTGGGGACCTTGAAATGAGGAGGGAGAACCTCATCCGATATAGCCTTGGAAAAGGGGGAGACACCTTTCGCCGAGGTCGCTGTAACCACTTCCTTCGGCGGGACGACCGCCGAAGGCGCGTAACTCTTCTCTCGAGCGTCATCCCTTGACCTCTTATGGATCGGTGGGGTCCGAGCCCCCCGGCCGCCGACACTTGGCTCAGGGGTTCGGCGCTTCGACCCCGAGGCCCTTCTGTTTCCCTTTACCGGGGGTTCTTCCTGATGCCGGGCGGCCCGGTAAGTGACTCTTTCGCCGGTGCGAGTATTTACCACTGTTAAAGCCCCGCCGCCGGCGCTGATCTCGCATCTCTCCTCCGGTAGCAGCCCCTGGCTGTCTTCCTCTTGAGGTCTGGATTGTCCGGCAGATCGACCCGGCGATCGCCGGTGGTGTCCCTGGTCAGACTGCCGGTGTTGGGAGCGACTGGTAGAATGGGCCGGTGACCGCTGTCGAAGCTGAGTGCTCGTTCCCCTTTCCTGCTCTTCGTATCGCCGCCCCTCAGATCTGTCCGTTCTCTAGTTATCCTGGTGACCTCGCGACCCAACAGGGTGATCAAGAGGATCTCCTGCGTTATCTCTTGCGTCACCGATCCGAGGAATTCCTTGTGTTTGGTCCGGCCTTCCCCTTGACCTTGAACAAGCGCTTGACGTCGTGGCACTTGCCGCTGGAAATAATGCTCGGCGAACATTATCGTTTCCGGACGCACCGTTTTGTTGACCGGTTCGGTGTCCGGGTTCCAGATGGATACGGCCACTAGCATCAATGCGACACAGTGGGCCGAGCCTTGTAAAGGCAGAGGCCCTAACAGTGTCAGCCGCTTGGGTCGGCTGGAGAGCATTCCTCCTCTGTCGTCGTTCCCGCGACCTGGAAACGGGTGGGACACTCTGATGTGCCTGGATCTCTTGTAGTTGTGTTCTTAGTCGCAATAACTCCTCCGCCATGCTCACCGGGAGCTCTGGCGGGGGGGGGGGGGGGGGGGGAGGAGGAACTGTGAGGCTTGTTGCAGAGCGGTGCACACCATCTATGTGAAACGCCGCCGCTCCTGAAGCCTGGTTGCTAGGGTCAGGGATGTTTGAACCCGCCACCCTGGAGTCGCCGGGTCCCCCAGTGAGGGTGCCATTACGCCCTAACTCCGTCCGCTGGGAGGAGTGGTGACCCAGGTTTGGATCGAAGTAAGTAAGGCTGAGAGGTCGTCCGTCCGTGCCTGTCATCCTGAACTGGGAAAAGAGAAGAACGGAAAGAAAGCTTCACCACAAGATGTGTTTGTTAATCTTCTCCCCAGCAGAGTCGCCAATTGTGGTGGCAATGTCACGACCAGGATTTTCAACATAAAATAGATAATACGTTTTAAATAAAAGAGCTTCACTTGCCATCGCATTCCCAAAATAATGTCCCACCTGTTTAATTACAGACAAGTCCCCAATTTCAAAAAAAGTACACTTTGGCATCACAGCCCAAATTAGCTTAAATACAGTTACAAACTTAGTCGTATGATAGTCCGCGACTAATTAGTTACAAAGCCATCTTGACCAAAAACTAGACTAATACAAGATGAAGAAGTAACTAAGTGTAAAAGCTTCCAAAAATCTGTCCACAATCCAAGCATACACACTTGATGCTACTGACCGGCGTTAGAACCTGAAAAGAAGGATTTTGTTGAGCTACAAAGCCCAGTAGGAAAATCTTAACCAATGTTATATGCAAACATGTTGATTAGTGCAATAGAAAGAAAGATGAGGAAGCAATACTCAACACTGAATAATCAATCAACTTGTAAGTGGATCCGTAATCCCGATTAAGTACGTGTGTCATACGACTCATTTACTTCGATGACCCCAACTCAACTCGACACCATTAAACTCCCACCATTGGTATTTCCACCCCTTGCGTTACCATACAACTTCACATGGATTACCGTGTTACCACCCCTTGCGTCACAGTGATCCCCACAAACCCAGGGTTACCGTATTACCACCCCTTGCGTACGAAACCCTAGGGTGTCACCGTATTACCACCCCTTGCGTACGGGACTCCCTAAACCACCATACGACCTCAAACCACACAATCCTCAACTAACATGCAAGCTATGACTTCCCGAGATCACATTCTCAAACGTAATGTCACGTAACGTGCCAATACTATCACTAATGCATCACAAGTAGTCACATATGCCAATTATCGACCAATAAGCAATTTGACAACATTTAACCATATGATTCCATATTCAATTAGTGTCAACGGAAGGCCAACGAACGAAGAAAGCATCGAAAAGTCGCAAGAAGCCAAAAGAACGAGCTTGAGATCAATTAGGAGGTGTTTCAAGGGGTTTAGAAGTGATTGAGAGCCAAAACAATCAATAAATGGTCAACAGGAACAAAATCTGGAGATAAGCATCCCGTATCGATACGCATAAAATCCGTATCGATACGCGTTCAACTGTTCGAAAGATAAGCTACCCGTATCGATACGCCACGAAAACCGTATCGATACGGATTGGCTTCGAGTAGCGATTTCAGCAGATTTTCAGAACGCGAATCACAACCAAAATCCAACAATCAACAACTCGATTCTACACCAAATCAACAAGGAAACATATAAAAGAGATCAAGAAGTTCCTACCTCGAAACAATGGCCGATATTTACGCTTTTTTGAACGAGCCCTAGCCTTTCGAACTCCGAAACTCCGATTTAAGCTCGACCCACGGATCTCCGAGCTTAAGAACGCGAATGGAAGACTTGAATGAGGTTGGTTCTTGAAGATTTTGGGAGGTGGAGTGGAGTTTTGAGTGAGGGGAGAAGAGAGAAAGAGAGAGAGAGAGAGAGAGAGAGAGAGATCTGCAGGGAGAGAGGGGGACGGATGAGAGAGGGTGAGATGGAGAAAATGATCTCCTACCCCTCACACACCCCTATATATACTCATGAATCTTGATATTACACCTACACTCCCTCAACTCTCCATTCTTTCACTTCAAGCCCCAATCTAATTTATCACCAATTATGCCATATCCTTCTAATTTGTCATTTAATTAACATTTCAAGAATTAAAATTATCCGGGTCTCTACAGGCAAGCTTTCTCCGGTTGGACCTTGTGGCTTGGATGGTTGAGGCTTGGACGAGGATGGGTTAGACCTGCACACGAAGCAACCGCGTTAGTGCCCAAACCCGGAGCGTGGTGGTCCGGGGCAGGCACTCCGACGCTCTAATAAGTAAACAGGAGAGGAGATATCGAAGTATAGTTTAGGGTTTGAGAAAGTGTTACCTTATTCTAGAGGGGAATACCTCCTTTTATAGCCAAAGGGAGTGCAGAGTCCAACTCCCATAAGACTACCACACGTTGCATGATGAGCCTGCCTACCTCGGACCCAGATAGACATCCCAATCTTGAACCTATCCAATCCCCCATATTCCGCTCCTAAATATAAGGGATGGGATAAGACGCGAGGTTGCCTCCTCCTGCCCATCTCTTCCTAACTTCCTCTTCAAGTTAGGGGACAGGAGGCTCGGCGAGTACAGGTTCTGCCGGACTGATGGTACGGCACTGATTGCTTCAACAGGGGCAACCTCCAACCCGCTCGGCGGGGAACCGCCGAACCGGATCATACTGATTAATAAGTATGCCGAACCAAACCGTTCCCTCCCACGGGTCAACACCACGGTTAACTTAACCAGGCCCGGCTGGACTCGGACCGGCTACCGACCCAGACCGCCGACTCATGGGTGGTAGATTCACTGGTTTGGCGAATAGGTGCGACGTGGCCACTGCCTTGGTCCCTCCGCCGGACCACGCCCTCCACAATTCCCTAGCTAGGTTTTCATTCACCTTGTATGTTCTTCTACTACTACTACTACTACTTTTACATAATCACGAATAACTCAGGAGTACTATAATAATTTCATTTTCTCTGCAATGAGGGATTCACTGCATGTACGACTTCAGCAACTACAATCTTGCTTTTTTACGTTTCCTTTTCTCAGTAATCTTTCTTTCCCTTAATTGCTTGCGTCTTGGACATCAGCATCACCATGAGAATGAGACCAAGGCAGTAGTAGTATGCAATTAATGCATGTGTTAATTCAATTTAGCTAGAGAAAATGTTAGTTGATATATGGGACTGCATGCATATCCTCTCGCTATTCTAGCCGATAAAATAGGAACACCATCAGAGCTTGGTACCGTCAATGTTTACCACCACAATTAATAAACTCGATAACGGGTGAACACTATAGCGTTCCTTTTTCCTTCAAAAAAAAAAAATTGTAATGCAAGTTACAAAATAAGGTTAAAATGTACCGAACTCCGCTGATATCGTTGAGCCGATTTTCATTTCCAAACGATCGATGCCCCTGGGAAGAGCCAGAAAACCTTTAATCTCCTCCACATCAACAAGGGGCCGGGCATTAAGCCCGAGAATTCCGGATCATTTTAGTGTCATTTTTGGTCCTTAATTCAACTGTTATTGCTATCAATTTCGTTAATTCCCAACTTGAGAAATTAGACTAAATTCAAGCGCATGTCAACAACAGAAACACATCTCTATTAATTTAGGTTCATTGGCCTATTAAAATCTATTTAGCTTCCCACTCCCACAAGCTGAATATATAACTCCACCCCTTTGGACAAAATTAGAATAAGAAATTCAACCCCGATGGGAACTGGAGCTGACTTTATATGTCCCTCTTTTTGTACAAAATATATATACATACAAATTAGGAATTTTCTGAGGCTAGTGATTTTGGCACACCCTTTTTTGTTATTGGCACACCCTGCAAGTGTATTTTTGCACCAAAAAATACACTTGCAGGGTGTGGCAATATCATTTCCCTTTTCTGAACTCATAACTAATGTTCCTATGTTTGCGTGGTATCAATTCCCCGGTGTATTTCATGATTTCTTTTTTCTTCTTCATATTTTACATGTTTTCACAGAAGAACTTCAGGCGCGCGCTAATGTAGAATAACTTCACGCGCTTGTGTAGAACCCATCTAATTCAAAGACCGATAGGACCAACATCGCTCTTTTCACATGCCCGTGTCAGGCGTACCTCCTGGGTGGGCTCATGAGGGCGCGCGGAAATAGAAAAGAGAGGGACGTAATTCTAAAGTACTCTCTTTTGACACAATATAAAGAGATTCATCCCAAACCTGTTCACAAATCTCTCATGTATCTTGTGAGGGACACATGCAAGCAAGAAAGCGCTTTTAATATTGTAACTAAGATTGTGAATACAACATTGTCTAAAGAGAATTAGGTTTTCCAAACATAAACTGTCGTGATATGTAGGATAATTCGTGGCGTGCATGAAGTTACGAACTATATGCAGTAAACATTGAATAATAAATATGCTTTCTAGGTAAGTGTCCAATTAAATTCAAGAACTAAGAACTGTATACTCTTCTAATTCTTATGAACTATGAACGGGGGGACATTTCCATTACTGCCATTCTTGAAAAACAATTTGAAGCTCTGCTAAGGAAAATTATATGTTCTTCTCAGCCTTTAGCAAATAGTTTCCCTTTCAATTTTCTCCTGTAGAAATTTGTTATGAAACTGAGAATATTTGTGCCTCATGCATCTCCTTCTTTCAAGACTAATTGTAATTAAATCATCGAGTTTAAATAAAGTTCAGAAAATCATGACCAGACTACATGCAGAGGAAACATTAGCGTTTAGCCGTTTAGAGCACCACCCTGTCAAGACGGAAGCTGACAGTCCAATGGAACGTCCATGGATTTAATCATCAACTTGATGAATTAACTTTAAGACATTGGACTTTCCTTATTATAACAGGTTGTTCAAAAGGATTCCATGTTCTTCCATCAAATAGTCTACTTTTTCCTGAATACTTGGGTTGAAATACCCACGGATTCGATGTTTGCTAACTGACTTTCACATAATTCACAAAAAAAAAACTAGTTTTTGCGAAGCTTATTGTCCATATCTCTCATTGAAAGGCGTTATTCGATAATGTCAGTCTAGCACAATAGAATGAAGTCAATGAACAGTGCAATGGCAACAAATGCAAGAATATTTACTTCCATAATCTCAGTGTTTTATACTTCACAATAACTTGGGATTTGATCCCATATAGTCCATGTTAGCATCACCGCCTTACTCAATTCTTTACTAAAATTTGAGTAAAAGTTCATTTGGTATGAAACACTTCAATGGGAAAGTTCCAATCTAAGTATAAATTTGAGTAAAACCGAATTTTGAATGACATAGTTGCAAATTTGAGAGGGAGAAAATGGCCTTCAAATTTTGAATAAGGAATTGAGTCCTCCTTGATTTGGTTAAAATTTGAGTTAAACCGAATTTGATATGGGTTTGAGTCAAGGGTTGGAGCGAGATTTAAGAGATTTTAGTCAAATTTTGATTCTGAGTTCAAAACAGAGAAAGGGCTGGAGATGGTTAATTAGTAATATTTATACCATAATTTGAGTAAAAGCTTCATTTAGTATGAAACACTTCAATGGACAATCCCATACCTAAGCACAAATTTGAGTAAAAAGTTCCATTGATGGCATGGTTGTAAATTTGGGAGGACAAAAATAGCCTTAAGCGGCTTCAGGATTAGAGATATTTTTTTTTATCAATTGATAGAAAAGATCATTTCATCATATATGAAGTACAGAGTACAAATCCGAAACACTACATCAATTGTAAGAGTTCACAGGACAACCAAGCCCAACAACTCAACGAATACAAGAAATCAGCCCATTATAGGGTAGAAACAGAGAAAGAAAGAAAAAACCCATCTAAGGGAAGAACACTCACACGCAGGTGGAGATTCGAACTCCTGACCTCCTAGTGAGATGCAATAGTCTTGGCCAACTGAGCTAGCCCCAATTGGTTCAGTAGTAGTGACAAAATCGTATTAGAAAATTTTTGTCGTATAAAATTCTATATAAATTAAAGTTTTTTTTATTATAGTTATAAATTTATTGAGACTGGTATATTTTGTTTGTTGAGTTATATTATTTAATTATTCAGAAATGTAACTCAATTTTATTCATTTTGACTTCGTACTACCAATCAAGTGCAGACAATACTAAAGAAAAACCAAATTACATATTAATTTTTTTTTTTAAATATTAGCATATTTTTGTAGGTAATTATTCTCCGTGTAGATTCCGAAAGAAATTTAAGAAAAGAATAATAGACTGAGTTGTCTAAAATCTACAAAAATACAGATTTTGAGACAGATTATTCTCTTTACATACATTAATTAAAAGTTTATTTAGCGAAAATAACTTATTTAAAATCCTTAAACAATACTACTCCTATAGAGATGTACTAGTACTTTAGAAGAAAATATCCTAATCTGTTCGGCTAAATAAGCCAACTGACTTTTTTTTTGTCCTTATTCATTTTTTTTTGTATTTGTTAGTTTTTTGTCAATTTTATAAGGATTATTGCATTGTCATGACGAGAGGAATCTAAAAAGTAAAAATTATGATCGAAATCTATTTTTTTTAATAAAGACGAAAAAATTGGCTTATTGGCTTATTTTTATCTTTATTCAAAAGAATTAGGTTTTAATCGTAATTTTTTACTTTTGAGATTCTTCCTGTTATGACGATACAATAATCCTCGACGAAAAACTAAAAAATACGAAAAAAAATATGAATAAGAACAAAAAAATAAGTCAATTAATTTATTTAGCCGAACGAGACCAAATTAAACTAGTACTCCTACTACATAGGGAAGTACAAGGCTTTTCTCCGGTCCAAACGGCAGAGGTGTAGTTGAAGTGTTCTCAATCGTCGAATGATGTTTTTAGTGGTTGAGATTAAAAAAAAACTTTTACTTCAAGAAATTTGTATAAAATCTGAATTGTTAAATGCAAAGATGAACGATTACGATACAACCGCAAGTTGATAGCAAAGGGAAGATAAAAAAGAAAAGAAAAACCGGCCTTGTTCGTTTAGTACATTTGGATATTTTAGTTTTGATAGTGGGTGGAGAGAGAAATAGGATAATGATTGGAGAAAAGGTAATGAGTGAAGAGAGATAGAGAGATAAATAAAATTAATAATTAAAGAAATAGGATAATGATTGAAAAAAGATATAGAATAATGATTGAAAAACAAAATTAAAACAAAGTAAATATGCTAAACGAACAAGGCCCCTTGTATAGACTATAGAGGAGGGAGAGGGACGTTTTCTGTAGGTTTTGTTGAATAAGAAATTCAACCCGAACTCGAACCCTAATCTCCCCCCTGCCCCTCCATCTCTCTCTCTCTCTCTCTCTCTCTCGGCGCCACAATGAAGAAGAAGAAGCAAAGAACCGCGCAACCTCCACCCACCAACCTCGCCTCCGCCGATATCAAGTACCTCATCCACAAAAACTCCTCCTTCTTCGACAACCTAATCCAGCTCATCCCCGCCAAGTTTTACCTCCCCACCGAAGACGACTCCAAGCTCTACTTCCCAGGCCTCAACAAATCCGCCAAACTAGCCGCTAAGCAGCAAACTAGAGACAACATCAAGAAATCCCGCCGCGACCGCCTCGACCCCGAAAAAAACCCCCTCACCTCCACCCTCGACTTGCTCAAACAAACCCTCCGACCAGTGCCCGGTCCCACCGAGGACGGACGCGACGGCGTTGAACCAGTCGGGAATCCCGATCGGATTCCGGACCGGTCGGTCACTTACGAGGAGCTCCGGCAACGGCTCCACCGACGGATTGAGGAGCTGCGAGGGAACCGCGGCGGAAGGGAGGCATGGAGGAGCGAGAAGAGAGAGATGAGAGAGAACGAATATAGGAAGAGAAAGAGGGGTGGTGGTGATGATGATGATCAAGCGGAAGGAGAGAAGAGTGATGGCAGAGGTGGTAATATTGGGAAATCAGAGGGGGAGATCGAGAAGGAAGTGACGGAGGCGAGTAAAAGGATTGAGTTTGGGAAAGTGAAGCTTGGAGGAGGCGGGGAAGAGAGGAACAAGAAGAAGAAGAAGTTGTCGAAGGAAAAGGAGCTGGAAATGGCGAAGAGATTGGAGGAGGCGAAGAAGGACCCGGGTGTGGCGAAGAAGCATTCGTGGAAGGCGGCGGTGAGCCGGGCGGCCGGGGATAAAGTGCACGATGATCCCAAGTTGTTGAAGGTGAGTATGAGTAAGGAGAAGAGGAGGCATGAGAAGAATGCGGAGAAGTGGAAGGACAGGGTTGAGAGCAGGGAGAAGGTGAAGGGGGAGAAGCAGCAGAAGAGGGCAGGGAATATAGCCGAGAGGATTCATCAGAAAAAGATGAGGAAGATTGCCAAGAGAGAGAAGAAGCTCATGAGGCCGGGGTTCGAAGGGCGCAAAGAGGGGTACATTAATGAGAATTAAAGTCCCCCTCTTCTTTTTTTTTTGTGCTCTTACGTGTTCGCTTTAAAGTTACTACTATCAGTTTTGCTTACTGGATGGATAGTTGATGAACTTTCATTTGATGTAATGGGTTTAATGGATTGATGTCGTTGGGAGGTTAACATGTAGTTGATAGTTTGCCAATGTTGACTTGCTGTACTGAATTGAGATAACTTCTCATATTTATGAAGCATTCAATCTCGTCGTTTTAGTTTCTAATCCTGTTGAAGGCTATTTGAGATTTCTTTGAAATCATTGGAACCTGAAATTATATGGAAAACCATGTAAAGAAACTCAGGCATCTCATCACGTTAGACCAGATGTGTATGACGTAGATTGGAAGCACTAAAAGTATTTCCTTTGGGGTTTATGAAATGCATGTGTAAAGGTGCGTATTTTGCTCACACCTGTTCCTTTGCAGCATTTCTTCCTGGTTTCAAGTTATTTATGAGGAACATGATATAGAACATCATGGCATGGCCATGTGCAACACAGGCATGGTAACATGCCTGAAAGTAGGAGTTCAGTTCTTTGACCCACAAAGTATGGTTAAAGAAACTTGGGTAGGTCAAGGAGAGAAGAGTTAAAGACTATAGGGAAAGACATGGTTGCCTTAAACTTTAGTTGAAGATATTACATCCAATAGAACCTATTGGAGGAATGTATTGGTTAAATTGAAGAGAAACAAAAGAGAGAAGAGGAAGAGTAAGAAAAAGAAAAGGGGAACGAAATATACAAATGGGCACCTTCTTATCAGTTTTGTCTGAGAAATTCAACAAGTACCCTTTTTCTATTGACAATAAGCTCTAGCACTTCACTTCAACTTGGTGCAGATATGTCTCTCATGCCCAAGCTGAAACCGCTATCCCATTTTCCTAGATGTAATGCCTCTCAACCCGAATATGCTTGGTGCTGTCATATTTAACAAGATTATGAGCAATGCCACATCACTCACATTACAAATTCGTGGACCGTCACAAATTTTTGCTATGATAGAATTGTGTTCTTTTATTCTTTGTGGCCATTTTTACTTTGAAGTTCCACTAATTTCATGATTTTTCCTATTTTTCGGCCAATTGAGAGGCTATCGATCGGGGGAGGGTGGAAGTGGTAAGACTCAAAAACTTGACCCACCCAACGAGGTGGGATTGGGGGAGTTTAGCCATGTTGACTAGCCCTAGCTGAATAATTTCTGAATTTTCTATTGCAAGTCAATGTAAAGTGAATAGGTTGTATACTCGTTCAATTTCAGAAGTTGGAAGAAGTACTTATTACTCCTTTAGAAAGACTGTAGTCTCTTTAGATTAAAGCTTTTAGCATCCACATCTAATTGTTGTCGTATTTTACCAGATTTTTGTTTCTGCAGATATTTGGAAAGAAAAAGTACTTCCCATTTGTACTTTGGGGTTTCAACATATCTGTTCTTATATGTAACCGTGTTTTTGAGGGTTATCGGTTCCCCAGTATTGGGTGAGTAATATGTTTTTTATTGGCTGGTTGCTTCAGTTCTTATAATATGTTGAGTAATAGTTTAGTGTGATACTTTGGGAAAACAATTGCCCTGTTCAGTTTCTCTACTTGGTCGTGATTATGTTTTCTTCTTATGCCCAGGCAGCATTGTGCTTATTTGGACAACTTCCGGGGTACCTTTAGATGGCATATCTGCTTTAATTTTGGTATTTTCTTTGCCTTTTTCATTTTGTGGAATTTCAGTGGAATTGTGTTCATACGATTCTCACCTTATGGACGTGAACTTCTTTCATCTTATGGTTTTGCTCATTCTTCTGCTATCATTTGTCATTAAGATGTTCAAATTAGTTAAATTTCTCACTTCACTCTGCATGCACGTCGTGCTGGCATATATTGCCATGTAGAAGTGTTTCATTTTCTCCAGAATAAAAGTACCCCCATAATGTCATTATTCTCATATTTGGAACACGTATTAGAAAAGGTTCCCACATCTTAATGACATGATGCTTCATTGTTATTACCACTTCTCCTGTTAATGGGGTGCGGGAGGGCTAGATGGGTACAGACCTCACCTTTGGCATTATTTTGACAGTTGCCATCATGGAAATTTCCTTGTATATATCTTTCTGTAACCTTAATTGGTATCACTGCATGTTACGGAATTCTTGTACTTGTGCTTAGCTATCAGATGTGGCGACTTTGCAAATAGTCTTTTGTTGGAATAACAAGGATGTAACAGTTTAGTACTAGTGAGAATTTTTGTGCATATTTTTGGGATAGCAAATACGTAGCTGGACAGACCATAGTTGCGATTTCCTTTTTTCCCCCCTCCTTTTATGTATTCTCCCAAAGAATGGATTTGGAAATCAGTTCAATTGGATGAAACCTGATATTGTGGGATCATGTTTAAAGTGACCTTACATATCGTAGATATGAAATCTTTCTCGTGACTTCATAAAGAGTTTAATAGAATTTTCCTGATTGATCAAACTCAGTAATGATCAAAGTCTCCCGAAAATTGTCGGTCCCCCCCATTTGTGGGACTTCCCTCATTTCAAAACATCCAGCGAACCATAAAAAATCGATTGACCTATTGAAAAAATGGGTAGGTAATTGGTTTAATCCTAGAAAGATACATCATAAAATATAGATGGGAAAAATCGTAGTTGCAGTCGCCTTTTGAACTCTGCAAGGCACTTCTCAGTCAGTAAATCTGTTAATTCTTTAGTTTTCAGTTGCCATTTTCCAGCAAATAGGCTGGTCATATCATATCTAATTAGCTCATAACATAATATTGCTTTTATATTAATCTCACTAATGATATCGTATCCGATTGCTTAAACCCATTTGTTTTAGTCAGATTTGTCTTCCTTTTGCAGAAGCAAAACTCATATATCTTTTATGAATTCCATGTCTGTGATCTTATTTTGGTTTATCTTGTTGACAGTTACTTTGCGCCAGATAAGCTTTGGGTATGATTATCATTGGGCATGTTGTAGTTCTCAGTTGGATCAAAAGGTATGTTAGGAGTTATATATAGGTTTTAGTATTAGTATGTGAGGTATGGTCATTGTATTCTGTACTCTCCACCATAAACATGCGCATTAGGGTTGAACACTTTTTTCTCATCTCTATTAACAATACTTGTTTGTCTAAAGGTCTTTGTCGGTGTATCTTACCAAGTTGCTTGTTTCTGCCCAAACTTCAAAATAGCTTAATCTTGAGATTGTCTTGTAAACTGATTCAAAGAAATTGTGTCTCATAGTTTTTCGTGTATCAGTTACTTACTTTCTTTCTCTGGGTTTTCTTCACCTATCCTCATGATCAATTTCTTGTCGTTCGAACATTTGCGGTTGCAATACATGTGTTAGACTTTAACTTACATCGCTCATCTAAGTCACCCAAGCTTGGTTAATAAAATCTAGAGGCTACTCCACCTATTGCCAATCGGTTTTAGGTTGGAACCCTCCAAGAAATCTAACATGGTATCAGAGCTAGGTCTTGGGTGGCCTCACCTCTCGAGCGAAAGTCTTTGTCATCTCCGTCGCTCGAGTCAATCGCTCAGCTCTTGGTCTCCTAGTCTATCACCGAGTCAAATCTCCTGGTTTCCTCAATTCGTACCTCCAAGTGCATCTGGGTTGCACGTGAGGGGGAGTGTTAGACTTTATCCCACATCGCTCATCTAAGCCACCCAAGCTTGGTTAATAATAAAATCAAGAGGCTACTCCACCTATTGCCAATTGGTTTTAGGTTGGAACCCTCCAAAAAATCTAACAAAATGAATTGATTGTGTCTCTAATTTGATTACTGCTCATAGAGTATCTTTATTTTGATGTTTTCACCTTTCTCCGATTGCAGAAGCACATTCAAAGTTGCCGTAAATGTTCATCAGGACAAACATGCTACCTGCTATTACAGGTTGTCTTTTAGGTTCTAGTATCACTGCAATTGCTAAATTGTAGTCTTGCTATCATCTGGACTAATATCTTCTTTTGTATGAAGTATGAACTTCTATTTTCCTTAGGAGAGAAACCTCCAGAACAATAATTTCTCCTTGGCTGTATACCTATGTTATTTGGTATATGCTCCCCTCTATATTGCCGGACCAGTTCTAAGCTTTAATGCATTTGCATCACAGGTAATTTTTCTATATTTTTCTGTTTTTTGGTCTTTTATAGTAACAGTATAACACTCTTGTATTTTTTTGAAATTTCACCATGGTGTTTCTTTTATCCCTTTACATGCTTCCAAGTTCCAAGCATTTGTGGCCACTGGTCTGAACATTTACATTCATGTTTCTTTTGTTCATGTTGCTGAAACATTTCTCAATTGCCTTGACTTTTAGTTCAAAATTTCTGAAGCTTCCATATTGGACCAATTATTTTCTCTATTGAACTGTTTTTGCCCTTACTTATTGCTTTAGTGTATACCTTTCAGTACATTGTAAATGATCTAATCATAGCAGCGTAATACACTCTTATTGCAGTTAGATACACCTCAGAAAAACTATTCACTCAGGAAAGTGGCTTGGTATGGGTTGCGCTGGGTTTTTAGTCTCTTACTAATGGAACTAATGACACATTTATTTTACTACAATGCCTTTGCCATAAGGTGGGCCTGTTTTGAACTCCTTACACATTATCCTAAAAGTTTTCTTGTATTGAGTGTTGTTTTCTGACCAAATCATCTTATGCACCATCAGCGGCTTGTGGAAACAGTTATCTCCCATGGACGTTTTCATCATTGGATACGGGGTAAGGGTCAATTTGTAGGTTGTTATTTTATTGTTGATTTGTAGTTAATGCCAAATAGCTTTGTTTTACTACTCATGCTCTGGCATACTATTCACTAAGCTTTGTTTCATGCTGAAAATCTTGACTCTCTAAAGTACTGGAATGACATAGCCTTCACAATTACATCTATGTTTTTACAATGCAACAGGTTCTTAACTTCATGTGGCTCAAGTTTTCTCTAATCTGGCGCTACTTTCGCTTCTGGTCGCTGGTATGTATTTCACTTTTATGCTCACCCTTTCACTTGTTTCCTCTACTGCAACCATATTTAGGCTTATCCAATAGGACCAAACCTGATCTAGCTCAGATCGATCTGATTTTGACAGAACAAGTTTAGCTATATTATGTTCGGAAGAAAGTCATTTATCAACTTAATCTGCAGATCAGTGGCATTGAGGCGCCTGAGAATATGCCAAAGTGTACAAATAATTGCTACAACTTAAATACTTTTTGGAAAAGTTGGCATGCTTCTTTCAACAAATGGCTTGTCAGGTGAAGCTTTCAGATTTTATCTTAAAGTTCTCTCACATTTATGGTTCTATCTGTCATATTGGTTGTGAATGACTATAATTTCAGGTACATGTACATTCCTCTTGGTGGTTCTCAAAGAAAGCTGCTCAATGTATGGGTTATCTTCACATTTGTCGCCATATGGCATGATTTGGAATGGTACTCTTTGCTTTCTGTTGTCCGCAAGTGTAGTTTTGTATCCAAGGGACATACCATTTTAAATCGACTTGGCATGATTGCTTTGGCTTCAGGAAACTTCTTTCGTGGGCATGGTTAACTTGTGTATTCTTTGTCCCAGAAATGATTGTGAAATCAGCAGCAACTTCTTTTCAGGTGATACTCTTCTTGTGTAGTCTATCTCCATGCTTTACAGTATGCTCTGAGTTAATGCCCATCCAATCCTGACACCGATTGTAAAGCTATTGAATTTATGACTAATATGAATATGGAAGTCAATAGAATTTCAAAAAAATTTACGGGGCTATTTTGCTGAGTGCCTTAGATCGATCTTTCTCGCGCCCCTGGGTATTCTCTACGTACACGCTTGTGTCGGTCATACCCTTTTTGTTGATTTTAGAACATAACAGTTAATATTGATTAGCGATACGATCTGTTATGGTATAGAACTTTTATTTTGTCACTTTTCTGAGTCCTCTAGATAGGAATTCCTACTAGACAGTCGTTATTTTCATTTTTTAAAATCATCTTGAGTTTTTGTTACAGTTCGATATTTTAATCCATTTGGAAGTTTTTATAAACACTTCCATATTTTGTCCGTGCATGAGATCATCCTAAACATAGTTTCAATCAGCTTTCTGTCAGGCTCCATTTCTCATCCTAAACACTTCTTAAATGGGCTGGTTGGGTTTGGCTTGTGCTCAGGTTGGATTTGCTTTGGTTAGCAACTCTTATTTTCTGGTAAAGCTTTTGTCAAGGCAACACAAAGCTTTATGCCTACATTAAATCTCACCGGGAAGGTTCAAAGAAATTTCTAAATCAACCAACCTGATGAAGAAGCACTACTTTCTGAGTGTGGTTTTGAGTTGGTAGCATAATTACATGCTTGGGGCAGCAGTCCTTCACGTTTTCAGTCACTTCTTAACTGTCGGGATTCAGATTATCAGCTACTTAGGTGTGGGATTTGCATTTAGGTCTAGGTGATTCCTTGGGAAACAATGAAACAACAAACCCCAAATGTTAGTTCGATTAGGCTCTATTGGGCTCTTTCTCATGGCAAAGCGTCTGTCAGGGTCAAGATGATTTAGAGAATTTGCGCAACATGGAGTTTAGAAATCAAGTTTTAGGTCTCTTGGTGGTTGGGACTTGGGTGATTGAATTAATAGATATTCCCTGTGACTATTTAATGTTCTGTTAGCCTAGGAGTACATGGAATTGAAGTGCCTGAAATCATATGATCTTTCACTTAAATATACATTTCTCCTTAGTCAGACTTGGCTTGTAATTCTTTAGCCAAGGCATTTAAAGATTTCCTCTGCCTCTTGAATTCACTTTCTTAGATTGGAGCCCTTGTACTAAATTTTGAGAATTGATAACATGGTAGGTGGATCAGTAGCTCCCAAAGAACTGCATTTTGTGTAGGAATTTTTGAGGGGTCTCCTTTCACCAGGTGACCATGGGAAACGTCTACTATCTGTATTTCCCTTAGAATTAGAGTTTGATTTGGAACTGGCCAGCCTGGTGGCTAATGAGTTGGCCAATTTTTTGGCTGCATTAGGGTAACCACATAAATCTTGCAAATCAGGCGACCACATATCATTTGCTGGCCTACATATTATCAAGATAATATAGATTACGGTAACAACATGTTATCTGCTGGCCCATGCTTTGCTACATTAGGTAAACCATGCTGTTGGATGAAAAACTATGTTCTTTCTCTGCTGTCATCCAACATCATAGTTTATCTAGTGTCTAAGTCTATCTGTTATTGCACCTTTTGTTTTAAATGTTCATTCAGCTAGTACTCCTGTTTCTTTTTTGAACAAGTGTACTAATTAGTTTGGTCTCATGTCTGCTGTCAGGCCCCCAGTGCTTTTGGGGAGTTTGTTTTTCGTGAACTTAGTGCACTTGCTGGTGCTATCACAATAACTTGTCTCATGGTATGTCGACTTGCTCTTTTCGCGTCACTAAGAACAGTTTGATGTTGGATGCTTACAATTCTGCTCGTAATGTCATGTTGTTAATAGATTGTGATAGTAGATTATTTCGTCGTTGTTTGGTTGGGCGTCGACATCCGCCAATGCCCAGTATAAACTTGGTAAGTTAAAGTCAAGTGGTTTGTAATTGCAACTAAAGCTCATTGGATAAAGCTTTCAAGTCGGAACTTGAGAAAAAAGTTTGTGGCGTTTTAGTTAATAGTCGTTCACTGCGGAAAATGATGCCTTGCATATATTGCTTAAATAAATGTCGTAATTCAAATAATTATCGTTTCATTTAGTGTGGATTTCATTCTATAAAATTTTGTCTGTGTACAAGTATGCGCGCGCACGAGAAAGTGTTCGTTCGTGTACGATAAACGAGTATATGTATGTGTGTATGTAGTTGTCTATATATATGTACGCATAGATAAATTATTACCTACTCCTAATTAAGCCTGAGTCAGGATAGCCTGACCCAAATCCTTAGGGGTGCAAACGTACTTAATTAGTTGGTGATGGGAGCTATTGTGACATCGGAGCTGCAGTCCGACCACTTATTTGAACATAAATTTTCAATGCCTTGTTTGGATGATATTTTGAAAAAAAAAATTCTAATTCAAAAAATACTCATTTCTCCTACTTTCTCTCTCTAATCATTATTCTTATTTCTCTCTCTAATCATTATTTTTATTTCTCTCTCTATCTCTCTTTACTCATTACCTCTACTTTCAATCGTTATCCTATTTTCTCTCTTCACTCATGACCCAAAAATCAAATTCAATTTCTTAAAACATCATCCAAACAAAGACAATACGGCTAAATTTTCAATTTTATTGCTACATCATATCATTATTTTGTAAATAAATTAATGTGAAAGGAAGTCTATTGATGTTCAGTTAGCAAAAAATTTGTGATATCTACCCCTCTTCTTCTTTTTTTTATTTTTTGGGTGCAACAGAAATAGTGAGATCTACATCTCTAACTTTTCCACTAAGGCACTGAGATTAGTTTTTTAAATATTTTGCAAAAATCTTGTTTTCGTACTAGTTTCCTATATGATTGAACTAATGCTTTTTTTACTTTCTCACAAATTTTCTTTTACTATCAAATGGACACATTGATATACACTTTTATTTTTTGTTAACTTCACTTCACTAAAAAAAATTGAGAACAATTTTCTTGACAAGTGAATTGAGCCTAAGTCCTATAATCGAAAAGAGTTGGACTACGGTTCCGTACCACCATTGCATAATATGGGTGTGTGGGGCCCACCTTGAGATCTCGCACAAATGATCCGAGCAATTCAAATTGGTTTTACAATAATTCTTGAGTTGTCTTTTAAACAGATTCTTAAGTTGCCTTTAAAATAATTAGCTAGTAAGTTTTTGGATAACTGTAAATGCTTAACCTAATAAGTACATGTTTCAATCATACATTTAGAATTAAAGATCTTGAATTCTAAATAAAGACGTCGCTAGGATTGGATCGTTTGTATGAGACTCCGAAGTGGATCCGAAGTGGATCTCACACACCCATCTGTGCACTATCAAACACACTTCATCAGTACCCATAGTATTTTTGGTTTCGAAAATACTCGAGTCTCTTGACATACCTACCCACCAGCAGATTGCTTGTGCCTAAAGGCACTCCAAACAATAATCTAATATTTTCTTTCAATATTGGAAAATGATTTTGCCACTCCCTTTTTTGTTAACGTCACTCCCCTGCAAGTGTATTTTTGGTGCAAAAATACACTTGCAGGGGAGTGACGTTAACAAAAAAAGGGAGTGACAAAATCAGCAGCCATAATATTTCATGTAGGGATGGCAATCGTACCCGCCCCGCCCCGAACGGAGCGGGTTTTCCACCCCATTTTATGGGTATCGGGGTAAAAATTCCCAAACCCACCCGGGTTCGGGGCGAAGGTACCCCGCCCCTAAACCCGTCCCGAAATACCTACCCCGAAATTACCCGAACCCGACCCTGTGTGTGTATATACATGTCCTTTCATTTTTTTAGCATTAATCCAAAAAAAAAATGTCTCTTTACTGTCAAGTAGCCTAATTAAATTTAAAAAAGAAATAAAAATTGATATTTATTGGTGTTTAGTGGATTTTTTAAAAAGTTTTCTTCAAATATTTATAATAAATTCTACACATAAAAAAATGGAATGAGGTATCTAAAATATTGATTCCAATTAAAAGTTTAGATAAAACCGCGATACCAAAAAACACAAAAATAATTTCAAAAGTATTATTTTCTAGATAATTTTTATTCGTATTCCGCAATTTTTTTACTTTTTTACTTATACTTTAATTTTTTTAATTTTTACGGGGCGGGACGGGGCGGGTAAACCCGTTCCCCGATTGGGGCGGGAACAGGGTACCCAAAAAAACCCGGGCGGGGTCGGGGCGGGGCCGGGGTCGGATAATGATTTTCGCGTCGGGGTCGGGGTATGCAAAAACCCGCCCCGCCCCGTTGCCATTCCTAATTTCATGTCATCACCAATAGATTCAAATAAAAGCCCACCTTAAGAAAGAAAATGGAAACATTCGACAAACCGACCATAATCATTCAATTTATTCATCATAGATTTGGAAGGTGGATTAAAATTAAAGAGTCCTGCTACTGGTACAGCATTTGCTGTACAGCAGCGGGGTACAGACCCCTTTTGCTCCCACCTCGGGTCCCGCAAAGATGATCGGAGCCACTCATTTTGTTCAAAATACGTCGTTTAGGGTCCCTGTAAAAAATCACCTCAATCCGATATCGGGAAGGGTGTTTACGAATCATCCAATTTTGCTTCAAAATTTAGCCTGGGACCCGAGGTGGGAGCAAAAGGGGTCTGTACCCCGCTGCTGTACAGCAAATGCTGTACCAGTAGCATTTTTGTTAAAATTACTTGTGTTGGGTTGTGCGGAAAAGAAAGTGTAGAAAGTAGAAACACGTTTGAGGGTATTGTAGAAAAACGTGAGGACAGAGTGATTTTCAAATGTCAAAGCTGTACCGAATGGATTTAAAAAAAAAGAAAAGGAAAAGGAAAAAGATGTTTCGATCCAGGCCGTTGATTCCGAGATGGACGGCCGGATTGGCCGCTTGGCAGGGGTGCCGAGCGAGTGCCGCTCGGCAGGCACCCCGGGTCCTGGAATAGAGATCTCCATTTTATAAGCTACACCTCGCGTATTTGATAATGAACAATTAAGATTATTTTAACTTTCAACTTTCCTTAGAGCATCAGCAGTAGAATAACCAAAAGTCAATAATCAAAAGTTATCACATCATCTTTTGGTTATCCATTTAAGGGGTTGTTAAGGTTAACAATGTAGAAGTTCACAATAGTACAATCGAAATTAAATAACTAAAACTTGTCACATCACCCTATCAACTTATAAAAATCTAAAAATTGTGACATAGAAAACAATTTTTTTAAAATAGTTTTCAAACTAATAAAAACATGTTATTAGAAAAAGAGAAAATAGTTTTTTGAAAACTTTGATTAAAAAAAAGCAGTTTTCGGGAAAAAGATTTAAAAAAAAACAGTTTTTATTTTTATAAAAGAACAATTTTTGAAAAAATAAAAAATAAAAACAGTTTTTGAAAAAAATAAAAACTTTTTAGAAGTAATTTTTCTTAGAAACATGTTGAAAATAGAAGAGAGAGAAGGTTTTTTGTGTAATGATGATGTACATGATTGAAAAAATATGGGGACAACTAAATTTAGTTATTTGCAAAAAGTTGCTAATTTTGATTATACAAGAGTTAAAATTTGATGAGTTGCTAAGAGATTGCTAAGTTTGGTTATTCCAATGTGAGCTCTTTTTTAGTAAATGTTGTTAACCTTAGCAACCTTTTGATTTTGATTATACCACTGTGGATGCTCTTAGCTTGTTAGAAAAAAAATTGACCTTATAGAATAACAAATGGTGTATTAGGAAACAAGTCCTTTTGTAGTTGATGATGAACATCAAGGTAGATCATACAACTCTACACAATCTTGTGAAACAGTGTTAGAGATTAAAAGTTTGCTCTCTCTTAAGAGTTCAAGGTCAAAACCTTTCGAGTACTATAAGTTTCGCTTCTTTCAAAAATGAAAGGTGAGATTGGTCTTTCTAAATTAATCGACGCGCTTGTAAGTTGACCTATACACATGAGTTGAATAGAGTAAGAGAGCTGTTAATTGCCCCCCCTCCTGTCAGGCCCCCCCTGACGACTTCCCCCTTTTACCCCCCACCCCAATGTGCTCTCTCTCTCTCTCTCTCTCTCTCTCTCTCTCTCTCTCTCTCTCTCTCTCTCCCAGCAGTCTCTCTCTTTTGATTTTTTTTTTATAAAATTTTAAATGTTATTAACTTTTTTTTCACGTATTTTTTAATAAATTTTATATTTTTGAAATCTACTCAACGAAACCGATCAAACGAGCCTAATATTGATGGTGAAATAACGTAAAACGGAAAAATTATATTTTTGTGGTAGCTTAAACTGTTTAAAGAGGTTGAAAAATTAATTGTTCCAAATTTCAATCCGTTTGAATCGGTGAAAAGATTTTAATTTTCTGATCATTTTATCCTAGATGGTCATAATTAACTTTTGACTATAGGGCTCTCGTTGATTAACCCTAAGAAAGTCGTAGAGTCAAATATCTCTTAGGGTTAATCAACGAGAGCCCTAAAGTCAAAATTTAATTATGACCATTTAGAATAAAATGATCAGAAAAATAAAACATTTCCACTGGTTTAAACGAATTCAAATTTGGAACACTTAATTTTTTAACCATATTTTTTAGTATATAAACTGTATAAAGAGGTTGAAATCACGTATTTTTTTAAATAAATTTTATATATTTGAAATCTACTCAACGAAACCTATCAAACAAGTCTAATATTGAATATGAAATAACTACACGCGAACTCTTCGACTTTCTTAGGGTTAATCAACGAGAGCCCTATAGTCAAAAGTTAATTATGACCATTTAGGATAAAATGATCAGAAAATTAAAATCTTTTCACCGATTCAAACGGATTGAAATTTGGAACAATTAATTTTTCAACCTCTTTAGACAGTTTAAGCTACCACAAAAATATAATTTTTCCGTTTTACGTTATTCACCATCAATATTAGGCTCGTTTGATAGGTTTCGTTCAGAAAATTTCAAAAATATAAAATTTATTAAAAAAAATACGTGAAAAAAAAGTTATTAATATTTAAAATTTTATAAAAAAAAATTAAATAAGAGAGAGAGAGAGACTCTGTTGGGGGAGAGAGAGAGCACGTTGGGGGGTAAAATGGGGAAGTCATCAAGGGGGGCATGACAGGAGGGGGGCGATTAGTAGTTTGCATAGAGTAACCCCATCTCTCTCTCTCTCTCTCTCTCTCTCTCTCTCTCTATATATATATATATATATATATATATAGAGTCCCCTTCTAATAAGGACCACCTCATTTTAATAAAATGAGGACCTCCCTTTTCCGATTGAATTTTGATGATCCGAGCCGCTCAATGTGTTCAGAACGTGATTTTAAGGGTACCCACATGAAATCAGCAAAAAAAAAGACCGGGAAGAGCTTCATCCGAGCAGTTTTTATTAATTTTTTATCGAACGGTTCAAATAAAAACTGCTCAAATCAAGCCCTTCCCGGTCATTTGTTTTGCCGATTTCTCGCGGGTACCTTTAAAATCACGTTTTGAACACATTGAGCGGCTCAGATCATCAAAATTCAATCGGGAAATGGAAGAAATGGGATAGTCCTCATTTTAGGTCCTCATTTTAGATCCTCATTAGAAGGGGAGTGTATATATATATATATATCTCTATCTATGTGCCCCCACATCAAAAATTAAATAAGGAATTTATTACTGTGAAAAGATTGATTAGAGGCGGGTTTGTTTGTGAGTCCGTTGGGGCGGGGCATCCTTATAAATACACCAACTCTTTAACAACGTCTCTCTCGACCTTCTCCTCCACCTCTGTCTCAAGCTCAAAATCTCCCCACAAAAAACCCAAAAATCAAAAACCAGAAATATCTCTCCAATTCCCTCCTTAAAGATTCTTTATTCTCTCCTCGCAATCCCTACCCAACCGTAAGTCTCTCTCTCTCTCTCTCTCACTGTTTATTTAAACCTTTCAGAGTGACTCATTTATTTGTACGTTACACTTCTTTGATTAACAGTTTCTACATGGGTTAATACTGTGACAACTATTAGATCTCACAGTAATAATGTTCTGGTAAAACCCTTTTAATTATGTGATTCGATATGTATTTGTGCTGTTGTATTTATGTTTGATCCTTCCTGCACTACGGATGGGGTCTCCTGCTCCTTTTCTTGGTGTCCTGTTTTTTATTAGTACCTTTTTCAAGATCTGGCATATTTAAGTAATGAAATAGTAGTAGCATTTAACCCAAGAGATTAGTCCGGTTGTTTGGTGGGTTTGCTCCCACACAATCGACTAGGGTTTGATTCTTGGGGTCAGGCCACAAGAATGTAATTTCTTGTGAATTTGCTAGTCCAGGCGTGGATGGCCTACTGTTGACCGGACCGGACTGGGAAGGATAAAGGATACTACAACTAAAGTTGCTTGCTTATCCAAAAAAAAAAGAAACAACTGAAGTTGCTTACGAAAATTGAAGCTTCAAAAAGCTAAAGTGGTTGAGGAGGGTTTAGGAATAAAAAACTGGAGCAAAGTTTAGGAAGACAAGACGCATTTTTATTTGTTTCCCTTCTTAATTTCAGAGAGGGAAATCTCTATATTTGTACAATTGTGAGTCTTTTTTCCCCCCTAAATCATGGAATGTCCTTTGAATTCTTGTTTTGGTTGCCTTTGAAGTTCTATGTCTTGATGATTCCCTGCAAATGCTTTTCTATGTCATTTAACTCATGTCTATGAATGTAGAAAAGTTTTTCGTTTCTTTGTCTTGCCGCATTCTTGCGCAAAAGACTTCTTGCAGAAACTTAGCCACAAAATTCATAAAATCGTTTCGTGAAGAGTCCAACTATTTTATGCAAATCTAAAAACACACTGAAATAAGCTATCCCCCTGGCTAATAAGCCAACCAAGACTAAAACAGCCACATTGTCACATTTTTGTAGGGCACTTCGAGTTATTACATTTTTTGGATCTTCTTAGATCTGGGATATATGTATCGTGGAATAATGTTCCTCTCCATTTTCTTGCATATATAAGCATATTTCTTTTAGCTGTTTTCCCACGTTTGTCCATAAATGTTTAGTTTCTTATATGCTTTGTTTCTAATGAATTAACACTTTAATGTGGGATATGTACAGTTTGTTTGGACATGGCTGAATACAAACCCAAGAACATCCTCATAACTGGAGCTGCTGGCTTTATTGCATCCCATGTTGCCAACCGGCTTATCCGGAACTACCCTCAATACAAAATCGTTGTTCTGGACAAGCTCGATTACTGTTCAAACTTCAAAAACCTCAGGCCCTCTCAATCATCCCCAAATTTCAAGTTCATCAAGGGAGACATTGGAAGTGCTGACCTTGTCAACTTCATTCTCCTTACAGAATCCATCGACACAATTATGCATTTTGCAGCCCAAACCCATGTCGACAACTCCTTTGGAAATAGCTTTGAGTTCACCAAAAACAATATCTATGGCACCCATGTCCTTTTAGAAGCTTGTAAAGTCACTGGCCAACAAATAAAGAGATTTATTCATGTGAGTACTGATGAGGTTTACGGAGAAACAGATGAGGATGCACTTGTGGGAAATCATGAGGCTTCTCAGCTCCTCCCAACAAACCCTTACTCTGCGACTAAAGCTGGGGCTGAGATGCTTGTTATGGCATATGGACGGTCATATGGTTTACCCGTAATAACTACTAGAGGAAACAACGTTTACGGACCCAATCAGTTTCCCGAAAAGATGATTCCCAAATTCATCCTCTTAGCCATGAGAGGAAAGAGTCTTCCGATTCATGGGGATGGCTCTAATGTGAGGAGTTACCTCTACTGTGAGGATGTTGCTGAGGCTTTTGAGACCATTCTTCACAAGGGTGAAGTTGGGCATGTTTACAATATCGGCACAGATAAGGAAAGGACAGTGCTTGATGTTGCCAAGGATATATGCAGACTGTTTTCATTGGAGGCAGATCAAGTTATCAAGTTTGTGGAGAATAGGCCATTTAATGACCAAAGGTACTTCTTGGACCACCAAAAGCTCAAAAACTTGGGGTGGTCAGAAAGGACGACATGGGTAGAAGGCCTAAAGAAGACCATGGAGTGGTATTTGAGCAATCCAGATTGGTGGGGAGATGTCTCTGGAGCGCTTCTCCCTCATCCAAGAATGCTGATGATGCCAGGAAGTGAAAGAAATGCATCTGATGTTGGTATTCTTGCCGCCTCTCACGTGGCAAACAAATCCAGTCATAAGGGAATGGTGATTCCTGTTCCTAAAACCAATCCCACAAATCAGAAACCTCTTCTGAAGTTTTTGATATATGGGAGAACTGGTTGGATTGGTGGACTTCTGGGGAAACTATGTGAGAAACAAGAGATACCGTTTGAGTATGGAAAAGGACGTTTACAGGAGCGCTCACAGGTGTTGGCAGATATACAGAGAGTTAGGCCCACCCACGTTCTCAATGCTGCTGGAGTGACGGGTCGACCCAACGTGGATTGGTGCGAGTCTCATAAACCTGAGACAATCCGCACTAATGTTGTTGGCACGCTAACTTTGGCAGATGTTTGCAGAGCGCATGGGCTTTTGATGGTGAATTTTGCTACTGGTTGCATTTTTGAGTATGATGATGCTCATCCATTAGGTTCAGGCATTGGATTTAAGGAAGAAGACAAACCCAATTTCATTGGTTCCTTCTATTCAAAAACCAAGGCCATGGTAATTCCTTTCATCCTTCTTACTTCATTTTATTAGCTTCAAATTTTGCAAATAGATCATAGATCAACCAACTTTTTTCTCCTTTCTCCGAACCAGGTTGAAGAACTTCTGAATGAATATGACAATGTGTGCACCCTCAGAGTCCGAATGCCAATATCATCTGATCTGAGCAATCCACGGAACTTCATCACGAAAATTGCGAAATATGACAAAGTGGTCAATATCCCCAACAGCATGACCATATTGGATGAGCTGCTACCCATTTCCATTGAGATGGCCAAAAGGAACTTGAGGGGCATATGGAACTTCACAAACCCAGGTGTTGTGAGCCATAATGAGATCCTCGAGATGTACAAGAAGTACATCAACCCTAACTTCAAGTGGGTTAATTTCACGCTAGATGAACAAGCCAAGGTAATCGTTGCCCCTCGTAGCAACAATGAAATGGACGCCTCCAAACTGAAGAACGAATTCCCTGAGTTGTTGTCTATTAAGGAATCGCTGGTCAAGAACGTTTTTGAACCCAACAAGAAAAGCCTCACTGCTTGAGTCGCATATAACCCCAGTAATATGAGATCTTTGCCTGATGCACAAGTCCGCTTTTCCATTACAATAACGTCTAAAAATTCTTGTCATTGTTTTTCATATTGTCCTTTTTATCCTTTCCATTAATTTATAATTTGCGATATGTAATGATCTGAAATTTTAGAACATTTCTTTCAATAAATAAATGTTGTAATTCAAATAATTATCGTTTCATTTAGTGTGGATTTCATTCTATAAAATTTTGTCTGTGTACAAGTATGTGCGCGCACGAGAAAGTGTTCGTGTACGATAAACGAGTATATGTATGTGTGTATGTAGTTGTCTATATATATATATATATACGCATAGATAAATTATTACCTACTCCTAGTTAAGCCTGAGTCAGGATAGCCTGACCCAAACCTTACCCTGCATCTTTGTCGCACCCATTCTCTAATTACTTACCTTTGCCTCCAATTCTTCTTCCCGAAGCACAAATGATTCAGGAGAAGGAGTCCGGCCGCCGCTCGACGCCACCGTAACCCACCCGAATCCCTCCGATCGTAGCTTAATCTGCAGGAATTAATGTAGGTTTATCCTACCGAACCCTTTTATGTGCTCACTCTCTTGATTAATCTAGTAATTTATAATACCATAAGCTTCAACCGAACGAAAAAGGAGTTTTTCTGTTGAACACCAACACGAAGTTACAAGTTACTGATGAACTTAATCGACAAGGAGGAGCCGAATCACGCCAATGGCCATACACTGGAGGTTGCAGTGTAGGAGAGATTCCTGAGGAAGGGATCTTAGAATTTCACCTAAGCTAAAGGACAATTATGAAATGAATGTTGTTGTTGCCTTTAACTTGTTTATTATCCATGTTTATGCTCACGGTACGTACTACGTACCCTGGTATTCAAATGCCAGGTATCGAAGGAGAAACATGATTACCGATCGATCAAGCTGACGTTAATATTGCAGAGGAAGAAGTCAACGAGCCTTGGTTGCCTTATCCTTAGTTGCTATGTTTAATTTAATTAAACTCTATTTTGAGAACTCAGCGGTATTCGAGGATTGTAATAATTGTGAACTTATTTTCTTTCTATGGTTGTAATAACTAAACCTAAAATTTGATTCTCGTTGTTACTACTAAATAAATGGGATCATTTTGGAAAATGCATTCTTAGCGTCTTCGAAAAATCAGGGCGTTACACGATATCTAGTGTAACTTATAGTCTGTCCAGTGTGGAAATGAGCTCCAGAAGGATATATATATGCTACGTTTATGTCTCCTTGTGTAATATATAGTAAGATTTTAATGCATCTCCAGTTTCACTAATCTTTTCAAAGTTTTTCATCTTGCTTTACTCAATAAGCTAGTAGTGTATCATTTTTCTCGACCATTATCGTGTTATTTGGGAATCTGTTTTGTTGCTGATCTTCAAACGTTAAAGCTTGTGACAGAAAAAGCCATTTCTGAATCAAAGAAAACTTTTTAGCTAGCTTCTGTTAAAAAGTAAGTTGACTGAAAATTCGCATTCTAAGTGCTGATACTTTGGCAATAATTGATCCTATGAAATTAAATCAAGGGGTGCAAACCACTTGAGCTAACCTCAAAGCTATAGCTAGCTAGCTTGATGATCACCAGCATCCAAAAGTACAGTTGAAAATCTTTTAAGAAGATGGATTTGTGAATTTACAGTATCTATCATTATTTTTTTTCCCTCAATGGGTACCTGAATCAACCCACCCCACAGTTGGGATGGATTGTTGTATCACTATCACATTTGAATCCTCAGTTCGTGATTTTCAGAATTTGGAGTCGTAATCCTAGCTATCAATGGAGTTTCTTACGCTTCGCCCCCCCCCCCCCCCCCCCCCAAAAAAAAAAAAAAAATCCTAGCTAGCAGAATGGAGCGAAGTTATTTTATTTCCATAAAATAAGTTGAAGATATTTCATCTGCCAAAAGACAATGTATAGTTCCAACAAGAAAGGATAGGAAAAAGTGATATGATTTGTAGAGATTGAAACCAAGAATTCCCTCAGTATATGATAGAGATATTCTCATTAGTTCTTCAAAATCCCAAATCCACTTTTAAACCTTGAACTCTAATCTTTTATTAACAACAATCTTACAAAAGGCATTAATAATAGACAGAACACCAATTATCCAATCACAGCATCCATGGAAACACAGGAGAAATCATGAAATTTTTCTTTGCCGATTAAAAGAAAAACCCGGCGAAATCAGAAATACAAAAACACAGGAAGCCAAAACTTATTCACAAAGGGTCGATACATCGATTATATATAATTATAATTCAGCAGCCAAGCTGTGTTGTTCCACACTCCCTAATACAAATGTTTCTTTCCTCTCCCTTTCTGTCTTTTTTGTTCATTCAGGATTGCATGTGCATATACAACCTGGAACACCGTAAAATCTCGTCTCAAAAGACCTCAATCTATCCTCCCTTAGTTTCCAAAATTGTATTCAAAAAGGAAAAAAACATGCACATAGAAACAGAGAGCAGAGAAAGTTGCTTCGATTTGTTTAGATGGTGTAAGGAGCGGGCTTGGGCAAGTCCTTGACAATGCCACACAGCTGGGTGTTGTCCGGTACGTTGTATTCGTCCCTAAGGGATCGTGCCGGCGAGAGGATGCTGATGTAGAGCTGCTGTCCCAAGTATGCATTCTCCCACATCTCTGACCTAAGGTTCCACATGCCGGCGTTGTCCAACGTCGTCATGACGGCCGCCCACGAACCGGGGTACACGTGGATGTTGTGCCTGCTCACCGCGTCCAGTAGGTTGTAGTTCTTCCTCTTCTCCGGGCTCCACTTCCCTGGCTCGATAGCCACCGCGAAGAAGGAGTACCCGTCCAGGTGCCACGTCTGAATCGTCTTCTCGGGGTTCTCGAAGATTATCTCCACGAAGTTGCGGAAGGTTCCGTTGACGACGTTTGGGGCCACAACGACCTTGTTGTTTGACGGCTGGGGTGCGTCCTGCATGAGGTTGTACGCGAACACTTTGTCCGGGACTTCGAAGTACTCAGCGAGCTTCAATGGTGTGGCGGTGGAGTCAAGGTGGGAGACACCGTTGACGGTGTAACGGAGCTTGCCGTCCACAACAGCCTTGGAGTTCACCAGCTTGATGGTGCGGGTGATGTTGATCTGGCCGTAGTGGTAGGAGCCTTGAGGGTTGGGACGGGCAGCGCTGGCTGTGAGATTCCAACGGAAGGAGCGGAACTGGTTGACGGACCAGGCAATGGCGCCGGTGGGAGTCTCCGGTGGGGGTGATGGGAGTTCAGGAGAGGCAGGCCCCTTTCCGTTGGCATAACGAAGGATGCCAACGGAAGTGAGCGGCTTCCTACTGAACCTGCTAGAAACAACCGCGTAGTAGTCCTTAGGTTCTTGGTCGGCGGTGACCAGCGCCGAGAAGCACTGACCAACGTGCACGTCGATGGATTCGTAAACGTTCTGGACGGTGTGGGAACCCTCCATCTCCACCAGCTTCAAGGGGTGGCCCTGGATCCTAAAGTTGAGGGAGGTCTTGAGTCCAACGTTGCAAACCCTGTACCTGTAGGTTTTGCCAGCCTCCATGGTGAACAAGGGTTCGGCATTAACGCCGACCTTGCCAGACTTGCCGTTGATGTGGACGCCATCAGGCCTGCCGAGGGAGCGCCCGCTGTCCAAGAGCTTCTTGAGAGATTTGTGTCCCCTGGCGAACCAATCGCCGACAACCATACTGTAGTCGTCGGCGGGGGTATCAAAGGGGACAGGGATGAGATCACGGCTCATGACCTGCAGGGGACCGAACCCACCAGCCGCCCTGTGAAGGGCGGTGGTGGGGAAGTAGTAGTAGCTCCCGATCTGATCCTTGACCTGGAAATGGTAGGTGAAGTTGGTACCCGGCAGGATTGGGCACATGGTTCCGGGGGTACCGTCTTGCCAAGAGTTCTTCCTTTGTTGAATGCCGTACCAGGTCAGGAGGAATGGCTCGTCGAGCTCATTGAACACGTTGACGACGATGTTGTTGTTGGAGGTGCTGTTAATCCTAGGACCGGGGAATTGGCCGTTGATGAGGATGCCTTGCTGGGGGACGCCCAAGGGGGAGATTGTGCCGTAGGTAATATGCCATTCGAAGAACAGGTAGGGATCCTCGGCCTGAACCACCGCCGGACCAACCCAAAGGCACGATAACAAAGCAACAGCCACCACGAACAAAGCGCGACCCATGACTACCTGGCTCTCACCTCTTTTATTTCCTTAGTTTTTTTTTTTTTTCCCCTAAATTGTGTTCTTCTTCTTGTTATTGTATGTACAAGAAGAAGAACAATGGGAGAATGTCTTATTCCGGCACTGAGATGTTTCTGTCATGCCATCATCTCTTTTTATACACAACTTGAATGGTCTCAATTACAACCTCCTTAACAAAAACTCCCGCGAATGGCTCTGCGGCTCGCCCTTCTTTCTTGCACCTCCCATCGCGGCTTTCCTTTCGTTTTTTTTCGTTACAGTTTGTTTCGATTTCCCGAAAACTATTCTCTCTCTCTCTCGCCACAGCATTTACGTGGATGGAATTCAGTGATTTTTGGATCGAGCAGTCTATTTTTGGAGTAGTCTGTTGATAGTGTACATGATTCGGTCCGAATTAACAAACTCTCTGACCGAGTCCTCCTACGTATAAGGCAAACATGTAGCCATTGAAAAATACATTCAAAAGAATTCACAATTTACTTTTTATTTTTTTCTATCTTTTTGCTGTTCGCTATTTACTATCCACAGACCTAAATTTCACTGAAATTTACGGTCAGCTCCTAGAATTGGTTTGGGGGCCGAGCAAGTTCTGTTAAAACTTCCCATGTTCCTATTCAGCGCTCCTAGAGTACCATACTCTTGACCATTTTTTAATATATTAGAATGCTCCCGACCATTTATGTTGCTTTATAAATTTTGGGTAGGGACATTATCATTTATTTTTGTTGGATGGATGGGAGACGAGCAATGACCAATATTGTGTGATGGCGATATTTTATTTCTAAAGAGTACCGCATAGGCAATGTCACATGGTACTCTGGCAGTATTGAATAAATTGGCCGTGTTCCTTCCACCAATTCTTTTGGCACTTTCATTAGACAATCAACTGGGGTAATACAGCGAGAGCAATTGAGCAGAGAGAGAAGATTTTCATTTTTGTTCCAGTTTTGCATGGTCCAAGTGACGAGAGAAACGATACATTTATTTATTTTGTAAAAAAAAAGACCGAAGTATATCCGGGGAGAAATTTTCTTAGAAATAACTTTGAGTTTAATACATATCAATAAAGTTCCCATGTGCAAAAATAGTAGCAAAAAAAAAACGCAAGTCCAATAATGCCATGCTAAAAATGCATCCAACCAATTCTCCTAAGAAGAAGAATACATTTCAAACTCCTAATTTCACCACAAAAAGAACAGAATACAAAATCAAGACATCCATCCTGTGCAATCCATTTCGACAAGCAAATTTTCCTAAGAACAATAGTACATTGCAAACTCATAATTTCAACAAAAGAACTAGTATAAAATACAAAATCAAGAGATGTTCTATCATGTAGCTATCCATTTTAATCTTTCACAGATACTCGCAATCAAGCCAACTGCACCAATGACCAAGATCGAAGAAAAGCAGCACAAAATACCAGCAGAAGACTACAAGAAGAACATCCGAACCATCTCCCTAAAGCTCATCGCCTGAGTGCGAACATCACCTGTCAGAAGAAAAATACACGTACATACGACTGTGAGAAACTAAACCCAAAACAGAATTCAATCTCAGTTATTAATTTGAAAATTCAACTTCAAGATTCCCAAATCGAATTTCTATTTTCCATGGGCAAGAAAGTGGGCAGCCAACACAAGCGTATACAAGGCAAGAGGACAGCATAGACAAAGAGAGGTGAAAACTAAAGCTAGATGGATTTTCTTAATCCTTCATTGGAAACACGTTGATGGAAGGCTTTTTTACAATAATTTTCCTTCTCATGTTGCGGCTGCAGATTCATATTGCAAACTCATCAAACACTTAAGGCACTTCAATGGGACATCTTATCAAACATCATATAGTTGAAGACCCAATTTACTCGACACCCAGAAACACCATACCAGATCATTGCTTATAAACATATCAAAATAGTAACCTTGGGTATAGACAATTTTACTCTGAAATAAGACTTTGGCAAGAACAAAATAATTGAAGCCTTACACATCATGTGTTAGGAAAGTGCCTTAAATTTGAAAACTTCCTTGTCGTACTAATTTTAGGGGTTTTCTTATAAATAGAAACCTTGGGTGAGTACTAGGGTTTGTCCCTTTTGAGTTTTGAGTCATGACATTATGCTACCAAAAACTAGATGCTTCTCTGTCTCTATTGCGCACGAGCTTATTACATTATTTAAGAGGTGATTTGAGGAAAACGGAAGTGCGCTCCTACGCACCAGCTAAAAAGCTCTTTCCCTTTCTAATAGAAAGAAAGTAAGCTTCATAGCTCCAACCTAGTAAAGGGGTGTTGATGCCCTTCGTATAGGTTGAGTTGCTGGATACGGGATCCACATAGTAGGTTGGGCCAACATCCAGCCCAGAGGGGGCAATCTTTAGAAACAACAGGTCGCGCCCTAGGACTAGGAGTAGCACAAAAAGAGGGATTAGCATTATTGACCCAATGATATACCACTAACATGGTAACATCTTCCTCATTGGGCTCCGCGCACACTGGGAAAATGCTAATGTGGCAGGAAACCGGCCACTAGTTAGAAAGCTCCAATAAGGTATCGAGAGGGCTATTACAGTCAGGTGTGAAGAAATTACCCTCAATTTGTAAAGCACCCTATTTCTATTTAGGGAGTTAAGGCGAAAAATGGCTTGATGAATTGTTCTATGTGGTGATCATACCTTACCCATCAGAAAGCATAATTAGGCGTAAAATGTAGTATTCGATGATCTCTTAAACAGCTAAACTTCGAGAGATGTGAGGCCCTGAGTAACGCCATTCCCCATTGCTAGTCTGAATACAGGACCTAATTTTGGGCGTAATATTGCAAGTGGTTGCTCTCATCTTGAATTAAGAAACTGCAGTGTGGTCAGACCCTTGAATTGAAGGTTACGGTGCCGGTACTTAAAATAGGAAATAGCAAGGGAAATATTTTAGGAGCAAAACAATTTTCTTGATAATACTACTACTCAAGATAATGAACCAACTATGCAGTAATGCAGGTGCGAATGTAAAAGTAGCTTAGACATGATCCTCAAGATGTCAGCAAGGTTTCAGCATTTGCCCTTCACTACCAAAGAAATAATGTATGACAACTAACTGAAGAGGATGCAGTTGCACCTAGTAGATATGAAACTAGTCCTAGTTAAAGAGATACAAATTTGCAATAAGGAAACCTAGAACCTAAAGCAGTAAACCAAGATCAGCATACATGGTGTAGGGTGTTTCTTTCGCACTTTCACTTGTGGAAGAGAGCTAAAAATAACTTACCTAGGTGTCACCACTAAATTACTCATTCCTCCTCTAATGCATCGTCACCGTCCATTCCTCCTTCCTCGTCATTCTTCTTCAAGTTCCCACATACATTACACTCCATCACACTCGACAGAGTGCCATTCGATGGAGGCAGAGGTGCCAATGTGCCCCAACAATTCTCTCTATTGCACATGTACCTCAAGAAGAAATACGCGTGAGGAAAGTCACTCTCCTCTCCTTCTCCTTCTTTAACCCCATCATCCTCATCCACCATAAGTTCATCATTATCCTCCTCCATCGCCTCCTCCTCCTCCTCCTCTTCGTTATCCGACCAGTTCGCCTCCACATTACACCGATCACAAGTGCAAGTAAAACCATAATCCTCCTTCAATCTCCGCTGCCTCTCCGAATACTTGAGATTCACCGGAAAATAACTCAAACAAATCTCCCTCCCTTGAGGAACATCATGAATCAGCCTCACAACTACATCCGTGTTACAAACACTTCCATTAGCAGCAGCAGCACCAGAACTATCACTATCAACATAATCAAACCTACAAGCATTCGGCAAACAATCATGGTTAAAAAACGAGGCATTTGGGTATATCCCGTAAGCCCTAACGGACCTATCCCCTTTATCCCCAAACGGCTCCATCAAACCGAACGCGTTCGCCCTGTCCTTAGCCAGCAATGCCGCCGTCACCTCCACTGTAAAAAAACTCGTCAGTTCGCCGTCACAGAGGGAAGTGATGAGAGAGTGGAGGAAGATGGCGTCGGCGTCCGGCTGGCAACCGGACCACCCACCATCAAGGCCCAAGACTCTTTGGAAATCGGAAGGGGAAACCCTGGAGAGATTGTACGCGGCCACGAGGAACCGGGCCTGGATCTGGAGCTCTTCGGTGCGCAAGGGAGGGGAGTTTCGGAGGCGGGTTAGGGTTTGGCAGGCCCAGGGGGTGTGGGAGGATTGGAGAGCGGTGGATAGGCAGGCGGGGCTGCAGAAGAGGGCGGAGGAGGAGCAGAGGGGGCAAGGGAGGGCGGAGGGAGAGTTAGGGTTCGGTAGGGTTTTGAAGCAGTGGGAGCAGTAAACGGCGCCGCCGCGGCGGGGGTTTAGTGGGAGCGCGGAGTAGAGGAGGACGGGAGAGTCTTTGAGGATGATTTCGCCGGCTTTTAGGGACTTTGATGCGATTACTGCTCGACCTCTGCCTTGGATTTGGGTTACGGTGGTGCTCTGAACGCCGCCGTGTTCCGCCGTGGTTGGCATGAGTCGAGTTGTTTGTGGGGTTTAGCTGGACTTCGCCGCACTGCTGCGAAGGCCAAGTATAGGGTGGAAGATGAATTGCAGTGGCACCTCCTTGTTTTCTTTTAAAATGACGCTTCGATGCTTTTGTTTACTAGAATGCCACCAATAGTCCTTTCGTTAGGAAGATGTATCGGATTTCTGTCCCTCTGTTAGTGCACCGTGAGTTGGACAAACAGAAAATCGTATGAGATCAGCCAAAAGTAGACAGAACGCAGGGGCAGAGCAATTGTCTGGCCTAATAAGCCAAATGATTTATTTTTGGGAATTTATAATGCCACTCTTCAAATTTATAATGTCACTCTTAAAGGGGAGTGCAGTTATCAATTTGGGGAATGACATTATCAATCCATATATGGAATTGATTTTGCCACTTCCTAGGGGAGTGGCATTATCAATGCCCTTATTTTTTTTCTTATTTAAATTTTTTTTCATATTTGTTAGTTTTTTGTGAATTATTGTTTCATTATAATGAGAAGAATCTAAAAAGTATAAAATTATGACCGAAACCTAAATTTTTATGAATAAAGACAAAAATAAATCAATAAGCCAATTTTTTTTTTATCTTTATTCAAAAAAATTGGATTTCGATCGTAATTTTTTACATTTTAGATTTCTCTCGTCATGATGAAGCAATAATCCACAAAAAATTGACGTAAAACTAACAAATGCGAACAAAATTTGAATAAAGACAAAAATGTCACGCCCTTGATTTTAAACATAAATATTAATAATTTTCCACAAATATAATCCTCGCATAATACCCATAAATACTTCCCAAAAGAGTTCATTGCCAACCTTCCCGAATTATGGTTCCAAAATATTATTACATCATGAGACACCACGGCCCAATACTTCATAAATACTTAGGTTAAAAAGTCTTAAGAGTTTACATTACACTTTTAAAATATGAATGAAATGAGCTAGATGTCTCCACTTTCTCAACTCTCAAAAGATTGCACTCGAATGCACGCACGTCCCCCATGCTACTACTTCGGGTTCACACCTGAAAATGAAGGATTGAGCTACGCTAGCCCAGTAGAGAAGTCTACACAACTCTTATATGAAAATGAGAAAACAGGTAGAATGCATAACAGAAAGAGTACAGTATCTCAATTGACAAGCAGAACATGAATGATAAATATCGCACCGTTGGTCATGGAAATAAAGTATAATGACTACACCCAAGATTTTAGTCAAGCCACGTAGATCTACTATCTGTACGATTTACTCACGACTACCGTGTCCTCCCGTCATATTTCTAATGATCTATCCGGTACTTCGACTTCACATTATACATGACAACACACCTTTAAAGTAAACAAGTATATCTCTACGGTATCGTGCCCGAATAACCAACCATTCCCTTCATGGATTCATTCCACTAACCCTTTATTCGTTTCCATCTCACTGTTACAAACTAACATAATACGTCATGAGCGAGCACCCGGGGGTGCTGTAGTGCACCCCCCGCACTACACGTGTAGTGCAATCAATCCGGCCGTCCATCTCGGCAATGGACAGCTCAGATTTTCATCTGAACAATGGATGACTAGGATTTATAGGAGCTTGAATTAAATCCAAGTCGTCCGCACCGAGATGGACGATTGGATCGACTGCACTACACGGTGTAGTGCGGTGGTTGCACTATAGTCCCTCCTCCCATTCTGTCACGCCCTCGATTTTCAACATAAATATAAAAAGATTTTCCATAAATAAATCCTCACAATATTCCATACGATACCCAAAAGATTACTGTATTTCCATTCCCAAAATAATACTTCCAAGTTCATAAGATTTTCAAATATTACATCACCGGCTCAACGGCCCAAATTAACATAAGTATCAAGTGTCATGAGAGTTTAGAGATACAAATATTCCGTAGTCAAAAGGATTGTAACTTAAGTTACAAATACATCTTTCAAAAGAAATTTACAAAGATGAATAAGTAACTCCTTCGATTAGCTTTCAAAAAAGTATGTCCACACTCCAAGCATTCCAGTCATGCAAGCTACTGTTCTGGGTTAGCACCTGAAATGATATAAGGCTTGAGCTACACTAGTCCAGTAGAAAAGTCTACTCAAACTCTATATGCAAATGAGCAATATAGAAGAACAAACAATAGAAACCAATGACAACAAAGATAAGCATAACTATCATGATCAAGTATCCAACTATCGCCAATCCATATTCTCGTGTGGTACCACATTCTTTCTCATTGACCATTGTAGGCCGAGCTCCTTTGTTTCGGGCTGAATACCGAAGTCCGTTGATTTGTGCCCAAATACCGGAAATCGTTGATTCGCTCAAGAATACCGGAGGATTTCCATCAAAATCCTTTAACCAAAACCAAAATCCTTTCATTAACTTCATAAACCAATTACGTATCGTTAAGAGTCTGAACCGATGCTCCTGCCAGGCACTTACTTGATAACGAGCTCTGAAGACAAATGATATGAGCATTTTAGCTCCCGCCAGACATTTACTCATTTAAGAGCCCTGAAAGCAAAAGATGTGAGCATTTAGCTCCTGCCAGACATTTACTCATTCAAGAGCCCTGAAAGTTCTCTTTGTGACCATTTGTTATCCATTTTCATTTCATTTCCCATTCACAAACATCAAGTCGTTCAATCGAATCCAAAAGCCATCTAATCGATCACATGGTATTACAAGACCAACAATCTACCATATCGCATATAATCAAATACACACGTCTTCATCGTACCTCTAAGTACACCCCCGTACCTTTACATACCACATATCAACCCTCAACTAGACTCTGCGATGCTCGGTCTTCTAGTTTCTGTACTTGGAGTCTGTAAAGCGTATGCTAAAGGAATCTAAAGGATTCTACGAGTCGAGAGAAAACGAATTGCAATACTACTCATCGGATCACTAGACATGTTCATGTGTATCGTTCGTGTTTCAACGTATAACAACTTACATTCTTCATTTCTAACTCAACAAGCCCATACAAATCCGTTGGATATCATTCTAAGCACGAAACAAGCAATATTCTCCAAACACTTGAAAGGATGCATAAACAAACCCACCAGAGTCGATGAGAAGCTCCAAAAAGATGATTTAGAAGACACAAGAAAAGCAACTCATAGACACTGTGCCTACCGGTAGGTGAAAGAGTCCTACCAGTAGAAAAGAGGAAATCTGTACTTGACCTATCGGTAGGTGAAAGTTCCTACCGGTAGAAACTGGAAACAGAAAGGCCAACATTTTACAGGAAACGATTTTGCACTTGGCTTACCGGTAGAAGAAAGTGCCTACCGGTAGGTGGATGAATACCTTTGAGCTGGTTATGGAAGAATTCCTCACTTGTTCTACTGATAGGTGAAAAGTTCCTACCAGTAGGGAGAGTATCTTTGGGCGATTTTGACAGGATTTTCAGATTTTGTTCCAATCTCAATAACAATCAACACAAGCTCGAATATGGCATGGAAACACTCAAATAACATATAAAGAGAGGTAGAATTCCCTACCTCGAGCATCAAAGCCGAACCCCAACGAGAGATCGAGCCCTAGCTTCCAAAATCGACACTGAGAGCAATACACCTCCACCAAGCGCTAGCCAACAATGTATGAGCTCCAATACATGCGTAGATGATGGATTGGAGGTTGATTGACATGGGTTTTGAGTTTGGGGTGGAGTTTTTGAGTGATGGAGGGAGAGGAGCCGAGAGAGGGGTGAGGGATCAGGAGATGAGAGAGAGAATTTTGGAGAATTCTCTCCCCTACACACCCACCCACACATATATATACTCACACAATCACAAATTGTACAAGCACCCCTTTACAAACAACCTTCCCATATTGACCCCAAACCAAATAATTCAATAAATCCCTTATTTGTTCCACATTTCATCATTAATAAATCCTTTAAACGATTTCCGAAAATACGGGTCTCTACACATTCCCATGAGCGAATGCTCTTTCCGGGCCATTTTCGGAGTCCCGTTACTCCCCTCGAGTACCTTTCTCACCAAGGGGCCAATTTCAGGTCACACAGTATGGCTCGTAGTACCACCACTTCTTTACTATACATCATAACTCTACCATACCATTCCTCTCAATCGCGTATAACGACTTCACAAACAAGACTCATTCACACAGAAAATTGTAAGGATAATTCCTTTTCAATCGACTCGCAAACATAACACTATCAATTTCCCCTATCATCATACAAGTATCCACATTTCTCATATCAAGCATATTCATTCACAACGATTCATAAGTTCCCACTTTTTAGCTCATTAAACCTCACAAGCTACGCTAGAGATATCTCTCGCCTCAAATATAAGAAAATGTCTCTCACATTCATATCTAGCGTTGCTAAGCTTAAAAGAGTGTCCAACGTGTTCGTTTGTTATATCGCATGTCAACGCGTGTCGTTTCTGTCAACTTACATCCATTATGTTCTCTAGTTTCCCTCTCCGATATCTTTAGACTCCTACGAGACCCCAACAACCACCACCAAGCCTCATTCTTACCATGAAGTTCTCATGTTCTAGGACACATTAACAACCACCCTCTTACGAAGTTCACACTAAGTCTACGACGTGTTGGAAAAAGGGTTCTCAAGTCATACAGGATCATAGGCAAAACAAAAGGGCAAAATTGGCCAGAGAAGAATAGGGGTATTGATACCCCAGCAGCGACTGGCAGTTTGGGAAAAAGGGGTATCGATACCAAGGGCCTTCGAGAGGCATTTTTTGAAGATTTTTCAGAGGAATGGGGAGCTTCCAAACCAAGATTCAAACACAAATTGGATACCAAATCAACTCATAAACACGTAAAAGAAGTGAGAAATCCCTACCTCAAGCTTCCAAAGCCGTAATCCAAGATCTACAAGCGAGCCCTAGCTCCCAAACTTGAAACTCACCACGAAACTCCTCCTCCAAGCTTTACCCACGCGACCCACGAGTCAAGAACACTTCTATACGGTGGAGAGGGGTGGATCTTCAAGTATTCAAGGGGTATTGCAAGGTTTAGAGGTGATAGAGAGGGATGAGTCAAGAGAAAGAGTCGGCTAAAGAGAGAGAGAATGGCGTGGAGAGTGAGAGAGGGGGTTGTGTGGTTCACATCCCCCCCGCCCCCCCCCCCCCCCCCCCCCCCCCCCCCCCCACACACACACACACACACACACACCTATATATACTCACACACATATAGCACTATACACCCTTCCACAATTAAATGAACCACATTAATCTCCAAACTTTAAATCTTCACACATTTACCCCTCAAACACATTTTCACCTTGCTGTTCACATGATTTGTAACTCAAGCATTTATTAAACATTTAAATTATCAAATTTTAATACGGGTCTCTAAAAAAAAATAAGCCATTTGGCTTATTAAGCCAAACAACACGTGCCACTCCGTTTGGAAAATACCAAAAAAGAAAAAATACTTAGTAAACGTTAAATACTTACAACAAAAAAAACCTATTCAATGTCCAATTTGGCCAAGTGGTTCAGGCGTGCACCATGGTGGGAGAAACTTTTATATATCATAGGTATAGGAGGGGTCTTGGTAAATTCCTCCGGCCCGTTTTTAATTATTCGGTCATTTTTTTTAGCACATTTTGATGATCGGCTTTGTTCATTTCGTAGAGTTTAGTGAGAACATTAATCTTGCCTAAAAATATGATCATCGGACTTTATTAGATACATGATCAGCACATGTGAAAAATGCAAAATAAAATAAAATTGGGTTCCGACTCAGTGTTGGAACCCTTGCACTAGAGTTCAAAACTTGTTTGTACCATTTTGGTTCGTTTTTTCAAGATTCCTATCATACAGTTCAGTCGGCCAAAATTGTTTTTCAATGGTTCGGATAAAAAAAAAACTCTTTCCCGGAAGAAAATAACTCTTTTCTGAAAGAGTTTGTTTTTAAATTCGAATCGTTAATTGCTGGAATAGACGGTTGAGATGCGGGTCCCCGAATCCTGTTTAAAGAGTGGGACAGAGACTAGGGGCAGGGATAATAGTACATGGGATCTGAGTCCAGAGATTTATTCTACGGCCCGTTTGGATGCGGGAAAAGAATTGGGGGTATTAGTTAATAAGGGAGGATAAGATAGTAGGGGGTATTAGTTAATAAGGGATGGCCCACATTGATGTGATGTTTATGGAGGGGGGATTAAATAGTAGGTTGTTTGGATAAGGTATTAGAGAAGGGAGATTAAATAGTACTTCGTTTGGATGAAGGATTAATAGGGGGTATAAGGAAGGGTGGATGATGTAAAAAGCTGTCAAATGGCCGTTTTGCCCTTTTGCAGTCCTAAACTTTATTATGTATTACGTTATATATATAATTGCAAATATAATTAATCTTTCACAATTTAAGCCGTAATATTTATTTTTACTAACAAATTAACTAATTTAATAATGTTAAAAAATAAAAAAATTCGGCTATTTTTTTTTTTTAAAACTACATCGAGCAAACTCCTTTGTTTAAGCAACCTATTTTCTATGATGTATTTTTTTCATGTATATTCTATGTGTTTTGATAAATGTAGTACGTTTGGTGTCTTTTTTTAAACATTTAATCTTCAACTTCTACAATCATCAACTTCTTCTCCCTGATACCAACAGACTACTAGGATTTTTAAAAATCTTCCACGCCATTTTAGCAAGCAAAGCCTGATTTAGACAAGCTAGATCACGCAACCCTAACTCACCCACAACAAATTTTCCAACTCCGCCAAACCATCCAAAAAAAAACTGGATACCACCTTCTTAACTTTATTTAAAAAGTACACCGGAGCACGGAACACCGATAATAAGTAATTTGGTATGGTGAACAAAACATGCTTTGCTTTCATAAGCTTTTGGTATATTTTGGTCTACATAATACAATCTTAATTTCTAAATTCTTGAAATTATACTTACAATTTCATTCCGAATCGATTAAATGTATCAACAAAATACAACATACGAAACCTACAAAAAAATTACAATGCTCTTCATCTTCTTGGTCTTCCTTTGCTTCTTTTTCTTGTGGGACTCAGTGGCGTGCTTGGATACATGTCAAACACTTGTTAATATTTGGCTCAGATAATTTGTAAGTTTATAGACCACTTTTTTAAGAGCAAGTAGGTTGCAACATTAGTTGCCAATTTGACCTTCTAATGTTGCCTTGCCTAAGTCCTCAAAGCGTCTTGTAAAAATTTATCATCATAGACACAAAAATCTAGAGAAGGGCCCGATTGGATGGTGCAACCACAATCTTGGACACAGTTTGGACACAGCAGAAATACAGTTTCAACACATCTTGGACATAGCAGAGGATGGACAGAGGCCGGACACAACAGTAACACAAAAAAACTGCACTAAAATAGCCTCCAATCTTCATTAAAACTGCAATTTGGACACACACAACAACAGTTGTTCACAGTTTGGACACACAGCTGAAAACAGGAATTAAAACATGCCGAAGGCTGCATACAGCATTTGCACACCTGCACTTTCAAGAACTTGTTAAATGTGAAACAATAGTAAGAGTATGCAGTCCCAAAATTTTGGCTCAGATATATTTGACCAGCACATAGTGCAATACTTGGCTACAAGTTATGTTGCCGAACGTTGATTGAACCGTTGGCCCTCATAACTTGTCTCGCCAAGATAAGTGACTCACTTAAAAATGTCTCATTTTATATCATCATGGCCTACATTAACCGACAATTTGACAACTGGACATCCCATACCTGCACATTCTCCCCCCCCCCCCCCCCACACACACATACACACACACACACACATTGCACCTCCTCCACATATGAACATAAATAGCATGATAGATCCAAAAAAATGCAGAAAAACAGCACACTACCCAGAAAACAGCAAAAAACAACATGCTTCCAACCAAAAAACAGCATGGTGAACCCAAAAAAATGCAAAAAATAGCATCCTAAACCCAGAAACAGGGGTCCCAACCCAGAAAACAGCATGCTCCCAACAATCTCTTCACACACAAACTGCTGAAAACAACTACAGTTTTTCCAAATTTTCCATAACAGAAAGAAACCAACAAACTGTATGGCCATATATATGTTTTCTAGGTTTGGAATGCTGTTTTCTGCAAATTCCATAGAAAACTGCAGTTTGGCAGTCCACACACACACCTGCACAGAGCTGAAAAGTGGACTGCATTTCCACTAATTTCTGATTTTTTATACCACCAAACACCACAGCTGAACTGCACCTCCCACACACACACAGCACCTGCTCCATATATTAACATAACCATAGCTGAAAACTAGAATATGGGCATGCATAGTAATATCTAGCACAGCTGAAAACTAGATTGGGCTCAGTCAATATTTATGGAATCATAAGCGTACTCTTGGCTGCAACTAATGTTACCTCGCCAAAGTATCTACCTTAATTAATAATTTAATTGATTCATCATTGCCCTAGTATGACACACGTTAGTTGCCGAAACCTGTCATGCAAAGCTTTTTCATATTACTTTCCACATTTACCAAAAAGTGCATCAAATGTAGCAATACAAGGCATACAAGGCCTACACATATGATCATCCACCATTGTTCATCTACTTGGGTTTGATTAAAGAATTAAGTGGAAGGACATGGAGAAAGAAACAGATAGGGTTGGTGTTGCATGACTCGTACTTGAAAACAATGTCTATAGAGGCAGAATTAAGAAGATTCAGAGAAACATTAGGACAATTCTCACATTCTTACCTACTCCACAAGCATGTTTCTTTCTTTTGTTCTTGGCAAACATGGCAATTGTTAACCAAGAGGCAAAACAGAAAAAACAAGAAGCCATTGAACAAACAGAAATTCATATGGTAAGCAGAAACTCTCTCCTTAAAGTCGAATACAAAAAGATATTGTGATCCTAAAGTCAGAATCATCATTTCAATCAATACTAGATCAAAAATTTCAAGGTATCCACAAATTTACCCAATACATATCATACACCTCAAGATATCCACGAGAGATTATATTACCAATAATTTCCAACTATTCAGTCACCCTTCATGACCCCCGTTATTGATTTACTTGCCAAATTATAAATCCAAATATCTATTACTAGAATGATTCACAAATCAAGTAAACAAAAAAGTTGAACTGTTGAATTGCTAAATGATATCAACAAAAAGATAACTATATCAACTATTCGAGGCTACTGCATAAAGCTAATGAATTGTACCTTGGTAGAGGAAATGTACAAGCATCTTTCAAAATAAAATAAATGAGAGAACTGGTTACACAATCCACTAGAAGACAGCTAAAATTGCTTTAGTTTGTACATGAAATCCCCCAAAATGGCCAAACCATCCCTAACCTAATCATTTCGGTGGGTTCAACAAACCAAAAAAACTGAAATCGCACGTACAGTAAACACCCAAATCTGGGTTTGTTCGCACTTGCATGAGATACAAATTCATATTCTACTGGGTTTGTTCTAGGTTTGTTCATCAAATCAAAGCTGAAACAAAAATCAAAAAACACCCTAATCTAGGTTTGTTCTGTCTTCGGCCAGCCACAACCCTAATCTGGGTTTAATCAGAACAATGGGGAGAGTGAGAGAGAGGTTTCTACACTAGAAAATCAGTGTTACATGTCTAGAACCACAGATTCATGGAGTTAAACACACAAAATCGCAGGTACACTTAAACCCACACATCAATGTACTTGAAAACTAACAAAAAAATCATTGTACAATGTCATCCGAACTCATACCTGAGTTAATCGAACCTCTAAATTGCTTGCACTCACCAAATCGCCACAAAACCCTCTCTGCTTGTTGAACAAAATCAGAAATGGGTAGTGGCAAAAATGGGAAGCTGTGGCTGGGGGAAGGGGGATTAGGAGGGGTGAAATCGTCAAATTTCAAGAGGGATTGGGGGGATAAATTATGGAGACCTCAGACCCTCCCCGAAAATAAGACCGCCGAATCCCCTCTTCTCCGGTCTTATCGAAGGAGGAGGATTATGGAATACCCTTGCACTTTGCCTTCCCAAACGGGGGATAGAGATGGGCCCCAGGTGCAATTGAGGGGTATGCTATTGAGGGGTATTACTTATCCCCCCTTCTATCTACTGCATCCAAACGACCCCAAAGGAACAGGGATCCATCGACACATTGCTCAAAAGATCAGAATTCAAACACGGCATTATTAATGCGCCACAAAATCACTACTCAATACAGTAGTATATTTTAAATATAAGCAGTTATACGATTTTTTTTTTGCCACAGCGATATATATCAGCGGGGGTTAATGGGGGAGTTAGAGTTAGCACGGGGAGACCAGAAGTTATCCATAGCCCTGGCCCCCTAAGGGCCTGCCCTTTGTGGGGCTCGAACCTAAGACCTTCCACAAAGGGGAGGCAATGACTTACCAACCGCACTAAGCAATTGTTGTCAAGCAGATATACGATTTTACCCAACGTAAATTCACTCGTTCCGGGTGAATATGTTGTACGAGAAATTTTTCAGTGTCGAGCGGGCACCGGTCACGTGGTGCCGAGCACGCATCTTGGCAGTCCAAATGTGTTTTGGACGGCCCAGATCTGTTTGGGCTTGAGGGGGTATTTTGGTAATTTTACATTTAAAAATTATCCAAACAGATTTGGACCGTCCAAAACACGTCACGTTTGGACGGCCGAGATGGTGACCGGTGCCCACCCGGCACTGAAAAACTTCTCATGTTGTACATTAAAGATGGGAAATGATTTTGCCACACCCTTTTTTGTTAAAGCCACACCCTGCAAGTGTATTTTTTTCACCAAAAAATACACTTGCAGGGTGTGACATTAACAAAAAAGGGTGTGGCAAAATCACTTGCCTTAAAGATTTGCAACTTATTCTTTTTTCTTTATGGACATGAATTTGCAACTTATTCTGGTTGTTGGCATTTCTGCAATTTTTTTATTCTCAGAGGGTGGCCTTTCACTTTTATAATTTCAACCAGATCCAAATCGAATTTCAAATGGGAGCATAGAGCTCACCCCTGTATCCACCACCATCATCGTTCATTCTTTCTCTCTCTCTCTCTCTCTCTCTCTCCTCGCTACAACATTGACGATGGCCGTATGGTTTCTCGTCTTCTTCTCCGTCCTCTCCGGTTTGGCCTCTGCAGATGCACTAAGTAATGTTTCTACCCCCTCTCTCTTAACTTTTCCTCATTTGTCTTTTCCTAGAGAGATTGTAATCTACTTACTGGCATTACAGATTTGGAATACGTAGATGTTGATCTGGTTACGAGCATTGTTAAATCTGGTAGTTCATCTAGTCATCTCATAGAATACTGTAATAAATGTAGTTTGCTGTTGCCTGTAGCTAGGAGGACCTCCCCTCTGTTTGGACTCAGATTCAGACTTTTCCACTGCATTTATTGCATTTTATGAGGGTTGTTTTACAACTATAGTACTGTAGTTGACATCAATTGGACGAAGCTCTTATAAAAAAGTTTTAATGCAAAGGTTATTTATAACGCCCTCTCACATGATGTGGGCCCCATGTATGTACGGATCTCACCTCTTGGGCTGAGCTTTCGTATTGGCCTAACAAGCGCCAGGATTCGTAGAGCTAGGACAGACCGAACCGGGTCGGAGAGGTTTTGACCCGGATCAAGATGGAGAGTCCGCACATTTACTGGGGACAGTTTGGTCACATGGCCGACACGAGACACTTGATGCATATTGCATAACGTCATTCCAAGAAGCAGTTAGGGCTTGAAGGCTAAGCTACGTCACTCTATATAAAGTACAGGTCTAAACCCTCGGAGGTGCATTGGAAACTGTTCACTTTAGCTTTGTACTTTCCTCTCGTTGATCGGAGACAGACATAGGCATTGGAGCGCCTTTTGGTTGACTCCAGCCGGTTAGGGCCGTTCGGCACTAAAGGTGTTATGTCTTGCAGATTAGGCTCAGGAAGTCCAAGTTTAATTCAGATCTGAACTCGAGACCCACTCAAAGAGATCCATATTAAACACCACCCCTTAAATACAGTGACTCAGTTTAGTAAACTAAATGATTAGGACTTTTTTTAGCTATTTCCTTATTTTTGCCCTCAAATTAAATTAAAAGAATTAACTTTTATTAAAATTCAAATCAGTTTTATCGCTCAGGAGTCAGGACTGATTTTGAAGACACTAGGGCTGAAATCGGTTTGGTTCGGTCGGTTTTCCCCCACTTTTTGCACCAAACCGACCGAGTCGGTTTTTGGATATCTCACACCGACCGATTCTTAGGAATAACCGTTCGGTTTGGTTGATGGTCGGAACGGTTCGGTCGGTTCAGTCGGTTTTAAAGTGGAAAAATTGTAGCAGATGGAGGAGAAAATGAGACTACTCATAACAGCTCTGAGCAAGAAATGATAACTCAAAAAACAGCCATAAATGACACAAACCAAACAAAAAATGAAATCGACAGAAGAAAATAACAGAAAGATCTTGAACAAGGACAATTTCAAACCTCTTGAAACATAAAATTGGTTAGGATCTTGGCTTCTAGAATGAGATGAGCAGCCAACAGGTGAGATTTGTATGGATTTGTGGATACAAGAAAGTGGGTCGCCGTCTACCGGCGGAGAGAGAGAGAGACTGTGAGAATAGGCAGGAGAAGACAACAGAGAACAGGTTAGATTAGGTTTACTTTTCATCTTGCTTGTCGGTGAATGGTTTGAATGGCAGGGATTAGTTTTTGGCCAAGTGGATGAACGGATAAGATCTGACCTATGGCATGTGGGTACATTAATAATCGGTTCGGTGGAATCAGTTTGTTTTTCCTCTAAAACCGAAACCGAACTGATATGTGATTTTTTTACTATTTCAAAACTGAACCAAACCGAGGTGACAATAAAACCGACCGAATTTCACAAAAATGGTTCGGTTCGGTCGGTAGGTTCGGTTTTTCGGTTTAAATTTTCATCCCTAGAAGACCCTCACATGGCCACATCATTTGGCATTGGTATACTTCCAGGTTTTGTAGTGGTCCAAATTTATTGGGGATGCTCAACTTATATTTCCTAACAAATGCTGTAAGAAAATTTGTGCCCTTCTTTTTGGCACAATGTCAGCACATAAATTTCTAGCTTCGTTCAGCTGAATTTTTGTGTCCTTTGAAAAGATGATAGCATCACCACTGGGCGAAAGGGCCTAAAGGCTGTTCTTTATATACCTAGCCTCCGGGAATAGAAGTGGTTCATGTTGTTTCTAAATGCAATTCAAGATTTCGTTGGCGTCATGTTGGCGATTTCCCACACCGACCAAGTGACAGAACTCTTGTGGATGCCGAGAGATTGAAGATAATTTGCTCGAAAAATATTCATGTTGCGTGTTAAAACTTCCTTCTTTATTGGGTAACCATACTGTTTTCCTTTTGGAACTGTAAACTATGCAGAAAACTATGTGCGCAATGAAGATGTAGCGGTGTAGTTGATTATCACATCAGTTGCTTATCTGAAAAAGTATAATTGTCGGGGAAATTATTTACAGATTTTTCTGCTCAGAACTCTCATCTTATCCACAATTTATTGTGCAATAGAAATATATAAGTGGGCAATGGGAAGAAGGTCCCCCCTCTAGTCAGTGTATTCTGTTGAAGCTGATTAAGAGATAAGAGCTTATAGTTGTGAGACTGCATTTCCATTTCTCTCATACTTTGGATAGTTAGAACTCAGAATTTTGGTTTATGAAACACAAATCAGTTCCTTTGTTGTAGCCGTAAGGCCCATAACCAACATTCCTTTGGCCATCTTGTCCTTTTCGCGCTTTTGATTTTGTTCAAATCGCTCCATTACATGGTAAACTATTTGTTTAGAAAAAAAAGTCCGCATGCCTATACCACCGTACGTAGACAACATTTTCTCATTCATTTCAGTCGGGGCCACTTCTAACCTCTAGAGATGCATCTTTTTTTTTACATGTTCTTGTTCAACTTCCTCTCAAATGAAATAATCAGCTATTTACAAATGAACTCCTAACTGAATGGTTGACCAGATTGCGACTATTGCTTTTAGCTATTTTTATGTCTGGCACATGGACTAGATTATCGCTAATGTTACAGATGTTATGCTTTTCCATGGTTGACGTATGTGAATCATCTTAGCTTTCTTATGTCTAGTTCCAATCGCAACCTTTTACTTCTATCTCCTTAGCCAGACCAAGTCTGTCTCATAATGTCGGTAATTTTGGACAAAAATGCATCTTCGCTTGTTGTTTAGTATGATATTTTCTAGGGGCAGTGGGCAGAGATCTAGCCTTCATGAACTTATTGGCTTCTTTTATTTTGTTATTTTCCCGAGGCCCTGGTGGTTACATATGTAGATTGGCCTTTTTCCATTTCTACCATGTATCTCATCTAAAATGTTGATGTTTATCATCCAACTAATACCGTAGATGCAGAGATCTATCACCAGTTGTTAGTACTAGATTGCTGAATTGTTCTAGTTCTGTCCCTTCTTGAAGTTCGAGTCTGGCAGTTTTAATGGAAAACTAAAATGTGATTGTTGCATGTCTGCAAGTCTTCTTAAATCTCCAGTTTATGATCGTTATATGCCAGTGAACAAACATGTGCCTTGCTGTTTTTCTCATCCTATGTAGAATTCATCTTGCAATATTCGCTTTTGCCACATTATTTTATGAGTAAAGGTATTGAAACATGTTTTTGATTCCGAGCTCCTATACATGGACACAATGTTGTATATTCTAGAAATGTTCCTGTCTTTTCCATTGTTTTTTGGGTGAGGATTCAGTTTTACCATTATTCATGCTCAGCCTCTAACCGAGTTACCATTCTGCTGCCATTGTCCATGAAAAAACAACAGCAGCAAACGTGACAAATAACCCAGCAGACAAGCTGGTAGCTATACTCAACAGTAACAGAACTGCAGAAAAGGAATCCTCTCTCTTTGACAATCCGGGATTAGCATGCCTAGCTCTGCAATACATCAAAGCATACAAAGGTGATTGCAGCGAAGTGGGGGGACCCAACGCAGAGGCGCCTCCTGATGCCGACTTCGCCCAAACTTTTGCCCCTAACTGCGGCGTCGAGGCTTCAAGCCTTGCTCCAATCACCGGTCGTCTACTCGGGTGTGAGACGAAGTACGTGCAGCCACCGGAAGCATTTTCAAATATCCTGGTAAACGACAACAAGAGCTTGGAAATACTCTACGACTCGAACCACACGGAAGTGGGTGCCGCGGTGAGTGGGTCTGATGGCAGGTCTCCCTATTTCTGGTGCGTTCTGTTCAGCAGCGGCGAAACCAACAGCAGCTTCCTTTTGGAGGGAGGTGTCGCGAAGGATACCCGACCCGGATGCTTCAGCGGTGCCAATGATGTTTGTAGTGGTGGTGCTGGTGGCTGGTCAAGAACTCCTCCTCCAGTGTGGAAATTCGCTGTTGGAGCTTCGATTGCACTGGGTTATTATGCCTTGGGTTTATGACCATGGCGAATGTGGGTTGTTTTTGGCTTGATTAATTTAAGGGATCGGCCTCATTCTGTTGTTGTATTGATTGGCTACGCCTTGTAATTTGTTCTCTGCATTTTAGATCTTTTACTCAATGTGTATGGAGTATGAGTGTTTTTATGTATTTTTTTTTGTAGCGAACCCCTCCAAATTAAGATTATGAGAAATTTGGACCAACTCCTGCAGAGTATGAAAAATTACATCCGGCGTCCACAGGATTTGTGTAGATACCAGAAAATCTTGATGACATCATGAAAGCATGACTTATTAACAATATCTTCTTCTTTCTTTTGTTGGGTGATTTACACCAATCTCCATTAAGGTTTCGGACAAATAACGTGGGTCAGTTAGAAACTCAAAAGTAAGATTTTGTGTAGCTTCCATTTGGCCCTTAAGCAATTAAGGGTGTGTTTGATTGCAGGGTTTGTTTCGAGGGGATTTGTAATGAGATGAAATTAGGATTGAGATCGGTAAGGAGAAGAGATTGATAATGAGATGGGATTAGTAATTTGCATGTTTGTTTTGCATGGGATTAAACGATAGGATTATTATGTAACATGTTTGTTGTACATGGGATAGGATGGGATTGAAAATGTCAATTTCCCTTTTTACCGTTGTGCCAAATTGATATAAAAAATGGTAAATGAAAATGAAGTAAACATTAAAAAATATAGTTAATAAATTAAGTTATAAAAAATTACTCCCTCCGTCCCTTTTTTAGAGTCCGGTATTCCACTTTGGGCTGTCCCTTAATAAGTGTCAATTTTGTAAAGTTAGTAGGTAAAAGTTGGTGAATTTTCCATTTTGCCCCTAAAAGTAGATTCTATTTTGAAAAGTTAGTGAGTAAAAGTGTAATGATGATGGATAAGTAGGGAAAGTGGAGGAAAAAGTTGATGTGAAAGGTATAATGATGATGTCTTTTTAATAAATTGGAATTACGAAGCAGGACATTTAAAAAGGGACGGAGGGAGTACTTTTTTTAGATTGTTTATATATTAAAAAATGGTTAAAAAATTAAGTGCTCCAATTTTCAATCCGTTTTACCCGGTGCGAAGATTTTATTTTTCTAATCATTTTATTCTAAAGGGTTATGATCAATTTTTGTCTGTAGAACTTTAATAATCAAGTATCTGCCCCACGGGATCTTAAATAAAAGCCGTAGAAACAAAAATTATTTATGACCCTTTAGTATAATAAGATCTTGGTACCGATTCAAACAGATTGAAAATCGGAGCACTTAATTTTTTAATATATAAACAGTATCAAAAATAAAATGCTACAATTTTTTCAAAAAATTAATTGCTCCAATTTGCAGTCCATTTGAACCGATGAAAAGATCTTATTATTCTAAAGGGTCATAATTTAATTTTGTCTTTAAGACTTTAATAATCAAGTATTTGCTTTACAGGCTGCTAAATGAAAGCCATAGAAACAAAAATTATTTATGATCCTCTAAAATAAAATGATTAAAAAAATAAGATACTTGCACTAGTTCAAACGAATTCAAAATTGGAGAACTTAATAAAAAATTAAGTCTGATAATTTTTTATTGTACTCCCAAATAAATATGATAATTGATTTGAGAAAAATTATACTCCCTCTGTCCCTAAATGTTTTGACACTTTTGGGAGTTCTAATTTTTAAGGAAGAAATATTATTGTATTGTGTAAAAACCAAGTGTCTAATCTTACCCTTCTAGTGTACTTTGAATAGTACTTGAAAATTTGAATTTGAAATTTTGTGCCCAAAAGAAAAGGGTAACATGGGAAGTTTACCATATTTTGCTTTTGACTTTTTAAAATGGACAAATTATATGGGACACCAAAAGCATGAAAATGTCAAACATTTAGGGACGGGGGAGTAACAGAAACAATATATATATATGATGAGGGTAGTTGTGTCAAAATATGTAAAAAAAGGCGGGTATAAAAGTCATTCACCACCAATCCCATGGGAGAGGAATTAGTAATACCACTCTCCTTGGGTTGACTAATCCCATCTGATGGAGAGATTGGTATTCCCATGGGATAAAAATCCAACCAAACACACTTTTTGAATGGCACTTCACTTTCGGTGTCCTATCCCAAGCCCCAATCGGGCTATCAAACAAGCCCTAAATTCCTTTGTAACAACCAATCAATTTACTCTCCAACCAATTTAATTCAAAAAAGCCTTAATTCCTTTGGTATGAATTCCCTAGAGGGCAAAATGGGAGTTACACAAAGGGGGTTTGCCACACAATGATTGTCCCCTCACCCGTAAGGAAGGTTGTCACGCACTCGTCGTCTCTCTTACTTTTTTCCAAGGTAACAAAAACTAAATACGTTCAAAGTACTTAAATTTACACGTCTTTTCATTGTAAGCTACAAATTTGAGATGGGGACTATTTTAACACAAAGTGCAAAATTTTTCCAAGGTAACAAAAAATAAATAAATTCAAAGTACTCACCTCTTTTCATGTAAACTACAAATTTGAGACGAGGAGTTTCGCCAAGTGAGTAGGAGAAAAGCAAATAAGTACTTGTCCCCCACGAGACCGCATGTTTGAATAACACGGAGGCAAAACATTATAAGCCTTATAGCTATCGAATGATTCACGATCTTTAACTTTAGGGCCCTGAAATTAGTCGAGGTGTGCTTAAGTTGGCTCTGACATCCGGTTATAAAAAAACACAAAAACAAAACACAAAGTGCAAAGAGTAGTTTCACGAACCTCCCTTAATTATTCTCTTTACTATGGGGGAAAATCTGTAATATCCATAACCTTATGAGTGAGAACTTTTATTGGGGGCGACTATTCGCTGCCCCATATTTTCTCCCTTAGCCCATTAAAAATTTCCAACTACCGAAATATGTTTCGACAGTTAGTTACCGAAATTGAGATATATTTTCGACAGTTAGTTACCGAAATTGAGATACATTTTCAGCATCCAATTACCGAAATATATGTTTCTTGTACATTTCCGATATGTAGTTACCGAAATATAATCTTGTTTTCAACAGCTATTTACCGAAATGTATGTTCGGCAGTTGTTTACCGAAGGTTGAACATATTTTCGACATGTAGTTACCGAAATATAATCTTCAAAAATTTTTAACGGGCTATGGGAGAAAATACGGGGCTGCGAATAATCGCCCCCTTTTATTTGACCAAAATCTCGGGTGGTATTTATAGTGGATGTAAGCAAAATTATATGCAAAATTCACCAGTTTCTTAACCACAGACCGAGAAAAAATAAATAACGCGAGACGGCAAAATCAAATCAGAGAGCAAAAATAAGCAAATATACAACTTGCCGATGTGTCATTTTATTATTGGTGAGAAAATGCTTTGCAATTCTTCAATGAAAATAATGCCACCTTGTTGTATAAATGGTCGGTGTTAATAACTTAGGGAGTGTTCTCACTAAGGATTTTTTTTTTTTTTAAAAGTTGTTAGTTGTTTGTGATAATGAATAAATTGGTAAGAAATGTTAAGCTGTTGATGGATATATATGAGTGAAAAATTATCAAGTAATAAGTTGCTGTTAACAATTTTTTTTGTTAGTGTGAATAAGATGATAAAATACTGAAACATGTTAATTAGTGTGAACGACTTGCAAAATACATTTTTTCCGTTTTTCCATCTTTGGTGGAAACACAGCCTTAGTCACAAAATTCTTCGAAATGGCCTTCGCATCCGCTTCCAATTCTTATTCCGTGCTCGCTCTCTCAATACTCGCCCTCCAATAACAGTGGATTGGGTAGTTTTTGGAAGATATTTTCACATTCGCACCCCGCCCCCGCCCGCATAATACATTTTTTTGACAAGGCCCGCATAATACATGAGCTAGGTTAAAATAGACTATTTGACGGGCTCTAGGGTTCAGTCAAAATTGCGAACCCGAATCCGATAATCAACATGCCTTGCTGAATCGCCGCCGATTTCCCACAAGCCCTATACCGTCACCCATTTATCGCCCCTTCAATTCCAACACCGAAACTCCTTTTGTTTCCCCCATCCCCCCCTGAATCCGATACACGCATAACCGCTCCTCGATTCAGGGCCACTCACCGGCATCGCAATTTCGGGCTCAAAGTTTTCGTTTAATCAGAGTAAGATTTTTTCAAATCCGTTTGCTTTTTTTTTTTTCATGTTTCTCATCAGTCAATCAGAAAGTTCTCAACTTTGTGTTCTTGGGCTTTAACTTCCTCTGTCTCTGCGTGTTTTGTGTTAATTTTTTCCTCCAAATCAATAATAGTACACTGGAACACCATGTTTTTTTTAGTTTTATTGCTTTTTGGGTGTGTTGGATCAGTCATTTGCTTCTGGATTTCACATGCTCACGCTGTTCTGTCGATGTAAATCCAGAGTGCCCGCGGCAAGGTTTTCATATGCTTATCATATGTACTAGACGCTAGGGCACACGCGATGCAATGTAATTCGTGTTATGCCAAAGATGTGAAGAGGAAAATCATGAGTTTTGATTAATCTGTAATGAAATCTGAGTGGTAGAAAAGAGGGGAGAAAGATATTTGGGGTGACAGTTTTTTTTCTTTTCTGTTTAAAGTGGTAAAAAAAAGTGTGAGCCAGCCTCAAAATGGTAGATATGAATGTCAAAGAAGTAACTGATTTATAATAGAGAGAGAGAGAGAGAGAGAGAGAGAGAGAGAGAGAGAGAGAGAGAGAGAGAGAGAGAAGTTACAGAAGTTACATGTATCCAAGATAAAAGAACAAAAACACGCTAGTTAAGAATCCCTTTTGTGGGTCACTAGCGTAAAGAAAATGTCGAAGAAGTAACTGATCAATTTTTGAGATTAGTTTATGAATGAGGAAGGGGAGAGAAAGAGTTTTGAGGGAAAGAGGAATGGGAAACTGTAGTTACATGTATCCAAGACAAAAGAACAAAAACACACTAAAATACGAAAACACTCACTTTCACCCAGTTAAGAATCCTCCTCTCACCATATGCAATTGTCTCTCTCTCCTCGCCGACTGGGGTCATGAAGTGTTGGGAATTTGGTCTTTGAAATTGTAAGCGCAGGCTTTCTTTCTCTCCTTCCGGTTACCAATTGGAAGTGCAGAATTGGTCTGTAAACATTCCTTCTCCTACCGGGAAGATGAAGTAAAGGAGTAGTTGAAGAGACGTGGGGACGTGGGTGTGACAGTTATGTTGGAATTTTGCTATTCCGTCCCTGGCAGTTTTTTTCTCTGCACCATTGAAAATAGGCATTTTTCGGTATAAGTAAAAGTCAATACAGCTTCATTAATTGGGTGATACCAAGTTGGTGCTCTCACTTTATTTATTAGATAGAATAGTTAGATGGTAGTTATGATTTTGGTATATAAGTAGAACTGTAAGTTCAGAAAGTTTTGTTTGAGTTTAGTTACAGCATTCTCTTGTGGATTTCTTCTGTGTGTTTAACTTGATGTTCTTTTTAGCTTAGATTCTTCCTAATCTATTTGTCTATTTTGATTCTATCCATGTCAGATAATGATGAAGAAAAGGGGAAGAAGAATTTACGAAAGAAAATCGGATTTCTAAAACTTAGGAGATGGAGAGACGAGAGTTGAGCTAGGTCTATTTAATTAAATGGCTATAAGTCAACTCCTGTGGATGTTTTTATGAATGATTCGAGAACCCGATTGAATCTAGTAGAGGATTAGTTGGTTTACGTTATGGATGAAAGACTTGGAATTTTGATATTAGATATAGACGTGAGTTAAAGACAATAACCATGTGCCTGTTATTGTGCTTATCATTAGGGCCTCTAGATGGTAGCTCTACCTATTAGTGATGACTGATGAATGTTAAGATTTGATTTCGAAGGCTGGGGGTTCGTTGGTCTACGATTTTTGCAGGTCTCGTTCGTGATATTCGCAATCTTTTGCCACTGATTGATTGCGTAAATAACTTTGATACCATGATCTGTGCTTTTCAAATCAATCAAGACATCGCAATGCTTGGTTTTTGTCCTTGCTTTTGTTCATGTACTTGTTTGCAGTTAAGTGTCTTCAATTCATTTTGTTCAGCTAACAAGCCTGACATACTGTAGGGTAGTCTCTTTTTGTAAAAAACTTCCTTCCAACACAGGTTTCCGAACACTGTGGCGATAAATTGCACACTAGTTAACAGATTTTGACTGTCCAACATAGGTATACATCATAGCAAATAAACCACCTTTTGTCCATCTTGGTGTTCAGCAATGTCACCAGCTAGATGTGTTGACCTTATGAGCTTTTGTCTTATTACTGTGCCTGTTGATATTTTTGATCCTATGGTTCTGATGTAGAGAATCAACCGCTAATGGTGGAGACTGAAGAGTTCTTTGATGCTGTTTCAGCTACCCAGCAAAGGGATGATCAAGTAAGTAATAGAAATGTTTACAGTTCTCTTTTATTGACTTGCAAGTGGGTCTAACCTAATTCAGCTTAAACTACAATTAGTTGGCAGCAATTTTTTTTGTTGCATGCATGCTCCACAAGATAAATGTTTTCTGGTATAACATTCTGTTGCCTTATTTGTTTAAAAAAATTGCTTAAACCTTTGGATCTCTTGTTTTACCAGGGTTTGGTTCCTCCACGAGCCACTGACCCTGGTTGGGCCCATGGAGTCATGGTCAATGGTGGTCGGCAAAAGATCAAGTGTAAATACTGTCATAAAGTTATTCTTGGTGGTGGAATTTCCCGATTAAAACAACATTTAGCTGGAGAAAGGGGAAATGTAACTGCATGTGAGGAGGTACCGGAGGGTATTAAAGTGCAATTTCAACAACATTTAGGTTTTAAAGTTCTTGAAAAGATGAAGAGGCAGAAAAGATTTAGAACTGGAAAGAGTTCCTCTGTCTACTTCGACAATCCCGGAGAAAACGATGTAAAGAGGAAACATCCTAAGGTTGCTTCTCGCCGGCCAGAAAGAAGGGCAAAAGAGGTTGATGAGGGGATATCTTATCGTGTGAAGAAGGACAAGAAGCATTTGAATCCAACAGCTATCCAGCCTATTCCTGTTGCTCAGCTTCCAATCCAGAGTTTGGCTTCACAAGAATGCATTGATAAGGCAGATATGGCTATAGTGAAATTTATGTTTGATGCCGGTATTCCTTTAAGTGCCTCAAATTCATGTTATTTCCAGCAGATGGCAGATGCTATTGCTGCTGCAGGTCCTGGTTATAAAGTGCCTTCTTACCACTCTTTGAGTGGTACATTAGAAAATAGAAGTGCTCAAGAGGCAGAGGAACTATCCCGTGAATGGAGAAAGTCTTGTGAAATGACCGGGTGTACTGTCATGGTTGATAGGTGGGTAGACAGAACTGGCCGCATAGTTATAAACTTCTTTGGTTACTGTTCAAAGGGTACAGTATTCCTCAAATCTGTTGTTGCTACTGACATTGATAAATCATCTGAAGCACTTCTGAGTTTGTTCGATAGTGTTGTCCAAGAGGTTGGACCCAATAATATTGTCAACTTTGTGACAGACGCTGAACCAAGTTATAAAGCTGCAGGGAAAGAGTTGATGAGGAAGTACAGAACCTTTTTCTGGAGTGCCAGTGGTGCAAGCTGTATTGATCTAATGCTCGAGGAAATTGAAAAAATGGATGAAGTCAAAGAAGTTATGGCGAAGGCTAAACGAATAACACAGTTTGTGTATAATAATTCTTGGGTCCTTGATTTGATGAGGAAGAAGACAGGCGAAAGAAACATTATTCGACTTGGAATAACTAAGTATGCTTCAAACTTCCTGACACTGCAAAGCATTGTCTCTTTGAAAGAGCCTCTCCATCAGATGTTCACCAGTGATACTTGGATGCAGTCATCTTTCTCTAAGCAAAGTGCGGGGCTTGTTGTGGGAGATATCGTGATGGACCCACGTTTCTGGTCATTTTCTGACCAAACACTAAAGGCCACGCAACCTCTTCTTGCTGTATTAAACCTCCTTGATGGTGAAGACAGACCATCAGTTGGTTTAATTTATGATGCAATGGAAAAAGCAAAGAGAAGCATCATTACGGGTTTTGACAACAACGAATCTATGTACTTACCCTATTTAGCTGTTATTGATCGTATTTGGCAAGAGGAACTCCATAGCCCCCTTCATGCAGCTGGTTACTATCTGAACCCATCCATATTTTACCACCCCAGTTTTTCAACTAACAAAGTCATTCGGAAAGGGTTACTTGATTGCATTGAGACGTTAGAAACTAACTTGACCGCTCAGGTAACAATTACAGGCCACATTAAGTTCTACGAGGATGCTGTTGGGGATTTTGGTCGTCCTATGGCATTACGTGGTCGAGAGTCACTTGACCCAGGTTAGCCTCAATTCAAAATGGTGTTTTGGAGCTTTTAACTTATTCAGGGTTTCTTAATCACTTTTTTCTGTTGTTTCGCAGCTACTTGGTGGTCTTTGTATGCATCTGACTATTCGGATCTGCAAAGATTTGCAGTAAGGGTACTAAGTCAAACTTCCAGTATAATCCGGTGTAAAAGGAGCTTGAGCATTTTTGAGCTTATGCATTTAAAGAAGAGGAATCGGTTGGACCGTCAGAGGTTGAACGACCTCATTTTTGTTCACTATAACTTGCGTCTTCAAGAGAGGTAACAACTTTTGTTTATATTCTGCTATCCCGCTTATGGCGTGGTCTATTAGAGATGGTAGTAAGGAAGCATCACCCCCACCTTTTTTGTGGAGAGGCGAATTCGCTGAAGTCAAACCCATACTACACCACTGGGAGCGCATAATGAACTTGCCATTATGTTTAAATGCCTTACCTGTGTAAACTAAAGTGTTATACCCCTTAAACTATTGGGGATAATGACATAAGGCTCCATAGGTTTCCATTGTTTGGTTGGACAATAAGTGCGTAAAATAGTTTTCAAGTAAAATGTTTTACCCCATGAGACCAAAAATGATTTCCTCTAAGATTACACCTAAGTCATTTTCTGCCATGGGTTGTATCTTCATCCATCTTCTCTTTTGTAGTTTTTAGTATTCCTTTTTTTGCCTACCATTCATCTCAGGATATGTTCATAGTTGATTTGGTTGGTCGGACTTGGAGATCACTGAATATCTCCCCCTTCCATTTTTCCCCTTAGAAAACTTATTTGCAAACTGAACACCGAAAAATACTTTACACGAATATTATTTCTGCAAAATTATTTTACAAAACAAGTATATTTCGGTGTAAAATATTTTACTTCAAAACAAATGGAGCCAAGATAATATATGCAATATCTTAGTTGGTTAGACACCATCATCTATTTCAAGGTTTTCTGTATTATTTCAGGGCTCTAAAATTGTTGTGATCTTATAGATTCCAGGAAAACACTACCATCAATCAGTTTTCCTTAGATAGTGACCATCGGTTTTATCTGTCTCAGTTTATTCACTGGGAACTAGAAACTAGAAACGAATTCGAAATTTTAGCAGTAAGTTAGTTTATCAAACAAGGGCGGAGCCACAAAGGGATAGGCGGGGTCACTTGACCCCACTTTCTCTATAAGAAAAATTATACTTTGCACCCAATATTTGCTATTTGATCCCCCAATAGATCTCGCAATCTGTCCTAAATTGCTACTATGATTCTAGTTTTTGACCCCATATGTTAATATTTTTGGCTTCGGCCCTGTTTATCACTCCTTGTTATCCTACCTTATGACTGCATGTAAACTTGGCTTTTGGCTGATGCAAAGCAGGCAGGACGCAAGTAAATCAACAATAAGGGATGAATATGACTCTTTATGCTTAGAAGCTATTGATGCCGGCATGGATGACTGGGTGGAAGACCCTGCAGGCGTGGAGCATGAGGATTGTACCTGGATGGATTTAACACTTCCCTGTGAAAGGACCGCAGCAGCGAGCCCTAAAGATGTTTGCGATGATAGTATGGATGACTATTGCAGCGATGATCGTAAGTGTATTGATGTAAATAAAGATACGTAAGTAGTATGTTGCACTTCTATACAGCTTTTATTTTATTTGTAATTGCAGTATTGTTGAGTTGTTCGACTTCTTTGGCTATTAGATTGGCATCCACCTATGATTAAGCATAGAAATCATCCTGATATTCCTCCAGACTTTATTGTTGCTATCAGTAGACTCAGAGAAATCCATAGTCTAGTTGTATAAATTCACTATTCAGTTGTTGTACTGCATTCAGATATTGTGATAAAAATGTTTAGAAATTTTATGGTGACCACATTTGTATTTGTAGTTATATTGGGGTACCATTTGCTATGGCGTCAAGTTCTTTCTTTCATTTTTTGCCCACTCTTTTTCCATGCTGTCCCTTTTCTTCGTTCTGTTTGTATGAGAGGGCCGTGGCTAAGATTTGTGCCCCAATAACTGTTGTTGGGCCATGTAATGCGTTACTACTTCAGATGATACCCAAACGTAGTTGCGTACGTGATTGTCATACATAATTGTACATGTAAGCTCCATAGGCCGAGGTCTCTCTTTGTTGGTAATTTCATGAGAAAACACATATTTGGGTGTATACATGTTGGGATTTATCGAGTTGTAATTTTTCATTATATATTTATGATGTCTATTGAGGAAGTGAAAGGAAATGAATGTTATTTTGTATTGAGAGGTTGAGCTTTAGGCATAAGTCAAGGGATTCGAAGTGTGGTGCGCAATCTCCGCTCTTTCAGAAGTGTGCTCAAGTAACTTAGATAGGCCTATAGATAGTGCTTGAGCAACTCGGAATTTTTCCTGCAGCTTATAAATATGCGTATGTTAGAGTTTTCAATACACCAAACATAACATAGCCGCTCCTCTCTTGGTCTAAACTTCAGAAACCACTCCATTTTATTCTTGGAGAAAATGCATGATCGATTGATCATTGAGCATCGAGTATAACTCCAAGAAGTTCCTCAAAAGTTTGATTCAACTACTTGGGTCGTTCTTCTACTGGATTTTGGAAGTATCTCGGAGGGTTTGAGGATTCAAGGCATTCGGCAATCAAATACCCGGTGTGGTGTCCGTGGATTTGGCACATTTGTCTTTGGTTAGTTGGTGAGGATTCACGATTGTTATAGTAAGGTCGTTTTGTAATTGCACAATGATTTATATAGTGTTTTGATTTATTCCCGTGATTTTTACTCTTTTAGGGGTTTTCCATGTATATGGTTGTGTTCATTGTTTATTGATTTGGTTGACATATTGATTGGTGGGTTGATTAATTGAAGAGATTAAAACGAAGTAAATCTATTGACCGAAATAGGTCGTATCTTGTTTATGATGAATAGAAGAGATCTGCTTACTAATATGGAAGGATTCATGATTGTCTTATTAATGTTGTTTTGTAACTGCACAATGATTCACAGTGTTTTGACTTTTTTCTGTGATTTTTACCCTTTGAGGGGTTTTGCTTGTGTTCATCGTTTATTGCTTTCTATTTCTTGATTTGGTTGACATATTGATTGGTGGATTGATTAATAGAAGAGATTAAAACGAAGCAAATCTATTAGTAATAGAAGAGAAGAGATTTGCTTCGTTGGGCTTTTTATTGCCTGGCGCAGTAAATGGGTTGTATCTTGTTTATGATGCTCATTAATCTGATGGCTAGCTACTTCTCAGTATTAGTGTCTCTCATTTTATTTAGATCTATATATAAGGGTGCTAATACATACATAGATTAGAGAAAGAGAGAACTAGAGAGAAATAAAGGAAGGAACAAAAGCAAGAGAGTCTGAATAAATGATGTATACTTCACGTTAGCCTACTAATGAAAGGTAAATAATGTACACTTCTTTATATGCATTGGCTCTACTCCTCCCATTTATATTATATATGTGGGTAGTGAATATCGAAAAATAAAAATATTGTACATGAAGTACTTATCAATTATGAATACACCAATGTATTCTACTCATAAATGAAAAATAGATGACGTGAAGTATTTTATTACCTAACAAGTACTCATGCTGGTTCAAGGGACACATCGTTTGCACAACTTTTGACACAAATCGGAGCCCCATGCCAATAATCGAAGTCGTTCAATTTGTTTAAAAGATATTTTTAAGAGTTTTCGTAAAAAATCAACTCGTTCGGATATCAGTAAGTGCTTGATCGATTCATTCAATTTTCATCGTGTTAAATTTAGGGACAAATACCGATTAAACCCTTATCGATATTCGAACAAGTTGATTTTTTTTTAAGACAAATTGAATGGCTCTAATTATTTCAGATAAAAACAACATGGGGTTTGGTACCCAGATCAATCAATGTCCTAAACTGACACATAACAAACCAAACCAAACCAAACCGAATTTTGTATCCCAATCAATTGAGACCGAGAAACATAACCCCTTTTTGTTCATAACTTGTTCTAACTACTTTAGGGCTATGGTCCGCGTAGCTTATACTCAAGGGTGGATCCACGTTAGGCCCACAAGGGTCACATGATTCCCAGACTTTTCCCAATCTTACAATTATATTCCTACTTATCAATGATAGTATCTTTCATAACCCCTCAAAAATTGCACTAATGACATATTGACATGTAGGGCTATGGTCCGCGTAGCTTATACTCAAGGGTGGATCCACGTTAGGCCCACAAAGGTCACATGATCCCCAGACTTTTCCCAATCTTACAATTATACTCCTACTTATCAATGATAGTATCTTTCATAACCCCTCAAAAATTGCACTAATGACATATTGACATGTAGCAATTATCAAAGCTATCACACTCAAAAACTAAGAAAATAACCCCTTAATAAATGTGCTCAACTCTCTATAAAAAAATAAAAAATTGGCCTCGGTGATGGATCTATAGTCAATCGCTTGATTGCTCTATTTATATAGTAGTAGTAACATTTAATTGCTAGGCATTTCATTGTACAGTTATGGTATCTTTAAATTTGTGCGTTGATTGTATGTGAAATTTTTGATTTTCATTATTTGTTGAAAAACTCATCTCTAAACCCTCTAAAACTTGGATTTGAATTAATTTCGTGTTTGATTAGGAAGAAATATTTCCAAGCCTATGATTAATAGTGCCCCTCCTGTCCCCATTTTCTGGATCCGCCATTAAGTTGTAGGAGTATTTGTTTTCAGAAAACCACCGAATAAGAAAACCAACATAACGAGAAATGAAGGAAAAAAAAAAAGCGGGAAAAGTAGCGGCAACAAATGACGCGGATGTCCATCGACCAGCCAAGAAGGATCGACGAGCAAACAAGGAAGAAACTCTCTTTCTCTCTCTCTCTCTCTCTAGAATCTTGCTTCCAAGTACTCTCTCTCTCTAAAATCTTTCCATTGCCTTTTAGCATGTTCCAACAAAACACGATCCCTTCTTCACCTCATCCCCATGAAATAACGACAACAACATTACTTAAATACCCTCTGAAAACCCCAATCACTGAATCTCTCCAAACCCCCCCTCTCAATCACGCAAGAACCCCCCCCGTCCCCTTTCTCTCTCATCGCCCGTCCTCCACAATCCAGTCAGAATTCCGCTCCCCCGCCAATCCAATCCCCAACCGATCGAAGCCCTAAATTCCTAGGGTCACGAATGCCCTAATTTCGAGTCCGATCGAATTCGCAGTCTTGGTTTAGGTTGGAGTTGTGTTTGGAATCAAAATGAAGAGATTGAGTGAAGAAGCGAGTGTTCACGAGTGGAATTTGAATTCGGAGGGGCCGAAGAAAGCTAGGGTTTTGGGGACGAATTGTGAGGAATTAATCTGTTTAGAGCAAGTGGGTGCGAGAATTGACGGAATTAGGGTTTTGAATCCAGTTGACTGTACCGAAATTCAACGGGTTGAGAATCGGCCAGTGATGGAGGAAGATAGGGCTTCGGGAAGAAGTGGAATTGTAGAAAGAATGGATTTTGATCATGATAGGGTTTTGGGGAATATGGGGCTGAGTTCTGCTTGTGGTAATTCGACTCAGAGCGAAGCAATCGTGGCGGTTGATCGTGGGAAAGGGAAGGTAATTTTAGATTTTGATTTGAATGTAGAAAGAATGGATTTTGATCTCAATTTGCCCGCAGAGGAGGAGGGAGGAAATGAGATGGAGTTTCGAGAATATACTACCCGGGTGGGAGCGGAGGTGGTAGTGGAGAGGGTGGATATCATTCACATTTTGTCCGATGAGAGCGAAGAGGATGATACGGGCAAACGAGGGTGTGTTTCGGTGAGTGGTGGAAGGAGGTACACCAGGGAAGAGAAAGGGAAGGCGAAACTAGTTGATTCTCATTCTTGGCTATCGCTTGCCATGAAACCGATGCAGTTGGATTTAATACCTGAAAGGCAGGAGTTGATAATTTCAGCAGATTCCGGTTGTATACAACAACAAATAGATAGCGAACAGGAGGAAAATACCCAGCTATTGGAAACCGAAAGAGTGCAGATAAGAAGGGAGCCAGAACCAATGGCAGCACAAGAATCAAGACAAAGGATGCGTGCAAATAGATACCGTGATGTTGCACGCGATAATGCTCTAAGGTTTGCGCGTTTCAATTCGAATCAAAATAACTATGAAGATCCTTTGAGTCAAGAAATGCAAGTGCAGACCGTATTAGAAGAAGCTGATAAAAATGTAGAAAACTTTGTGGGTCCCTTTTCTGACGCGATGAGACTAGTGAAAGATCGAAACTTGAAGAATAGTTCTGAACAACTGATCAATTGGAAGCCCTCGGAGGGTTTTGACCGTAACGTTGTTATGCCTCTTGTTCCTTCGCTACTGGATCTTTCCATGAAAGTCCTTGCGAAGAATGCTGAGGCAATAGTGTCTCTAGAATATGTACCGGATGCTTTGAAGCATAGACTCGCCGACATGCTCTGTGACTCTCGGAAAATGAATGCGCGTGCCTTGGACCTCCTTGTGCAAGGATTTCCAACTGAGATACGGATAAAGGATTGTTCATGGCTAACTGATGAACATTTTACCAAAATATTTGGTAGTTTTGACTCTAAAAGCTTGAAGGTAACTGGTTTTCCCTGTCACTGTCTTGCTTCTCTTTTTATATGTGTATATGGCAACATAGCTGAGCAGTATTAGCTATATGATTGCTAGCTTACCAGGCATGTACAGGCTGTGGATGCATCCATGGGAATAAAGTTCTAATAGGAGTTACTCTGATTTAGGAGATCATCACGACGTTTGGAATCTTTTGTTTCAGGATCATAGATATAACCATTTAATTGTTTCTACTAGTAGAGTTTTATTTTGAAGTTTCTACACTGAACTACTGAAGGACTTGGCTAAAAGAAGAATTTTTGTGGATAACTTCTCGAGAAAGCTTATCTGTTAATCAAATTAGTTTGCTGAAAAAAACTGATTGGCTTATTCCTTCAGCCTGGTATCATGTGCTTTGCAAAGTCTTTAGTTTGAAGGTCGGCCATTTTTAGGAGAAAATGTATCTCTGGAATTTTGGTTCAATTTTTGTTTTGTCTCTCACTTGTGTGTTATGAAGCACGGGTGCTTCTAAAACCCCGGCGTACCTTCTAAATCTGTACCGGGTACATGAAACACGTACCGAAACTTTTGTCCTCGACTTTTGTCATACCCCAGAAGTTCTGCAATATATATGCCGTACCCAACACAAAGATGAAACTAAGTTGATAAGACTTCCTTTTTCTATGCTAAGCATGATTGTACAATAATGATTTTTGGTCTAAAGGTTCTTTAGCATAATGGCATTAAACTCTGCTTTGTATCTTAAGTTTGGTGTTAAACTACTATTTGATGTTAGATTCCGAATTGCCCAAGTCATTTAGCTATTTCCTTTAGTTGGAGTGTAATTATTACATGTAGTACATTGCTCTAAGTTATATAAATACATTTGTTATAGACATACCCCAGCCGGGCCAGCTGTACCCTTACCCTGCATTTTTTAGGTTTTCCCGTATCGACGTACCCATACCCGCACGTGTACCCATACACGTGCTTCTTAGCTTGTGGGCCCATGTGCTGTCAATTGTCGACTTCCTAACTGGATATTTTTAGCAATTGACAGAGCGCAATGGAAAAAAATGGATTCATGTAGTCAACTCCAATTGATTGGAACTTAAGGCTTTGTTTGGTTTTAGTAACTTAAAGAAATAACGAGGAAGTTCGCAAAATTTTATCCTCATAATCCTGTGATATTTCTGATGCATCCTCCGTTTTGTCCTTTTTGGACTCTACAAATTCCATTTTACTTTGGGTGGTTTTTCTTCGTGTCTTTTATTCAATTTATCATGTTCTGATGCATTGTGAATGTTTCCTTTTGTTGTGATAGCAGGTGCTTCAACTAGACCTATGCGGGCAATGTGTCCATGGTGATAGTTTGTGTAAGACTATAGTGCAGTCTCGAAATAGCTTGCCTGATTTAGCTATTATATCCCTTAAGGGTGCATGTCGTTTAACAGACGTTGCACTAAAAGCATTGGTTGCATCAACACCTGCCCTACAGTCAATCAATTTGGGCGAGTGCTCTCTTCTCACCGATACTGGCATATCCCTTCTAGCTGCTTGTTTAGGAGCTACTTTGAGGGAGCTTTATATAGATAATTGCCATCGAATAGATGCTAGGGTAGTTGCGCATGCAATCTTGGAGTTTAAACATTTGGAAGTATTGTCAGTAGCAGGAATCCAGACAGTATGTGATGAATTTGTCGTTGAAGTTATCACTAAATGTGGCCGAAATATGAAAGGCCTTGATTTGGCTGATTGTGTGTAAGTCTACTGGACTTGTTCCACACTTCCACTTGTTGAATGTTCAGAATACAATAATTTTTGATTTAAAAATAATAGAGGGTGTTTTTGAATTGATGCAGGAAACTAACCAACACCTCTATGGAAGTCATTGGGAATACTTGTTCTGGACTGTGTTCCCTTAACATTTCGAACTTGCATAACTTGACAGATTTGGCAATCCAGTATCTTTCCAATGGTTGCCTATCCATTCAAACTCTCAAACTTCGTCAGACCAGTTTCAGGTTTCTCTCAATTTGGTTTCTGTTTATATCTCATTATATCTACATGCAATTTAGGTCCTAAACGGTTGTGTGATAGAGATTGTTGACTCCGCGTGATGGATAATCTTGAAAATGTTGGAGATCATAGCACTGATGTTAGCAGAGTAGTTGCAATATTTTTGCACCAGAGGGGACGCTACAAAGTTTTCCTATTGTACATTTATAAGTTTTGATATGTATTCGGTCTTACCTACATCATCAGGGGTGCTTGTCACCAACTCGCTCACATTTTGCCATTAAAGTGGTTGTGTATGATTATGATGGAGCTGTGTGGAACACGACACTTTAGTTCAATGGAGCTAGAGTGGTGGTCCTTGGCTGTGGTGCAGCCATTTGAAATGCAGGGCAGGAAACTTGATGTCAAGGTGAACAGGGGAAATGTTGGTTTTCGATATTCTGAAAAATGTTCATATGATGGGAATCCAAGAGCAAAGTGTATGGTTTATAATAGTGACAGCTGAAGTATTTTCTGGAACAGTTGATGGCCACAATACTATAGATGTAAGGAATCTGCACTTTCATGCTTAGGAGGAGATGTGCCTTCTGCACTGAACTTCTGTTTTTTAGATTGGTGTGCCTTTCCTTCATAATGGGTTGCATGATTTGTTAATTGAGCTTTGCAATTTCCTTTTCTCTCAAGTTTTCAACTCTTGTGTCCATTTGGCCCGTGGTCCTGTTGCAGGTGATAAATTATGTCTCTGTTATGATGTTTGCGTCTTCTGTTAAAGCAGCGAGCTAATTGCTAGAAGTTTTTCACATGGCAGTGACGAAGCTATTGCTGCATTCTTGGAAACTTCTGGAAAGTCTCTAAAAGAACTTTCACTGAATAATGTCAGAAAGGTAGGAACATACATGATGTACATTATTTTTATTCTTGTGTGGACTCAACCATTCTCCAATGGCTGCCAGGATGTGTAGCTCTTTTCCTAGTTTCTCTGACATGTTTATGCCTGCATAGTTTGATATTTTTGAAGTTTAGAGTGGCATATAGGTCCTTTTATTGTTTGGCCTTTTCTGTATGTTCCTCGCTTTCTTTCGTAAATGGGTGGCATCCCCTTGATGCCTTTTCACTAAAGTTTATTACTTATTAAAAAAGGGTTTATGCCTGCATAGTTTCTCATGTTTATCTGGTAACTTCTGCTCCTTAACCCTCGTAGTTTTGGGCTTGTAATATACATGTCCACAACAATCATTTCAGGAAATTTCTGTCCAGCAATTTTAGAATGGCAGTGGACAAATCCCCTATGCTTTTAGGGCAAGAACCACATGATTGTATGATTCAGCTCACAAATCACACACAGTAAGCATATACATCCATTTATCTAATTGTTGCTGATAATCAAGGAGTGATGAATTATAGGTTGGCCCAAACACAGCCTTGTCACTGGCCAAAAGTTCGAAGGAGTTGTTGAGCTTGGATCTGTCATGGTGCCGTAAAATCACGAATGAAGCGCTGGGATTGATTGTTGACAGCTGCTTGTCTCTTAAGCTGGTCAAGCTCTTTGGATGTACACAGGTATTTATGCCAACTAACTTCAACATACACGTGCAAAAAAAGATACATATAGATAAAGTTCGGCTAACATGATTGTTATTGTATTTTCAAGCATTGTTCTCATTTCAGTTATGTACACGAGGCTTGCAGCTTCTTGATATCTTCTAATTGTATGTGGGATTTCGTATTGTGTAAACACAACCATGTATCCAATTTTGTAGGACTAACAAGGTATTGCAATTATGGGGACACTCCTAGAGGTTGTGGTGGATATAAAATCAAGATCAGAGTTACGAACATTGTTGTTAAATTTTTTCTTGAACATAGTTGTCAAATTCTCAATCGAATCCTTAATCGGATTGCGAATTGTAAAGATCCAGTGATAAAATTACATCTTCACAACTAGATACTAAAGATGCATCATAAATAGGACAAATGTCGGCTTGAAAGATGAACTAGTATGATTTGAGTGATGATCATGTAGTCTAATATAAAGAGGCTTGTTGGGCAAGAGATGTAGGTCCATGAAATTTGATACCACAATCTTCTTGTGATAAGTGCATGATTTGAAGCCCATACTTAAGAATATGCATTCCCAGTTCAAGTGTTCGTGGGGGAGAGTTTTAACTTTTGCTTTTAACTCCTGTATTGAGATTACTATGTTCCACATAATTATTGAGTTCTTTAAGCTTGAAATGGTAAAATTGTTACCTTTTATTCTTGCTGAACCAAAATGCAGCTTAAACAAATGCAACAAATGGAAGCAGAAACATATTGTTTAAGCAGCTCTGTTTTGTTTTGCAGATTAGTGATGAATTTCTGAATGGCCACTCCAACTCCCAAGTAAATATTGTTGGATTAAACTTGACTCCAATATTGGAACATCTCAACATGCTGGAAACTGAGGTAGGTTACTTGTGCTATTCCCCTATGGCATTGTCTTCTGAACTCTAAGATAGTTTTTGTATCTATTTGTATCCTGCATTGATTCCCCAATGCGGATATTCAGAAGTATTTTTTTCCCTTCCTTTTCTTGTCCTTTTAACTTTTAACTGGTGAAGACAGAGAACTGTTATCTTGTCTCCTCGAATCACCTTTCCTTGCATGATTCAAGTGGACATTTGATTATGGATGGTGTTTCAATGCATTCCGTTGAAAATGTACTGTTAATATTTGAACCCAATGGTTTGGTGCTCAGAAATAGCACCGTGTCTTGTTTGAAAAGGTAATGCACAAAACGAATAACACTATTTTTTCCACAATAGAAGAGGATGCAAATGATAACACATCATCGTATTACTAGTGATGAAAAGATACAATACCATGGGAGGTTCTCTCCATCTCGTCTAAGCAAACATGATCCCGTTTCTTAGAGTGATCTTATTACTATTGCTACTTGCTAAGTTAAGAGCTGTATGAGGGAGGCAAATTCCACCTTCTCTCTATATACAGCCAATTCAATTCCTGCTCATAAATCTGTACAATATTTATAAACAAGATACTTCTAGTAATTAATTTTGCAAAATGCACCTCTTCACAGTATGGATGGATCACCGACTTGAGGTATGGGGATGCGTCTGTGTCGCAGCGAGCTTTGCGAGGACACCTATGGCCAGTGAATTAGTGTAAGTAGTGGGCTCCGTCATGGCTGACTCCGAACGCAGGTCTTGAAAGTTGTCGTATCGATCAGGCCCACCGACAATGGCGCCGGTGAGCTCATTAGGGTTTGGCGTATTTTTATTGTACCAGTTAACAAAGCTCATAGGGCAGTTCACTGCGTCAATGTTGGTTGCGGACAACTTTGGTACGGAAGCACCTCTGTGGTGGGCTTGTTTAGGTGGGTTTTGCCCGAATCCGACCATGTATGACCTGTCTCTAGGGTTCTTTCCCAGTAGATAATCCATCTGCAGTTCAATTTTGTTAATGTTAGTTCCTGTCTCCTAGGATTTAGGTTATACACTCCCCATAGGTATAACTAGCACAATATCTGCAGGGGGTGCGATTCCTTGCCTTGAAAATCTCGGCCAAATAATGTTGCAAAACAATTGTTTTAGATATGAAGAATATGCATTGTGTACCTGGGAGACGAGTTGTTATTAGATATCAAATGTAGAATGTTTAGAGGTAGTTACACCAAAACAATCGTAGAGAGATGGAGTCCTAATGTTGCGGCTGAAGTTGGACTGGCGAGAATGATTTGAGATGCGAATACCACAAAAGGTCACGTTATGGATGTTCCGCACTAGGACTATGTTAGTTGTAACGACCCGCTCCATCTTTGTACAATATTGTCCGCTTTGGACGCGCAAAGCCCATAGACTTCCCAGTGAGGTCACCCATCCCTGGATTACCCCAGGATGAGCACGCTTAACTGCGAAGTTCCTATGCGCTTTGGCCCGCCCTCACGGCTTTAAAAGGCCTTGTACAAGTAGGAGGGATCTTTTCTTATAAACTATAACTTGCCCCCTCCCGTCCGGACGGAGCCTGCCATCCTGCAGTACCGCCGGCCACCGGAAAGCGGGGTGTCACAATCTACCCCCCTTAGGGATGCAACGTCCTCGTTGCATAGGCCCAACAACCTTCCCCTGGTGGCCATGGTGTGGCACTTAGTTCTGTACAGCACAATCACTGTGCTCGTACCAGATTCTAGAGGTGGCCCCCACCATGTAGACCAGAGTTGTGCTCTGATACCATCTGTAACGACCCGCTCCATCTTTGTACAATATTGTCCGCTTTGGACGCCCAAAGCCCATAGACTTCCCAGTGAGGTCACCCATCCCTGGATTACCCCAGGATGAGCACGTTTAACTGCGAAGTTCCTATGCGCTTTGGCCCGCCCTCACGGCTTTAAAAGGCCTTGTACAAGTAGGAGGGATCTTTTCTTATAAACTATAACTTGCCCCCTCCCGTCCGGACGGAGCCTGCCATCCTGTAGTACCGCCGGCCACTGGAAAGCGGGGTGTCACATTAGTAGAGCATTACCATAGGGTTTGTGGATTTAAAAACAAAGAGCTCGTGACGCCTTACAACTGCTATTCTCATATCATTCTGGTTGAAATTTTAATATGTGAAAAGGATGGATGGGGCAGTATATTTTTGTATATTCGTATGTATTTATGACTAACCTGTTGCTTAGCGAAAGCCATGACTTGAGCAGAATCAAAGCGCTTGTTGCCGCAGGTAACCTGTTGATTGTGTTTGGCCAACAGATCACTATAGACACTGAATAGGAATGCTGTGCTCGTAGCGTATTGCGTGTTGGCCCCATCTCTTAAGTGAACCAATCCACCTGATCATCATCATCATCATCATCAGCCTTTATTTTTGAGTTCAAGAAACCATGCATTTAGAATTATTGAAACATGAATGCAGCTTAAACTAGGGGATTTACGCTCATCCACTTGGGAACTGACACGGTAATGTATGTATATCTGTAGTTTGCGTACTTGTTGAAATAATGAACTGATGGGAAATGGAAGTGGTGGGCACATGTGTGTGTGTGTGTGTGTGTGAGAGAGAGAGAGAGAGAGAGAGAGAGAGAGAGAGAGAGAGACCTGCAGAGATGAAAACCTGATGGTAGGGACTATCAGGAAGCACAGAGCATATGAAACTGTCGGCCTGATGCTTGTAGGCCTCTAAACTCTTGTGCCCTTCCCAGTACAACTGCATTTCATGAGAAAGTGCGTGTGTGTGAGAGAGAGAGAGAGAGAGAGAGAGAGAGAGAGAGAGAGAGAGAGAGAGAGAGAGAGAGAGAGAGAGAGAGACTTTTGAAAGTAGGATTTGGGCACCAGCATATTTAAGGTCCCAGCTAAACTCGGCAACCTTAGCGCTGATTGATTCCTCCTCTATGTAGTTCAAATATGTGGCCTTCCTGCTGGCTATGTATAGCCATGTTGCTGCCCACATCAGCTCGTCCTGCAAATTTGTTCATTTAACTAAAAGCTCCGTTATATATATATATATGTATAGAGAGAGAGAGAGAGTACATGATAGCCCGAGTAAGAACAGTAGAATGGGCATTCACCATCATAAGTCCCTTTATGTGCTTTGGCAAACTCAAAAAGCTGCAAAAGAAGTGAACAAATCGTACAATTTGGAGTCCGAAAAATACAAAGCTACAAAGCATGATACAATATGGGAGCAAACCCTTCCCCAAGGGGGTTTTTTTTCCACGCTTCTCCAAGGTTTAGAGCAAAAAGTCACTCATCTTCTAGAAAATATCAGTTTTGAAGATTCGTGCCATTACTTCAAGTGTGGTTCTCTTTCTTTTGTCCTACAGGTTCACTCTTAAGGTCAGTGATTCAAGTCAACAAGCGCTGAGGTCTCATCAAAGTCACCTCCTTTGAAGTAAAAAGCTTGAGAGGGTAAACAAGGTAAAGTGGCATCATATTTGTATTCACAAATAGCTGAAGAGTATATCAGCTGTTTAATCACATTCACAATCTAGTTTAGGCAAAAGTCACTTATCTTCGATTCTTGTAGGTGTATACTCCAGTAAAAGATTGGTATGCACATACATTTTTTTCATTGATATACTCATACTTTATAGAAAAAATAAAAGATTGATATACTCATGGTATGCAGATTCAGTAATGACTCCTTGTTGTTGTTTTTGTATGAAAATAATTAGGGGCAAATTGAAAGATTTTCAAAACCATAAGAGGACACTAGTTTTGAAGATCCTGTCATGCGTCGTTAGTTAGAGTCCCTTACTTTTGTCCTACAGGTTCACCCAAAAGGTCAGAGGTTCAAGTCAATAAGCGAGGGGGGTTCTCATTGAAATCACCTTCTTCGAATTAAAAAGCTTGAAGTATAAACAAAGATAAAGCAACATCATATGGGATTCGCTGAGTAGAAGGGTAAATCAGCTGGTTAATCACAAGCGACGACTTTTTTTTATTACTTAGATACTTTATGGTAATTGTAACATTTTGAAAACAATAATAGGGAAGTATTTGTTAACAATAGAATTGTGTCGAATCTGCGTCAACCCGATGCTGACAGGGCAAAATCCAAGCAAATGAAACAAGTCTGAATGGAAATACTGAATAGAATGATAAATTACCAGTTTGGCTTTGTTAAGGAGCCGGTGAGCGTATGGTCGATCAAAGTGTCTAAAGACGATTGAAGAAGCAGCCATTGCTGCACTAGTTTCGGCTGCAATCTCAGTTCCAGGGTTACTCTGGTCAATTTGTAAAACACTTCTTGGTGTTTTCATGTTTTCAGGCCGCATCCAGCACTGATGATCTTTTTCTGGATCTCCTACCTTCAATCCCATATACAACACAGAACCACTTACAAGAAAAATCTTCCACATGAGATTCTTTTTTCCGGGAAAAAATTACTCGAGCTTTTTTGACATTAATGGATGTTTCTAGATTGCGAGTATCATATACTTGAGTTTCATTTCGATAGTTTAGAACATAGATTCGAAGATAGTATCATATACTTGAGTTTCATTTCGATAGTTTAGAACATAGATTCGAAGATAGAAATGAGATTTGTTCGTTTGCAAAAGCATTACTTTTATGTTTTCGTATTCTTCCAGAACTTTGTCCCGACTAATCAATTGATTACCTGGACAAATAAGCGGTTATGTTTAGAACTGGCTTTGAGCAAATAATCAGTGCCCCATCTGATTGCAGCCCTAACATTTTCCAGCTCTCCTGTCGATTTCAGCTCAGATTGATAAGAGATGGCACCCCAAGACAGTGTTGTAACTGTGAAAGCCATTGGTAGCCCGTACTTGACGTTATCTCCTGCATCATAGTATCCCCCCACAAGGTCCACCTATATTCACGTTATGACATAAACCAAATCAATTTTGAAATTTGAGGAGTAGGGCTGCTAACAGCGTCGAGCTGAGTTTTGATTTGTTCGAACTCGGCTCCTCGAGCCGGTTCACCTATATTCACGTTAGTATCAAGGTGTTCAAGCGCGATTGGTAGGTTTACTACATGAGCCAAACTTTTATAATCGAGCCGAGTTTCAACTAATTTGAGCGCGGTTCATTTACTAAACAAGCGTAAAACTCGAGTGCGACTCATTTATTAATGCTGTAGAGCCCATAACAAGCTAAGCGAGGAGCTTGGTTCTTTTGTCATTCGGAGATACCATACTTCAAATTTAAGAAAAATGGACATTGAACAAAACTATTTCTAAAAAATAAATATGGGCGCATATATTTTTTATGTACTAAATTTTATTGTAAATTCATGATTGAGGTACTGCCTTTTTTTTTAACCAAGTGTCCGGGCCAGCTTACGCGCACATCCGTATAAACTGATTCCAAAGGAGTTGACAACATATGAGAGATTTGGAACCTAAAACCTTAGGAGGGAGAAAACTCCTATAATATGAGGCCTTGACCACTAAGCCAACCTCTTGGGTTATGAGGTACTCATTGGTGTAAAATGCGTTACTAGAATTTCAATATATTGGCAACCAACGCGAAATATGGATTGCAATCACCTTATTATAGTGTGATCATGATTTTGTTCTAACTTTTGTGTCCTCGAAAATTAAAAGAAAACTTTGAAGTATCTGACTCGAACCAGAACAACCGGCCTTGTATCCCGAGCGTGTCGTGCCAATACGAAACTTGAGGAAAATTGAATAGTCCGTGAAACATAGCTAGAAATAAGGGATAATTCCACCATGTTGCAAGAATTGGTTCACATGAGAGAGAGAGAGAGAGAGAGAGAGAGAGAGAGAGAGAGAGAGAGAAGCACAATTACATTTGCAAGTTTGCCATCTTGAAGAGCAGAATCTCCTCTCCAAGAAGGTCTATGGTTTGCAGGAAGCTTTCCAGATCTCTGTGCCTCCAAGAAAATAATGGACTTGGTAAGGGCATCTCCGTAGTCAAATTCACCATTTACACCAACTAATAAATCAAACCCTCCTCCAAAGAGCACTACTAGCCATGCCACCGCAATGGAGGAACTTAGCACCCTCACGTCAATGATTCCCATTGGATCAAAAAACTGTAAATTAAAATGAAGAAACAGTGATTCCAAAAACCAAAAGAATTTGTTGGCCTTAATTTGTTTTAATGGCATGCAGTTGGGTCAAATGTGGGGTTGAACTTGAAGGGCATCCCTTAAAATGATAAAAATACGTTGCTATATTTAGTTAGTTAGTTGGTAATTACAAATGTATGTACGATCTATGTTGATAGTTTTCGGCCTACCACCTCTCCAGCGCCGTCACCGTAACAACCACCACCACCACTGGTCCAACCACTATCTCTCTCCATCCACCATCTCTCTCTCCATCATGTTCTACTTCTACATTCACCTCACTTTTTCATTGCCACGACTACATCACCAATAACTACTGTCGTCATCTGCATCGCCATCCACTGCTGTCACCATCGTCGCTATCCTTCCGACATACCACCTCCATTACAAGCACCACCACACCACCTTGCCACAACCACCACCGCCGCACTACCAACTGCCACCACAACCACAATTACCGCCACCTCTCCACCACCACACCACATGTGGTCACCATCTCTCCACCACCACCACAACCACAAACATGACATTTATTATTAAGAAGAAAAAGGGAACAATCACAAATAATTTATTCAAGATTCATTTTATGTTTGTGTCAAAATAGTTGCTTTGCTTTTAATTCAACTCTAACATTTTTATCAAACTGTTTTCAGTACTTCACTTGTTACTTTCCAATTTTCATTTTTATCCAAAAAGCACCTAACACAATTAAAAAACGATCATGCAGTACTATTGCGCGCAATCAATCTTGTACGTATATACATCAATTTTCAAAGTTAAAATCAATCCTCCACTCTATCTTGTCTGGTAAGACTAATTATTAACAAGAGGAACATGGTCACGAGGAGGTGAGGAAGAGCTCATGAGCCAACTAGTAACTTGTACACAATTTTGTTGAATTGGGCTGGGTTTTCGACTTGAGGTGCGTGACCAGTGTTCTTTATCACTTCCAGTTTGGTCTTCTTCCCCAAAAGCCTGCAATCATAAACCCAAATTCATACAATATCTCAAAAATCTTTATGTTGGAAATAGGAGTACTTGTTTTTTTAGCATTCTGCCAATTACTAATAAGGATTAATAAATCTTAAAAATTCATAAGAGTTATTAAGGATTTTGATGGAAGGTAGAGAGAGAGAGAGAGAGAGAGAGAGAGAGAGAGAGAGAGAGGTAGAGAGAGAGAGAGAGAGAGAGAGAGAGAGAGAGAGAGAGAGAGAGAGAGAGAGGTGTGGTGGTTACATACCCCTTGAGTTCAGTAGCTTTCTCCAATAGAAATAGCTGATCATGTTCTCCCCAAACAAGGAACACATCCTACGTACGTACAAGGGGGCCAAGTTGTACAACATAATCTCAAAGAATTAGTTCTAGTAAGATACATATATACCCTGTAGTGGGCTTATGCAGTACCAGGGCTAATGGGTCTCGGGAGACTCTATCAAGATCTCATCGTAGTGATTTGAACCGTTAGAATATAGAGTTAACTGAGTAGATTATCCGAGAGAAAAAAAAACTAACCTAATCGAATATCATTTAGTGCCTTGATCGGACAATATTTAGATGATCGATCAGAAATAACTCAAAAAAATTAAACAGCAACACAAATCTAGCTTAATCATGTGGTTATCGATGCATGGTTAACTTTATTTTTAGAATTGACAAAATTCAACGAACTCTATATGTACCTAACGGTTCCCATCACGACGGTTAGTTATCGGCTCACTGAGGCGCTCTACACCCCAATGCATCAGCGCACTACAGGATCCATTGTCCGGCTGTTTCGGGAGTGAAATGAAAGGGAGAAAATGGCAACAAAAGATACATGCATAATCTAGAAAATGGAGGGTTCATTACAATTGCATACGGAAATTAAGTGTACCTGAGGAAGAGGAGATATATTTATTGTGTCGTAGTTTCCAACGTGCAATCCCTTAAGGAGTTCTATCTTCTCCTTCCTGTTTTTCGAGTACATATTCTGCATCCATCACCATCATCTTTTTTATTTCAAATTTTTTGAATGAAAAGATTAAAGGCTTAGGTTTGCGGGCCGAATATTTATTTAGAGAGGGGAGAGTATTATACATAGATTACTTTAAAAATAATTGATAAAATAGTACCCTTGCTGCATTAGTTAGACAAAAAGCATCTTGACATTCCACTGAATGTACTAATAATTAGGACACTCAATAGTCTGCTACTATATATTGCAATATTATTATTGAAATGATAAGTGGCGTAGTGGTGGGAGTCGCAATTTAGAAATCGGGAGAAATTTTTCAATGCCAGGTGGGTGTGCCTGCTCGGCGCACCTGGGCCGTTTGTTTCGGTTTTGAATGGCTCGGATTTGGAGAGAGAAAAATGAGAGAGAAAGAGGAGAGAGAGGGTTTCAATCTGGGCCGTCCAACGCACTTTTGGACGGCCCGGATGGGCTGCTCGGGCACCACGTGGGCACGGCAACATGGTACCCACTTGATACCAAAAAATTTCTCAGAAATCGGGGATCTCAAGTTCGAGTTCATGCAACAACAAAGCGGAAATAATTTTTCTTATTTCGTCGTTTTTTTCGTCGCCAAAAATGGTGACCCTTTTGGCGTGAAACAAAGAACGACGAAAGCTCTAGCTACGAATTTTGCATTTTTCAGAGACGAATTTTATTTGTTGTCAAAGACCGAATTTGTTGTAGTACCAGACTCCACGTAGGAGATTTTGGAGAGATAAAAGATGATCGATCGAGAACCATAGGGCCATAGGAGAGGTTGACTTGGAGGGATGCAAGAAAAACTTACACGAACGATGTCCTTTAACAAGAAATCGGGCATGTAGTTGAGTCCCCTGTAGCCCGTAAGAGCAAGCAAAGCCCTCAGCTGCGCCTCCGTCTGCGGCAGCAACAACTCCTCACCATTCTCCACTTTCGCTCTCTTCTCCAAAAACTCCACGTTATCTCTCCGCTTCATATTCACTGCTGAACTCGCTATCACCACCTTCTCCACCCTCTCCGGCCACATTGCCGCCATATGGTACGCCACGTAACCCCCGTAGCTCGTCCCCACCACGTAATACCTCTTCACCCCCAGCTTCTCCATCAGCTTCCCCACCGAAACCGCCTGGAACATCTCCGACCTCTCCGCGGACTTGGTAGTGGAATCGCCGAAAAACACGAGGTTGGGTATGTAAAGGGCGAATTCTCGGGCGAAAAATGCCACTTGTTTGTTCCACTGCCAGTGGGCGTCGGGGCCGAATCCGTGGAGTAAAACTAGCGGTGGTTTGGGATTGGTGGGATCGGGTGATTTTGGGCCCCAAAAGTGGATGGTGGTTTCGTCGTCGATGTCGATGGTTTGGGCCGAGAGGCCGGCGGCGGAGAAGCTATGCCGGAGGTAGGTGCCCCACAAGGAGATGATGCTGAAATAGGAAAAACCAAATGCCATTATAAGTGATTGTGATGGGAAGAACCGTTTGTTTGGTTTGGTTTGGTTTGATTTCGGCTTTAAGCAAATTCAAGAGGAAACCATTTCCTTGGGGTGTGTTTGGAACTTTGCGAGAGATTTAAGTGGTTATTGATGGAGTCATACTCCAAACTAGTGGTGGTTTGGCATCGTTGAGTTTTATTAGGTGTGTTTCTTGGCATCACATGAGTGAAGTGACATAGACTCATACTCCACTATGCAATAATATACTCCACTAGTCCACTGTAGTATTGTTTCCATCGACATGATTTTGACATATATATGCTTACATCTTCATAAAAATTACAATATCATCCTGACGTGGGCCAATTAATGTGGGACTCTTCAACTTGGTTGTCATCAGTGATGTGCTGCCAACAGGGCCGGCCCAAGGGTTATTAGTGCCCAAGGCCAATAAAAAAAAGTGTGCCCTTAAAGAGTTAATACGTAACAATTTTTACTGCAACAATCACGAGAAAGCCAAACCCAATATAAAGTTCTATTAATCATTACATACAAACACAAATTACAAAGTCTCAAAATAGGCAAATACATATTATTTTAAGAACGCATGAGTATCTCTTGAACATTACTCGTCTTACATTTCTAGAAGCAAAAGTATCAATTAAATTTGTGTAATCCACCTTTTTCACCAAGTCATTTTCAATTGATAACATGGCTTATAACATTATTATTAATGATGTACTAACCGGTAATCAGATAAATCAGATATTTTTAAATTTAAGCACACCAACCAATGTCAACTAAATCAGCACAATACTAAGCACCACTAGCCAGGGCTCTGCATTTAACAACATAAGTACAAATCTAAGCACCACTAGCCAGGGCTCTGCATACTTACGTATTTGAAGCCTCGCAAGTCACAAGAGAATGGGAGAGAGATACTTTAAGACTCCGCAGTGTGTAATATACTAATATATACTGGTCCTGCATTACAATTTCTAATAAGCTTAAAGCCTTAAACAAAAATCAAGTGGAAAATTAAAAAAAAAAAAAGCCCTAACATGACCAACTGTTGAAAGGTCCGATAAAAAAAAAATACCTCAAATTCAACAAGCTGCAGATACAAACATAGATTAATAGATACGTATACATATAATATATATATATATATAATAGTCTTAATAGAAACGTATATATTATAGTAGATTCGTATATAATAGATACGTATATATATAATATATGTATGGCGAAAAGATGGGACTTGGGAGAGAATCAGAGAAACAAACCTTCAATTTCAGGGCCCTTTGTACACAGTGATGATGGTGAGCCGATTTGGTTCTTCGATTTAGTTCTTGTTCTTCGAATCTTCTGTTCTTCCTTCGTTCTTCTTTTCTTCGGTTTTTTTTTTTTGGTTTTGGGCAAAACGTGAGACGGTGAGAGACTCAGAGAAAGGTTTGAATTAAATGGACCATTTAGATCTCTTATTTACAAAAATGCCACCGTCTATTTTTGGGCCTCCATGGATTTGTGTGGGTCACAGCCAATTTTAACTGGGAATGGACCCTTTTTTTTCTTCTTTTGGGCCAAAAAAGACTTATACTCAAGCCCAAATAGAAAAACTAGTAGGGTGCCCTTAAAATTTGACATTTTTGGAATGCCCAAGGCCCAGGCCTCTTGGGCCTTGGGGTTGGGCCGGCCCTGGCTGCCAACTCATAGCAATAGTTGGGCAAAAATTCTACAACCATACCCAAAATCACACACTCAAAAACACACTCTCTCACAAAACACAAGAGTCTCACATATACCGTGTGTACACACCCTCTCACAAAACACAAGGGTCCCACACACAATGTAGTGTGGGACCCTTGTATTTTGTAAGAGGGTGTGTAATTTTGGGTGTGATTGTAGCATATCTCATAGTTGGGAGAGGAGTTCGATAATGCGGAGCTAGAATTTTGGCTGGGGCCACCCGGGCCCCTATATATATGCCTCCGCAAGTGATTTTTGCACTCCCAAAGGGTATGCGGTTAACAATTTGGTGAGTGCGATAATTACTCCCCTAGTTGGGATGCAGGAGTACTTATTTTGGAAAAATTCTAAAACCACAAACACATTACATAAACAAATGCACAATACACTCACAACTAGTGTAAAATGATAAGAGAAGTGCTGAGTACACTACATATTTACACTACATCCACATGGAGGCCGCCCCGGATCCCACAAAATACAGAAAAATACCCATAATTTTTAAAACATTTTTTAGGAGGCCCTGTAAAAAATCAACTTAATCCGATATCGGTAAGTATTTATTCTGAATTCGTAGGGTGAAACTGAGCAGTTAAACAGTTTCGTTCCTACGAATTCAGAAAAAAATACTTATCATCGATATCGGATTGAACTGATTTTTTACAGGACCCTCTAAAATAATATTTTAAAATTTATTATATATATTTTTTGTATTTTTGGGAGACCGGGTGAGCCCACATAAATGTAGTGTACCTACAATTTTTGGAGAATGATTGCTTATCATTTTGCTTTTGTGTCATGTATTTCCAGGGGTTTCGGGGCCCACTGTTTTTGGCACCATGGGGGGTGCAGACAAGGAGCTAGCTAGGAGATCCTGACCCGTGAGGGGCCCTTCTATGGTGCTCCTCTTGTCTTTATTTTGTTTTGTTATCTTTTCTTTCCTTGGTTAATACCTTACCAACGTTTTTTTGGAAATGGGGATCCTGTTGTGCACAACACTGTGCTGTGCACAATTCGGACCGTCTGTTCGGCCAAGCCGTTCATTGTCGAGATGAGATCTGGGCCGTTGGACGGCCGAACGGACGGCCAAAGTAGGCCCCCCAGGTTCATTTTTTTGGGGTCGGAGAGGCATTTAATTGTTGTGAGGTAGAGTGTTAACCTCGTTGGAATCCCTCTGTGTTGTGATGCCGTTCTCTTTAATCCTTGTATGTGACATCTCATGTTGCTTATATATACATATACTAGTGTAATGCCCGTGCTTCGCATGTTTTCGCGTGCTCATTGGGCGAATTGTTATCGGGAAGTGTCTTTTTCGTAGTGATGACCAATGCCAATTGTACGTGGTCCAATGGAGGAAGTTTGTAATTACTTACTGTTAACGGCCATTGTAATCTTGACACTTGAGAAGGTTCAGGAATGCTGTGCAGATAGAGAGGCTCATTTAGGAAGAAGATGGCAAAGCTACTTAGTCGAGTCTGAAAGAAGATGATTGGTAGGTATTCCTACGTTGAGAGCAGGTAGTTTTGTAATTCTAATTTTTGTTAAGACGTCGTTTACTTATTCGGATAAGGGGTGGTTCATTAGTTCCTAGTGCACTGACTTGGATTCGGTTTTGAGTTTTCTTTCTGAGTTACTTGCCTTTTTGCCATCTTTATAATTATGAAGCACTCTAGTATGTAGTAATTTATTGATCCTTTTTTTTTTTTTTCTTTACTTGCAGAATTGTGACCGAGTCTGGCCCTTTCCATGAGAGGAGATTTGTTTGTTCCGTTGAGATTAAAACTGCAAAGTATGTGTCAGTTAACGTGTGTGTGTGTGTGTGAGGAGATGAAAAGTAGAGAGTTCGAGGTGCCGGAAATTCTGCTGCTTCGTTGATGATTTGCAGATTACAAGAATTGAAGTACTATATTAATTGAGTTTTAATGTCGGACGTTGTAGATGCAAAGAATGGAGGGAAAGCCCTGTGATGGAGTTGACACTCTAATCTTTTTAGTTTGGATTGAGACTCCCTAGACGTAAATGTGCAATCCTGAGATGGATGTAGATTATTGCTGTATAAGCAACTAATATCTATAGCTATCTAGTTGGATTGGACCCATTATCAAGCAAATTTAATCAAGCAAATTCAACTACTGTCAAGCAAATTCAATGAAGCTTGGATAAGACTGCCACAGTCCCACCTGCAAGCCCCCTTCAATTGGTTCATCAAGTACTGGTTGATAACGGAGTACTTCTATCAACTTGTGATGTGGAGGCAAAAAACACAATTACAACATGCACTAATTCTCAGAAAGATATATATACTCATGCTAAACTACTAACTCGAATTATGTATACTTCCTGAAAACTTTATTGCCCTCTCTTCTACAATTTGTACGTAGATGGAAACTGAATCACAACATATCCAGACCATCAACTACATAACTTTGAATTTTGACACTTTCATGAAAGCCATCAACTCTAAATCAGTTAAGAACCGCAATTTTGCAAACACAAGCAAATCCAAGGCTTCTGGTTGGCAAGATTTGTTGGTCCACCTTAAACCGTCATAATGTGTATTGAATTTAGTTCATGCTCAAACCAGGGAAAAAAACCACAGGGCATACCCTTAACGTAATCAGTTGTGATCAACATAATACACAAAATCAGAAACAACCAAAAGTCTAAGACAATGGAAATACAGGAAGCTACAATTGCATTCCTATACAAAAACAGAAGCGTATGCTTGGAACATTTTACATACAATATAACTTATGCACCCTGAAAACAGCTCCCCCCCCCTAACTTGGTTTTGCTTCCCGGGCCTGCCTCTCGCATGAACTTTAGTTCAATGTGGTGTCCTAGGTAGAGTCCCTGTGTCGGAGTTGTCTCCATGTATGGCCTGTAAGTACTGGGAAAACAGTTGTGACTAAGGACCGACTTACTCGCTTCTTTTGGGCCTAGACCAGATTACAAGTCCGACCCAGTGGATTGATTGTTGGCAACCCACGAGTCCACTGCCTTTCTTTTTTCCGTTGGCCTCCAAAAAGCTAACAGATTGACCTTGTTTAATTGGATTTGAATTTGAAAGCAATGAAGTTTTGGTAGGATGTCTGCCAAGAGCAAACTGATCGATAATAAGATCAGCAAAATGGGAAGTGGTGGAAGATCTAGGCGTCTAAACCACAATCTGACAAAACCACACAAACTTGGGTGTATCAACGAACACCAGCAGCAGACTTGCAATTTAAACAAACCAGCAGATAAGGGAAGTACAACAGAAGCATCACGATGCAAATAAGACAAACAATCACTCACATTAAAGATACGGAAAAAAAATGCAACTAACGACCTAAACATTTTGCATGAAGTTTATATATATCAACTTGCATTTTTAGATGCTTCTAATGTATGCAATAAAGTTCTTGACCTGTATTCCTTAAAGAAACTGCCCATTAATCACACAAGTACTATTGTGCTCCTAAGGTTAATTTCTGTTTAATTATAATAACAAGCTCCAAATAATAATAACTGTTACAGAATAAGATGCAGTTTTACTACATATTCTTGTTTTCTTAGAAGATTAAGCTTTGCTAATTTCTATCTCCCATTTTTTCTCCCCTCAGTTTTCTGAATACTCTATCATTTGTTTTGATCGGCCTCAACACTCTATAAGCCGTTGAAAATGCACGCAAAACCATAGTAGACAATTAAATCGGGACGGAGGGAGTAAAAAATATAGTACAAAGGCAACCAACTCAAGAAGCCATTTGTTATAGTTTTTGAATTTTTTCTTGCAGCTAGTCATACTCATACTACTACTTAAGGATGTATTTCGAAACTGCAATCTGGACTGCCAAGCACCGTGTGGTACATTTTCGCCTCCGCGGATATTTTTTCCTCGTTCCCTTTTTCCTCCGCCAGTACGTCTCCCTCTTCCCAAAAAAAAAAAATAATAATATTTTGGGAAAATTCTAAAACAACAAACACATTATACAAACAAATGCACAATACACCCACATGCAGCTGGTGTAGAATGATTGCTCATCCCTTTGCTTTTGTTTCATGTATTTCCAGGGTTTTCGGGGCCCACTGTTTTGGGGACCATGGGGGGTCTATGGTGCTCCTCTTGTTTTAATTTTGTTCTTGTATCTGTTCTTTCTTCGGTTAATACCTTGCCAGCGTTTTTTTTTTGGAAATGAGAGATCCTGTTGTTCACAAGGTGCACAGCATCGTGCAAAATAAGATATTTTGTGGGATATAGATTCACGCCTCCATGAAAAGTCTAAAAAATAGATTTTGTGGGATATTCTCTTTGTTAAAAATTACTCTCTCCGTCCCTTTATTACAGTCCAGTATTCCATTTTGGGCTGTCCCTTAATAAGTGTCCATTTTGTAAAATTAGTGGGTAAAAGTTAGTGAATTGTCTATTTTGTCCCTAAAAGTAGATTCCATTTTGAAAAGTTAGTGAATAAAAGTGTAATGATGATGGATAAGTAGGGAAAGTGGAGGAAAAAGTTCATGTGAAAAGTATAATGATGATGTCTTTTTAATAAGTTGGAGTTACGAAACAGGATATTTAAAAATGAACGGAGGGAGTACTTACAAACATTTATGAGTGTTTAGTTTGTGTAATTACAAACTTTGTTTTAGCTTTTGAAAAATGACAAACATTTTGGGACATTAGCAAAATAGAATAGAGAACAACAATATGGGATGCAAGAAGCACAAAAGTTAAGAGAATAATTTTATCGCGTAATTTTTTTTTGTCAATCAGAAGACCAAATAAGTTCATCAATATCCGCCATACGGCATCTACAAATAATGCAATTACAGAGCAAGTCATACAATGACAACTGATAACCAACTAAAACAGAGGAACAGTGAATCGAGCCCATAAAAATAAAATAAAGACTAACATAATCAAAAAGCGATTATGCATTATTGCAATTTTTTCCCCGTATTGCAGTCATGAGGAGGTGAGGAGGACCCAACTAATAACTTGTACACAATTTTGTTGAATTGAGCTGGTTTTTCGATTTGAGGCGCGTGACCGGTGTTCTTTATCACTTCCAGTTTGGTCTTCTCTCCCAAAAGCCTGCAATCATAAACCCGTCACACATCTCAAAAAAACTCAAAATATAACTTTAATTTGAAAGGTGCTATTTTTAAATAATAGTACTAACTTTTGCCGAGAAAGAAAAAAACATTAATTTAAAAGATTACCTTTTTTTTTTTTTTTCCTTTCATGTTTTGTTAACTAAACAAAACGTCAGTTGGAATCTCGGACAAATACCTGTTCTTACTCAGCTCCATAATAAGTAAAAAATTATTCTCTTTCATTTTACTATTTTATTCACTTGGCAATGCAAGGTTAAAAGTCAAACTTACAATTGAGCTTTTTTTTTTTTTTTTGGCTCGGCAAAGAAAATTTTAAAGATCTCGATGGGTACATCAAGGGGAGGGGATGATATAAGCAATATTTGCTTAACCAAGGAAAGACGAAACAAAAATAAATAAAAGACAACAAGATAAAACATTCCAACAGAAAATTGAATGGTGAGACATGCCTAAATCCCAATCTAAAATTTCAACTTTCTATGAGTTTCTAATTCTATCGACGTAGCCCTGGAAATCTTCCACCAAGTAGATCTTGATGTCGAACTTTGCTTTAATCCACATTGCTACTCTTGTTTTGATCAACTCTGCTATTTCGCACACCCCTGTTGTTACATTGTTGAAGATATAGCCATTTTGTTGACTTGTGGCTCCATCCTCATAAATGAGTTTTTGGCTCATCTGGAAGAACCCAACCATTTGGATCTGAGCCGAGATTCTTGATAGCCATGGAGTAAATGAAGGAAGATTTTGTGGCAGATCGTGGGAAATGAATAGGGTCTCCTCGGTCTATAAAAGGAGACCCCTGGCCTCTGTAATTGTATCTCCCTTGAGTGAGAGATCTGTGAGGGTTAGCAATGTAGTCTTGTAATATCAGTGAGTGTAGCAGAGTGTAAGAGAACACTACTTGTAAAGCTCTTGTTCTTCCGATTACAAGAAATTCCTCTGATTCCTTTGTGGATGTACTTGATTATGGGGAACCACGTATATTCTCTGTGTTCGTGTCTGTGTGTGTGTGTTTTGGCTTTGGTTTGATCCACTTAGGGCACAACACATTTCTCGCCAGCCAAAGAGACCAAAGAGTTGCAAAAAAAAAACAAGTTTCCCAGATATGTTTCTCCAGATTGACATACTTACTGTCAAACCACCAAAAGACTAGATCTTTTAATGATGACGGGCAAACCCAATTGACATGCCACCGTTCAATTATTAAAGACCATACATCCCAAGAATATTGAGTCATTGACAGTGTAAAAGGAGGTGTTGAGGAGTTTCCAATTCCAAAGAACAAAAAGGACAAACCAGAAGAAGATGTTAAACATTGCTTGGAAGTGGAATGTGTGATCATTTAATAACATTTGGGACCTCTTTGTTTGTTCTCAGTTTGTATCTGGGGCAGAATCCTCCTTTTGTTTGGCATGTCCAGAAGTCCAGGGAGTGGGAGCATGGACTTAATTGGGCTGTTCAACACTTCAATAAGAAAGGATTCTCTTCTGCACTCTATAAGTTAGCTCTGGTTGGTACAGTGTATTACGTTTGGAAGGCTAGTAATGACTCTATCTTTAGTAACAAGCAATACATTCCAGATCTCGTTTATGAGCAAATTGTCAAGGACGTGCAGGATAGAGTGTTCTCTTGGAGGAATTGTGGCCGTAGCCCTGCGAATAGAGTTTTGTGTAGAGCTTGTAACATCTCTCAGAAAATTTTGTAGCTAGAAGTAGTTAGGCCTGGTTCTTTGTATTTGCTTCTGTTTTGTCTCCAGTTTTAGTGGACTGTTTTGTTGGGGTACACCCAAGTGATGTGGGTGTGAGTGTAGAGGATAAAACCTCTTGGCTTTTCTCTCCTTTTGTTTGGACTGCCAAAGGCAGCGTGTGTGTGTGCTAGACGTGAGAGAGAGAGAGTAGAGAGTTGAGTGTGTGAGGCTCTTCCTTCAGGAGGAGCGGTGCTCCTCGGAGATGCTCGGATACTCCGTCGGAGAGCCACCAGAGTGAGGGAGAGAGAGAGCGAGAGGAGTGGGGAAGCTGGTTTGTGGCTATCCCAGTGAGGTTTTTTCAATTGTATATGTGTGTAAATATATACAAGGAGTTTTTCCTCGAATCTCTTGTTCGTGCTTGGTTTGCGTGCTTGTGCTTAAGGAGGCAGATTTGAGGGTCGGGGTCTCGACCCATCAGTGGTATCAGAGCCACGGTTGCTGGTTCGGAGCTGTGGTTTGCAGTGGAGGAGTACGCCGGAGAAGCACAACACGTCGAAAGAAAGCACAAAGCACTAACCTTAATTGGGTTCTCGGTTGAGCCTCTTGAAAACTCAATCGGACCAGTAAGGGTTGTGCACCTCACTGAGATGAGTCCATGGGTGGTGTTGCAGTTGGGAGACGACACCGGAGGAGGGCTTGGGAGTTGTTTGAAGTACGGTGGAAGGCGATGGAGGTGCGGCCCATACAAGGAGTGGTCGGATGCGAGATTGGAGCACGGGGTTGTGTTCGTCTCATCGAGACGAGCTTGGAGATGGTGGAGTGGTCGCCGGGTTCCACCGCAGGAGGCCGCACGTGCGGCTGGAAGGGCGGCGCGTGGAAGCGCGTTAGATCTACGCGCGGCGCGTGAGCAGCACGCGCGGGAGTTGGGCTGGCACATGGCTGACACGCGGAAGGCGTGTGCCGTCAACGCTGACTCAGAAGCCACAGAGGAGCCAGGTTGGATGCCACGTGGCTGCCAGGTCAATGCCACGTGGCAGTGCCACGTCAGCAAAAATGGGTCCCAGTTTACCATGTCAGAATGTCACGTAGGATGGTCAAAGCCCACGTTAGCCGGTCAACGCTGACGTGGTGTATAGTTAGCTACTAAGTCAGCGGTACAGTGGCTAGTTTGTACTGGTCGGTTCAGGTGGTGCAAGAGGGTTTTTCGGTCGGTTCACGGCCGGTTCGGGCCGGTTCTGGATTGTGCTCGACGTTCTGGATGCAACCGCGCGCTCCGTTTTTAGATTTGAGGCTCCTACGCTTGTGCGAGTGCTTAATGGAGCAGAAAAGGCCTGTTTGGAGGCAGTTTGGGTTGTGTGGAGGCTTGGCTTGTAAGTAAGGATACATTACATTCGAGAGGGTTTGCTCGTCTGGTAATAACACAGGCCCTTACGACTTGGAGCAGCAAAGACAATCGGTGATGATCTGTTACGGAGGTGGTAGGCAAGGATACATTATATCCGGGCTGGATTGCTCGTCTGATAATTGGCATAGACGCTTACTAGAGTAATAGATTGATTCCGATGGAGATCTAGGATGCTGAGGAAAGCTAGGAATGGAACGAGGATGGACGAGTGGTAGGGAGTAGGCCCGGGGAGAGCTGACGGGAGTGCGAGAGGCTCGAAAGAGTGGCAGAAAGGACGATTGAAGGAGCAAACTTGCAGGGATCGGAGGTTGATCAGGGCATTTAGTCGCGGAAGAGCTGATGAGCAAGGAGACACTCGGTCAGTTGGTATACACACTTCCGGTGTGGGGGTGGTGAGACTTCTGATGGCTAGTAGTGACACAGGTGCTTACTAGAGCGATGGTTTGCGGAGATGATTGATAGTGATCGAGGGCAGTCTGGTTCAATCAGGTTTTCTGTCCTGTGATTGGGCACGGACGTTCAGGGTTCAACCACAGTAGATCTGGTCTTGCAAGGAGACACTCATTCGAGTAGTGTATCCTGGTTCGGGGGTGCGCATGGGCTTGAGATGGCAGTGACACAGGCGCTCGGCTAGAGGGGTTAAACGGATTGACGGACACGGATTATGGCATCCCAGGGTGTGATGTGGGGGCTCAAGTAGCGGAGGAGTGTAGATAGAAATGGACTCTGCTGCGGACATCTCAGGTTAGAGATGGGAGGCATTTGATTTGGATGTGAGCACTCTGTTGAGGGGGTGCGGGATTGTAGCCGGACAGCGCTACGGATCCAGCGATTATCCCACTTGGGTGTAGGGGGTGATGTTGGGGTACACCCAAGTGATGTGGGTGTGAGTGTAGGGGATAAAACCCCTTGGCTTTTCTTCCCTTTTGTTTGGACTGCCAAAGGCAGTGTGTGTGTGTGCGTGAGAGAGAGAGAGAGAGATAGAGAGAGAGTGTTGAGTGTGTGAGGCTCCTCCTTCGGGAGGAGCGGTGCTCCTTAGAGATGCTTGGATACTTTGTTGGAGAGCCACCAGAGTGAGGGAGAGAGAGAGGAGTGGGGAAGTTGGTTTGTGGCTATCCCGGTGAGGTTTTTTCAATTGTATATGTGTGTAAATATATGCAAGGAGTTTTTCCTCGGATCTCTCATTTGTGCTTGGCTTGCATGCTTGTGCTTGAGGAGGCAGATTTCAGGGTCGGGGTCTTGACCCATCATGTTTCTGTTGGGGATATGCCCCTTAGTTCTTGTGTATCTTGTTTTTCAAAAAAAAAAAAAAACATTTGGGACCTCTATAAAGTTTTAACATGGTATCAAAGCGGGCAATAGATCTTGTGCTCTGAACCTTACCGCCTACCTAATGTTAAAATACTTACACGTGTTAATCCCGCTTATGGATGAGAGTCTGACTACACGTGAGAATGCGTGTTAAAGGTATAAATAATAAAGTTGCTCATCTCTCTAAGGAGCCTCTTGGATTATGTTCATTCGTTGAAGTATCGATCTTGTTGCCACCCTACTCCTATATTGCCATGCATCCATGAGAAGATTTCGGCCTTTGGAGGGCAGACATTTTTCCTTAAGGGCCCGCTTGGATGCGGGTAAAAAATCGGGGGTAAAAAATATGAAGGGGGATAAAATAGTATGGGGTATTAATTTTGATGGGTTGACCCATATTGATTTGATGTTTATGGGCGTGGATAAAATATTACGTAGTTTGGATGATGTATTAAAAAGGGGGATAAATTTTGGGGTATTAATTTTGCCCAAATTTCACCCCTCTACTCCCGGATATTTTTTGGGGAACCCTAGACCAGCCCAAAAGTTTCATGGGTGAATCCCTCAAATGAGTGAAAACGAAGAAGGGAGGAAAACAAATGAGGGGAATGAATGGAGAATCCAAGCAGTGGCAAAACCATCGGGCCCACCCCTTTTACCCCCTCCTTTATTTTCACTCCTCATTTGACTCCATCCAAGCAGCCCCTAAGGAGCCCAGAATTAGATAGGTTGACAGGGAAAGCTTTACCCACTGCCCATATTGTTGATTTCACCGTGAAGCTTTTATCTGTAGGTCCACCTCATTTATTGAACAGTCTCAATCTACCCCAACATAATTTTTGGCACAGTTGATTTTTGCAACTAGATCTACAAAATAAATGATTCTACTCATTGAAGTGGCATGACATGGGGAGGAGAAATTACAAAATGCGTCAGTGCCGTCTGTTTCTCAACTTCTGAGAACCAGTTCTGTTCGGTTTGGATTTTGAGGGAGATTTTTGAAAGTAATGATTATAGAGAGATAGATAAAGAAAATTTATTGAAGACCGTGCCCATTCGTATGTGTTGTGTTATAATGAAATCCAAAGTTGCAATGGATTAAGGGTTCATCATATATATATATATATATATATATATATATTTTTTTTTTTTTTTTTGAAGCAGGCTTTTAGCCAGCATTCTGACAATTAATAAGGAGTAATAAATAAATCTTAAAAAATCGTAAGACGATTATGATGAAACAATATGTAGACACAGATAAAGCACACACAGATTGTGTATTGATCTCGATGTGGGGTCTACTACGGGTCCCACACAAATGATTTGAACCGTCCATTAAATTTAAAATATTTTTTCATGGGGCCCTGCGAAAAATCAGCTCGATCCGACAGCTGGAAGTACTCGATCTAATCATCTAACTTTTCAATTAAGGTTCGAATTTGGATGAAAAGTTAGACGATTAGATCGAGTACTTCCAGGTATCGGATTGAGCTGATTTTTCGCAAGACCCACTGAAAAAACGTTTCAAATTTAATGGACGACTCAGATCATTTATGTGGAACCCGTAGTAAGCCCCACATTAAGATCAGTGCACAATCTGTGATGGGCCCCACATTAAGATCAGTGCACAATCTGTGCCTGCTTTATCTGTGTCAATAGCAAGGTTGATGATGAAAGGTGGATCTAGAGAGAGGAGAGAGGTGGAAGCACATACTCCATGAGTTCGGTAGCTTTCTCCAATGGAAATAGTTGGTCATGTTCTCCCCAAACAAGGAACACATCCTACAAAGCCAAGTACAACATAATCTCAAAACAATAGTATCTTTTCTTTTCGTAAAAATTAGCAAGCGCAAGTCATGATTCTCTCTCTATATATTTATAGCGAGTCAAAACTTTGTGTATTGTTTGTGTTTTTTTTTTCTCTTTCGGAAAACAAAAAATCCATGTATAACAGACTTAGTTATTTAGGGCTGGGGGCTTTTTCCCAATTAAGACGCCACCTTTTGGTGGCACATCGTCAGGTATACTACGAAGTATGGCATAGATCGGTAAGAAATACCATTCCGGCACAATATGAGGTGGGGTGGACATCGGATTAGCAGGTATATATATAATTGTCGAGTTGCCCCAAAACATTAGGAGCATGAAAATTCCAAATGGGAAAAAAATTAGCAAAATTTACCCAACCTACTAGATCCTTTACATAAAGATAAAATAAAGGGTAAAAAGCAAATTAGTTTATTTGAAAGCGGGCGGACAGTGAAGGCTCATCTAGTAGACAGCAAATGCAATGTTGGCCTTTCCTTGTTCAAGAAAAAGTGAGGACTTTTTGTGTTTGGATTGGATTGTGAATTTTTTTTTGAAAAATAGTAGGGATAATAAGCAGAGAGAGATAGAGAGAGAAATATTGAAAGTAGGGAGAATCTAGGGGGAATTTTTGAAATTTTTTTTTTGAATTGCAAAGAGAACAAGGCAAGACCGGCCCAAACGTACAAAAGAGAAAAGTATGCACCCCCAATCCGAAAGAAATGGCAACGTGTGATAGTACAATCTATAACCTAGAAATTAAAGAGTAGTTCTAGGATCACACTCATTTTACACACCCAAATACACATCCACATACACAAGTGTGTGTGCTCTGCAGTGTGTGTGGAGCCCACACACTTGTGTGTTTGGGTGTGATCCTAGAATAATTGGAAATTAAATGCATGGGTTATTAGTTGCATATGGAAGTCTACCTGACGAAGAGGGGATATATTTATTGTGTCATGCTTCCCAACATGCAACCCCTCGAGGAGTTCTATCTTCATCTTCCTGTTTTTTGAGTACATATTCTGCATTAACCACCATTAACTTTAAATCAGTGCTATTTGAAAGTCATCGATGAGCGTATTAAGTGATATCTATTCTCTAATATAGAAAGGCAAGCACAAGTTTGGTGTTTTCTCTAATATCTATTCCATTTTCAAAATTGTCCAAACTAAATTAACTATACTATTACCACACAAATTCTCTCACATTTGTGTAATTATATGCAAAAGTATGTGTAGTTAGAGAATTATTGCAAAACAAATTACATCAATTCCTTTAAAAGTCCTAATCATAACCCCACAACCATAAGGAAAAAACGACAAACTACTCCACCTTCCAAAATGTAACTCCACCACGAAAGAAACGACATCTATCCACTCCACCACATTCTTTCATCTTCAACTTCTGGTTTTTGTCTGCCAACGGGCTTCTACTCCAATCACCAATGATGCTTCCTCACTTTTTTCACATGAAAGGTGGTGGTTCGATTCTTACCAAGAGCACGACTGTTCGGTGTTGTAGTTTATCGCTTTTGGACTTGCCACACCCCCCGTAAGCTGTTTACCCTATCTCCTTAGGCTAGACATCTATCGCGTGAAAAAAAAAAAAAAAAAAAACCGTTCTGTTTTTTCCCATTTCGTCTGAATATGGACTTCTTGTGATGGATTACCTTTTGCTGTAAAGATTTACTTGGGATGTGAAAGGTAAAATCCCCCAGCCCTCCACCCCTCTCTCTCTCTCTCTCTCTCTCTCAAATTTAACTCCTTCCGAATAAATTCTGAACCATTCTATGGCCACCGATGGTAATTGGCACGCAGAGAATCTGAAAATGCCCGAAAAGATAAATTAATGGCTTAGATTCACAATCACAGGAAATCTGAGCCATTGCTTTCTTCTTTTGGGAAAATTTCGGGGTAATTATTCGGGGTAGTCAGAATTATTGTTAAGTTATTAAAGAGATAAAGGGGGATGTAGTAAGGGAAACATACTTACCAGAATAACGTCATTCAACAAGAAATCGGGCATGTAGCCGTGACTTCCCCGGTGAATCATAGTAGCAAGCAAACCCCTCAACTGCGCTGCCGTCTCCGGCAACAACAACTCGTCTCTACTCCCAGCTTTCGCTCTCTTCTCCAAAAACTCCACGTTATCTCTCTGCTTCCAATTCACCGCAGAGCTCGCTATCACCACCTTCTCCACCCTCTCCGGCCACATCGCCGCCATATGGTACGCCACGTAACCCCCGTAGCTCGTCCCCACCACGTAATACCTCTTCACCCCCAGCTTCTCCATCAGCTTCCCCACCGAAACCGCCTGGAACATCTCCGACCTCTCCGCGGACTTGGTAGTGGAATCGCCGAAAAACACGAGGTTGGGTATGTAAAGCGCGAACTCTCGGGCGAAAAATGCCACTTGCGGGTGCCATTGCCAGTGGGTGTCGGGGCCGAAGCCGTGGAGCAAAACAAGAGGTGGTTTTGGATTGGTGGGATCGGGTGATTTCGGGCCCCAAAAGTGGATGGTGGTTTCGTCGTCGACGTGGATGGCCTGGGACGAGAGGCCCGCGGCCGTGAAAGTATGTCGGATGTAGGTGCCCCAGAAGGAGATGACGCTGAAACGGGAGCAAGAACAACCCATCGGTTATTATTGTGTTTGAACTTTGAAGAACTCTTGGTTTGGTTTGGTTTTCATGACTTTAAGGAAAATAAGGAGGAATTAAACTTTTCTTTTCAAGGTTTCTTGTGATTTTGAGATGTGTATTTAGAACTTACAGTCCTTTGGATAGTGATTTCAAGAGAAAAAAAAAGAAAGAGTTTGGAATTTTAGTCAAATTATTCATTTGAATTGATTATTTTGGTGAAAAATAGAAAAAAAAAGTATAAAATAAAATATTTTGATTGACTCAGGGGTGTTCTTCTAAATAAGCCATTTGACTTTTCCGCCAATTTTTTTTTGTCCTTATTCAATTTTTTTTTGCATTTTGTGGCTTATTGTCAATTTTTTGGGGATTATTGCTTCCTTATAACGAGAGGAATCTAAAAAGTAAAAAATTTCGATCGAAATCCAATTTTTTTTGAATTTCGATGAAAATTGGCGGGAAAGCCACTTATTTCGTCTTTATTAAAAAAAAAAATGGATTTCGACCAAATTTTTTTACTTTTTAGATTCCTCTCGTCATAAGGAAGCAATAATCCCCAAAAAATTGACAATAAACCACAAAATGCAAAAAAAAATTGAATAAGGACAAAAAAAATTTGGCGGGAAAGCCAAATGGCTTATTTAGAAGAACATCCCCTCATTCCCTTTCTCACTTCAATCTCACAAAAAAATGATAAGATTTGTGAGAAAGAATTCTCACTTCTTATCTCACTCTTTCTCACCATCCAAAGAGACTGTTAGAGAGACGTTTTCCTTCTCGTGAGGTGCTATTGGTATAGATGAATAATCTGTACCAGCGCGCACAAACCAGCTTTGGGCCCGTTTTGGGTTTCAAAATAATGATCGGAGCCGCTCATTTTATTTCAAATACTTTGTTTACGGTCCTTACAAAAAATAAGCTCAATCCAGTATCGATTAGGGCGTCTACGAAACATCCAACTTTGCCCCAGAATTGAAGCCTGAATTCTAAAGCAAAGTTGAATGTTTTGTAAACACCATTACCGATATTGGATTGAACTTATTTTTTACAGGGATCGTAAACAAGGTATTTTAAACAAAATAAGCAACTCCGATCAGTTTTTTGAAAACTAAAACGGACCCGAAGCTAGTTTATGCGCGCTGGTACAGATTAGTCATCTCTACTTTTAGCATTTCTGTTTTATTTTCATGCTATCTGACTGTTTCCCTGATGTCATGTGTATGAAAGGTACGTAACCCAAGAAATGTTCAATAATGTAGGTACGTAACCCAAGAAATCATGATTTGACATGATTTGACACAAGTAGCCATTTGTTATGGTTTTTGATTATTTTCTTGCAATTATACCCATACCATTGTTTAAGGTATGTTTTTACTAATTAAAATAAGTAAAATAAATCTTATAAAAAAACCTAATTAAATAAGTATTTACTTTTTCAATTAAGGATGTTGTATTGTGAAAGATTGAACTGTCTCATAATGAAAAAAATAAATTCTTCAAAAGTAAGAACCTTAGCGGCGGGTCCCCTTCATCTCTCCTAACCCTTAACAAATTTTAGTAACATTTTACCATCTCGTTCATACTAACAAAAAAGTTGTAATAAGAACTTTTTTTTTCTTAAATAACTACTCATAAATCCATCTACAACTTATTCACTATTGGAAATAACTTAATATTTTTCAACAACTTATTCACTACCGGAAACACCTAACAACTTGATTGCTACAAATTAATTCTCAACAACTTATTCATTAATTGAAATGCACACTAAGAGCATCTCTATTTTTTACTCTTTAGAAAATCAAAAGAAATCTCTCCGTATGTGAAATTCTTTTATCTGCTTTTCATCTATTTTTAGAAAAATCAAAGAAAACTATTCATTAGATCTTTCTCATACTTTTTATTTTATTTATATCTTAATTATATTTTTGTTTCCATCTACTCAGAGACAGATGTAATATTCCAAAATTTTTAAATAAATAAAGATTTCGTAATATTATTTCAATATTCATTTTCCTATTATTTGGCTTTAATTAACTAATTTTTATTTAATTAATTACTATGCATTTAAATTTATTTCTTGTGTGTTAACAAATTCGCATAAATATTTCTTTTAACTAACGAGATGTTTCTTTCGTAGACCGAGATCTTGTTTAGGCTTGAAATATATTTTTTAGTCTACGGTAATATTTTCAAATTTTTCCGAAACTGCAACCCAGACTGTCGAGCACCGTGTGGTACTTTTTCGTGTCCCCGGATATTTTTTCCTCTGTCGGTACGTATTCCTCTTCCAAATTTTTTTTATAAAAAAACTACAACTCAACACACACACATATTTTTTTTTTAGGAACACAAACATATCACACACACATATATAAAAGAAAGCAAAGTATAAAAAAACACTACTGGTCCGAAAATAAAAATAAAAAACAAAAAAATCGCCTGGAACTAGTACGCCGAAACCAAACCCATCAAATTGGTGTGACGGGTCGATTTCGAAAGGTACTTTACACACATTAAATACACCATTATTTCCCTTTACCCCACACCCCCCCTGGCCCCCTATACACCATTATTGGTATTATCCCCTCTTTACACCCGCACATGATTAATTGTATATACAAACAGAAAGTCTACAGGTACAGCAATCTGTGTACAGATTGTGCACATATTTTTTTGTGGGGTCCACTACAGGTCCCACACAAGTGATCCGAGCAATTCATTATGTTTAAAACATTTTTTCAAGTGCCCCTGCGAAAAATCAGCTCAATCTGACACCTATAAGTACTTGATCTAATCATCTAACTTTTCATTCTCTAAATACCCGAATGAAAAGTTAGATGATTAGATCAAGCACTTATAGATATCGGATTGAGCTGATTTTTCGCGGGGCACTTGAAAAAATGTTTTAAACATAATGAATGGCTCGGATCACTTGTGCACAATCTGTGCACAGATTTCTGTACCAGTAGCAAGGTTCACAAACAAACCCCACACCCATACCCTTTCCTCTTTCCTCTCTTTTTCCACGCCACCCACACCTCCCTCACCATCTCCAGCCCCTCTTATTAGGCCAGCACACTCCCCTTGTCTCTTCCACCCCTTCCCCACTTTATGCCTTGTCCTTTCCTCTTTTCAAAAAGATTTTTTTTAAAAAATTCTCCCTATTTTCAATATTTCTCTTTCTATCTCTCTCCGCTTATTACCTCTACTATTTTTCAAATTTTTTTTCAAAATACAAATCAAACACAGCAGGCTCCCTTCCCCACTCATTTAGGCTCTGTTTGAAACTTAGAAAAAAGAAAGAAAAATTAATTTTTTTTCCTTCTTATTGTTTAGTTGAATGAGAAATAGTAAAGAAAATAAAGATTTCAAGTTAATGAATAGTACTAAATTTTACCTCCTATTTTCCTCTCATTTTCTTTCTCTTTTATTTTATTTTCCTTTATTTTCCTTTCTATAAGTTCCAATACTCTCCATTTAATCCTTCCTCTCTCTTATATACATACATGCTCTCTTACACCCCACCACCACACTCCGAAAATTTCACTTAGCATACACATTCACCTCCTGCTAGCTCCTGTCTGTAGAGATCCAAAGAGAGAGAGAGAACAAAGTGGGTTTCTTCCACTTACCCGAATTCATCCAAACTCCAATTCTTAATCACAACACACCTAAGGGTCACCAAGTTGCTGTAGTCAACCTATTTTATGCGCATTCGAGTCAAATTGAAGCTACCACAATCATCTCCTTCCTTAAACACCAAACCCACCATTTTCGTTTTTCCCGATAGCTTGAACACCCTCTGTAAACGACCATTTTCCTCCTAGCTCAAGTTGTTTTAGGGTTAGGTTTCTTCACGAATCTTGTAGAGCACTTTGAGACCTTCGATTTGGATACAAGAATCACTCAAAACAGTTGAGTGTAGCCTGAGATATCACTTCCCAAAATCAACATCAGCATGTACACCAGTACATAGCCAAAAATGCTGGTGAATAGTACATTTTTTCATTTTACTTATTCACATCTCTTTCAAGACTACACCAATACTATTTATTTTACCTATTCTTTAATAAAATATTATTTCTTTTTCTTTTCATTTTTTCTTTTTCAAGAAAAAAACAGAGGAGAGAAGGAGAAAGTTTGAGAGATAATAGTATTAAATGGTTTTGCTCATGAACGGTTGATAGTTAAATATACCTATGTACTGTAGCCATAGGTATTCTCCCTTTGGTTTACCTAATCTGTTGCATGAGGGTTTTTTCACTTCAGAAAGTATAAAGGTATAGGTACAATATCTGTACCAGCACGTACAAAGTCCTTTTGGGCCCGTTTTGAGTCTTAAAAAAATAATCAGAACCGCTCATTTTGTTTAGAATATTTTACTTATGGTCTTTGCAAAAAATAAGCTCAATCCGGTATCGTTAAGGGCGTTTACCAAATATCCAACTTTGCTTTAGAATTTAGGCTTGAATTCTGGGACAAAGTTGGATGTTTCGTAAACAACCTTGACGATACCGGATTGAGCTTATTTTTTGCAATAACCATAAGAAAAATATTTCAAACAAAATGAGCGACTCCGATCATTTTTTTGAAACTCAAAACAAGCCCAAAAGGGCTTTGTACGCGCTAGTATAGATATAAAATCTGTACCAATAACACCTCTGTTTTCACTTTGCATAGGTAAAATAGCTAATTTTGGGGGTGTACATAATCTGATGTACATGCTCTTAAGTCATTATTCTAGGCTGGCCACAAATTTTTATTTCTTCTTAAAATTGGTTATTTCTCAAAATATTTAGGTAAAAGTAATTTTTTTTACTTTTCTGATTTGTCTCGTCAAGACGAAATAATAATCTCACAAAAGTTTGGCACAAAACTAACAAACGTGAAAAAAATTTGAATAAAGATAAAACGTGCACTTTTAAAAATGCAAAAAGTTTTCAACAATGCTACAATCACACACAAACACTTACACACACTCACAATGGGGTGGGCCCCACACACGGGAGGTGTGTAGTGTGTGTGGGGCCCACTCCCTTTGTGAATGTGTGTGTAAGTGAAGCATCAAACAATTCGCATCAGATGAAGAAGCCCGATTTAGAAAGTGTATGGGACCAAAATGTCAATTATAGTCCAGTGGGCTAGTGGGCTGGTTAGGCCCATATTCCCTTGAGCCCATATGTTTGAAATGGGGAAGAGAGCAAGAGATTCCTTATCCGTTTGGGGGGAGAAGTTTTTCAGTGCCGAGCGGGTATTGCCGACGTGGCACCCGCTCGGCTCATCTTAGCTGTCCGATTCACTTTTGGACGGCTCAGATTAAAACCCTATCTCTCCTCTCACCCCAACACTTTCTCTCTCCTTTTTCTCTCTCAAAATCTGAGCCGTCCAAATACGAAATGGACGGCTCGAATGCACGAGCGGGCACCACGTGGTACCCGCTCGGCACTGAAATTTTTTCCGTTTGGGGGACATTCGAGTCGAAGCACTAGCCCAGGTCATGATTAGACACTGCAGTAAACCTCAGGTGCTCCAGTACGGAACGGATTGGTCTGGCCACGTGGCACCATTCTGGTTCAGCTGTGTGGCACAGACAAATAGTAAATGACGAGCTCACCACACAGTACTAGTACGGTCTGGCCACGCGTTATCGTCTGATGCCGACATGTGGCGCGGTCCTTGGCTGGGCGATAGCAAGTCTTTCAGCGGTTGTCGGTATGGATGTACGAGTTCAACCCGGTGCGACCACGTAGCTCAACAATGCGCCCGTTGACAAACCTGAGGGCGCACCACTATCTGGTCATACATTCAGGTAGGTTAGTGGTGGTCGGTGATGTCACCTCAGCACGAGAGAGGCATGCTCCCTCGATTTGGCCACGAAGGCATGCACTCCCCTATATATACTACAGTGATATACTTTACCAGGTACGCTATCTTCTCTCCCACTTAGTTTGGTTTTCCCTCTTTGAGCTGAAACTAACTTAGCCATCAGAGTGCTCGTCGGCCATCTTCGGCCGGTAGGCACTAATCGTTTGGTACTTATGCAGTGAACGAAAGGAAATGGAGAGCTAAGTAACCCAACCCAACCCACAAGAGATTCAGAGAGGATCTGATCAGTAGTAGAGGCCTAATCCAAAAGAGTGAACACCACCCCACAATTGGTGAACCTGGTGTGAACCTTGACTGCTGTTGGTTTTCCTTCTACACCTCCCCCTCACAGATCTCCTCACCTTCCTCTGAGAAAATGGGGGAAATAGATCTAACCCTCCATGACGTGATTGTTCTTGGTCCAGCAGGGACCTTAGATCCCGCGTTGTCCAAATGTCCCGCCGAGCTAAGTCCTTGCGACGAGGGCGAAGGCTTAACCCTGGAGCCAGACCATAGGGCCTACATTAGTCTTTTGGAACTACGTTTGGTGTCTAAAGACGAGATTTTGCGCTCTATGCAAGACGACCTCCAGCATGCTCGAGGTCTTGTAGTTCACGTGGTTGTACGGAGCAAACTCCGCGCCACGTTGAAGAGTTACAGGACTGCTAGCTGAAAGGGTCGGCCAAGGACTGCCTTGGTCCTCCACGAAACGATGGTTGACACGACGACGGGGACCCATGCAGGAGGGTGCAGCCCTACACCACCACGATGCGACGATGAACTTCCAAAATGCCTCCCCGTTCTCAAAGATTCCAACAACGTTGGCACCTAACCCTCAAACAATTGTACGTACGTCAGCCTAACTCAAGAAAAGAGAAGCCAACTCAAGAAAAGAGATATGAAGCAACAAAATATATTCATGATGTATCTTTATTGACGTTTCCTATGATTAAATCAATAGTGCGTAGCTAGCAACTAGCAAGTAGAAACATGGTTACGAGGAGGACTCAACTAATAACTTGTACACAATTTTGTTGAATTGGGCTGGGTTTTCGATTTGAGGCGAATGACCTGTGTTCTTTATCACTTCCAGTTTGGTCTTCTCCCCTAAAAGCCTGCAGTCAGAAACCCATATTCATACATCTAAATGGAGTAAAAGTTTTGACAATACTTGTTTTCATGTTTTGGTGGCTAAATTTTTTCATGTTAAAGAGACTGGAATTTTAGACAAGTACCTGTTCCTCTTGTTATCTTCTGACTTTAGCGCCAAAATTAAAAAACATTACTTCACTTTTTTTATTTTTGAATTTCTCGTTGTTTGCCAAGGTTCAAACATACAATTGGCCTTTGAAATCTGCATATTTATACATTCATGTTCATGGGGCCGTTCGGGCTGGGTTTGCATGAGATATTTTCTACCCCGTCCAAGAAATAAACTGAGGCCTTGTTCCATTAACACTTTAAGGACTTTTAGAAAAGTGCATGTTTTGCTTTTATTCAAATTCTTTTCGTGTTTGTTAGTTTTGCGCCAAATTTTTACAAATTATTAATTCGTCATGCTTCATAACCACGGGCCCTGCTCGTGTTCTCCTCACTAGTCATATATAAAGTGTCTTACGTGGGCTGGGTTGGATTGCAATAGAGATTTCTAGGTCCATCTCATTTATGAAGCAGGGTCAATATCTCCGGTCCAGCATAATTTGTGTCATTGTTGATTTTCTTGAAGAGATCTACAAAATAAACGATTCTAATCATCGAAGTGGAAAAGACATAGGCGTGCTATTGGTTTACAATACGTGGTCCAAAGCCAAACATATAGAACTGCCCTTTCATATCCGCGTGTAATAACCATTTTTAGAAGCTACAATCCCATAATCTGCTCTCGAATTTTTTGGTTGCAGAGTAGTGAGATCTAAGGTTGGAAAACTCTGCTATTGAATAAGAGTTCGTGTTTTGAAGCAGGATTTTAACATTCTGACAGATAAGGAGTAATAGAGATTTAAAAAAAAATGGATCCCCGGCACAAAACCGCCAAGGAACCCCAAGGAGTAATACTCATTGCCAACAACTTTTGGGGCACCTCACCTTAAGTGTAAGCGAGGAAAAATTGTAGAGATTTATCATATATCGGAGGTGGGCGCAAACCTGCATTACCAGAATTACAAATAAAGCTTAAAAATTCATGAGTGATCAGGAATACATACTTCTTTAGTTCGGTAGCTTTCTCCAACAAAAATAGCTGGTCATGCTCTCCCCAAACAAGGAACACATCCTTTAAGCCAGAGAACAACATAATCTCAAAACATCAGTTCTAAGAGACATACATGTGTGTGTATATATACACACACACACAATCAGTCTCCTGTAAGTAAGGACCATCTCATTTTAATAAAATCACGTTCTGATCACATTGAGTGGCTCAGATCATCGAAATTCGATCGAAAAATGGGAGAAATAGGGAGGTCCGCATTTTAGTTAAAATAAGGTGGTCCTTAGGAGAAAATAACTATAACTATATATATATGTATATTGTATAAAACTTCAAACTTAATTATAAAAATCCATTTATGTTAGTCCACTAACGAAGAGGGGAAAAAAATAGACTGCGATACGTCATACACGCTGCGTTGTAAGTGCAGCAGAGTATGTTGCACCAGAAACAGTTCCATTTCAAAGAGGAAAAGGAATCTGTTGATTTTCTACCAATTGGTTGGACCATAGGTGCAATGATTTATTTAAAACAGAAAATTTGTGTAAACCCCAAACGCCACCTTAGGACCGGGGGCTTTTTTCCCCATTAAAACGCGGCCATTTGGTGGCACATCACAAGAAGAATGTGCACCCAATCCCAAAAATTGTAGCATATGATGCACATTTTTAATCTTGAAAAATGGATGTGTTTCATTACTTGCACATGAAAATTAAGTAGTGTACGTACCTGTCGAAGAGGGGATATATGATCTACTGTGCCATTCTTTCCAATTTGCAATCCCTCGAGGAGTTCTATCTTTTTCTCCCTGTTTTTGGAGTACATGCTCTGCATCCGCCACCATTTACTTTAAATCAGTATAACGTGAAAGTTATCGATTGTATTACTCCTACATTAATTCGGGGTCCAAATAAGTGAGATATACATAAATTAAGTATGGTGTTTGTAGGTGAATGTTGGGTTCCGCTGGACGTGCTTACGTGTATAGATGTGAGCTGGAGAGGTGCGATTGGCTGATGATTAGTAGAAAGGAGAAAATGGGAAGAATCTTGTGGGGTGAGGGAAGGAGCAAGAGGTACGAGAGAGACAAAGGCAGCGTGTCCCTTACGTTCTCCGCGGGAGTGATATCTGACCTTTTCTGGACTCGAACGGGTGAGGTCACATTCTCTTCGGAGAAGAATGTTCTCTTTCCTCAGAATCAGTGCTCACACCCTTTCTTTTCGGAAAAGTTAGCCTCCTCAATCATTGGGAATGTCAGGGGTATTTATAGGGCACCTGGGCCTAGGTCAGGCCCAGAACGACACTCCCATAAGACCTCAACACGTGTCCCTTCCGTACCTCCAGGTCTTGGATAAACTCGCCCTCCCCCGGAGGTCTTGTCCGCGGGAGGGCTCGAATTTTCGCGACGCTACCTCCATTCCCAAGCCACCAAGCCACAAGAAATTCGCCAATTCCCGCTAGAGCGAGGTCGTGACCCCCGGCGATCGCATGCTTCTCGCGGGGTTCCTTCCGGACCCTGCCTTCTGGGCCCAAATAGAACCCCGGGGTCTTCCTGTGGTTCTCTGTCGTCGTACCCGTTTCGGTACATCTTTGGTTCTTCCGCGGAGTCAGCGGGGGTCCCGCGGTGGCTTCCCTTCCGCAGACCGTTTCCGCGAGTGTTATTTTTTTTATACTCCGCACGTGTTCTTCTTCTATTGGGTGGTCAACCATCTCTCTTAGAATGGAACTTTGACCAACGCTAACCTTCCGCGTGGGCCCTGCTGCCACGTGTCCGCGGCCAATTGGAGGGTCAAAAAGTCTTTCCTGCTGATGTGTCAATAATTCTAACCGTGCCTACAGTGTTCATTTCTCGCGTTCTCAGATTATATTTGTTTTTTAGCTTAAAAACAACAAAATAAAATTCCAAAATCAAGCTCCAAAAATCTGACTTTAGGGAACATCGCACCACTTTTTCCTCATCATTCAGTTGTCTAGCTTCCGAAAGGGTATCAAGATTGTGGAGTTTAGCTTCAACATCTCGAAGAGCACAATGGATGTCCCCAAAGTCTTGCTTATTCCATAATTTCAGTCTATCTTTCATTGCCCTTAGTTTCTGAACAAGGATAAACCCAGCCCAACCATGCACCTTGAGTCTCCTCCCAAGCTTCTTTGGCTATCTTCAAACAATTAGGGTCCGATAGCCAAATGTCCATGAACCTGAATGGTTTTGGCCCCCAATCTCTATTGTCATCCAGAAGCATGATACGGCAGTGGTCTGAAATTGGTCTTGGCAGTCCCCATTGCAGAACCTTAAATCGATCAAGAAAAGGTTGGGATAGCAAGAATTTGTCCAAACGGCTATGAATTGCATTGTTCTGGTAGTTGGTCCATGTGAACTTCCTTCCCGTCATAGGGATGTCCAGCACCTCCACATGGTTACAAAATTCCAAGAAATCCTTCATCCCCCTATCTACTCTCAAACAACCCACTCGTTCAGACACCTCTCTTATTTCATTAAAGTCACCCCCAATACACCAAGGGACCTGATGGATTGCTTTAAGGGCCAAAAGTTCCTCCCACAGATCACGACGGGCCAGAGTAGTGTTAGGAGCATAGACATTCACTATGATACATAGGAAGTCATCGATAGTCCCTTGTAACAAAATGAAGGATTTATTAATCGAAACACTAGCTGGCTTAAAAAATATACTATTCCAAATAATCAACAGGCCCCCTGATGCTCTTTCCGATCTCGAACATGCGTACTCCACATTGCTATCACCCCAAAGTCTTTGTACTACTAATCGAATCTAGTTTTGTTTCTTGGATGAACACCATATCCGATTTTTTCTTCTTAATTAATTAGTTTAGCCAGAAATCGTTTTTTCACAGAACTTCCCAAACCTCTAATATTCCATGACACAATCTGCATAAAAAAGATTATACCCACAATTGACACCGAAAACTAGGGACTTAGCTTCCCTAATTACTGCCCACCCTTGCACGCAGGGCGGCAGCCTCCTTATTCTTGAGCACTATCATTTTCTTTAAGACCCGTTCATCATTAGAAAGAAAATTAACATTCAACGCAGCTCCAATAGCCATAGTAGCCCTTACTCGTCAATGATCTATTGAGAGTTCTCAATGGAATCCGTAGAGGACTCCGACTCATCATCCTCCTCTCTCGCTTCACCCGACAGCTCCTCTTGAATTTGGATAATATTGGACATCTGCCTCCGTCGTCTTCTTCTACATTCCGCTTTACTAAGATCCACCGTGAGCTGGATACCGGGAACATGTGAGTTCTGGGGAGCTTCATCCCCTTGAAGCAGTGGCCAACCATAGCTCGGAGCATCTGGGATTGCAGAAGGCGAAGAAGGATTGGAACTCTTTGTAGAATTTTGGGCCTTGGAGACTTGCATAGCTATCTCACCCTCATTCTGGGCTGGACTAAGGCTATTTTCAACAAAAGAGGCTTTAACTAGGCCCATAAGTGGGCTTGTGGGAAGCCCAGATTGATCCCTCAATGGTAGCCCACCCGAGGTCCCCACTTCCCTCATTTCAACGGAATCCTCCACAATAGATTCAAAATCCCCTTCACCACTTTTGATTTCATCACTACTATGCATTAAATGCATGTCCACATCCCCTTGCTTAGAGCCCTGCACCTCCCTCTGACCCGACTCTCCCTTCAGTCCAGCTATCAACTTTGTACCACTGCATTTTTTGACTTTTTCACCAACCCCCCTTTTCTCATTGGTGGGTTTTGGGAAGCTGCTTTCCAGGTCATCATCTTCAACCTTCCCCCTCAACCCCTCCGGCCCCCTGTCACCTTCCAACTGCAAAAACTCCATTGCCATGCCAATCTCATCGGGATGAAGAAACGAGGATTCCTCTTTCACCAGTACGTTATACTGTACCCCTAGTACCTCCATTTGAATCCGTCTTTCAATCCTTAAGGATTCCTCAGTTGCTATGAGGATTTTTCCTTCTGCAAAAGAACAGTCCCTCAAGGTTTCATTATCCATCATTATGAAATTACCCCAAATCTCCCCAATGCTCTTAAAAGAATCAACATTCTAAGAGCTAAGGGGCATGCCATAGCAGCTTAACCACACGAACCTTTCGATACTCGCCGGCTCGCCCTGCCATGGTTTCACTATGATAAACCATCTGTCCATCCATGGGTTTTTAATGAAAGCATTTCTAACACCACTGCTTGGGAAAGTAATGAGGACTGATCTTCCTCCCATTGATCGGAACTGGACATCCAACTTATATTCCTTATCGAAGCTCCCCTTCAAAGTCCTCAATGAAACCATGATTAGCACCCAAGATCATACGATCTTGGGGTTTTAATCCTCTAATTCGTGGCTTTTCTATGCTTTAGTTGTCATTTTTATTCAATATTGCTCGTAAGGTATTTTTGTGAGCATTTCAGGTTGATCGTGCTTAAAGTGTGGTTTTGAGTGCCAACCGACCTCCCGGGATGAACCAAGTGTCCAAATGCTCGCCGGTACTCACTTGATTGTCACCGAAGCCTAACGGTGTTATATGAAGCCTCGGAGAATGGCTGGAGGACAAGTTTGGCAAGGATCGTGCCAAAATGCTTCAAGCAAGCCTCATGCACGATGATGGTCCTCGAGAGCATTCGAGGGTCCAAGGTCACAAGGCATACTTCCTCCACATCCCGTTGATCAAGGAATCAAGCAAAGGAAGGCCGTCGGGACAAGCCGAAGCATGGCAGGCCAAGCTGCCCAAAACTGTAGAAAACAGACAGAGGTATCGGTACCTCCTTTTTGAGGTACCGGTACCATTTTGCTGAAATGGCCATCAGTTGGCTGGGTACCGATACCTCATTTTTGAGGTACCGGTACCTTGCTCCTTCGGCCAGCAGATTTTGCAGACTTTTTCAACTTTCCATAAATGGAAAGTTTCCACTTTAGGCTTATTTTTGGGATATTTTAGGGACCTTTTGGTCCACTTTTTGGCTGATTGTTTGGCCCTTTAAATAGCTTTGTAAGCCATTATTGGCTAGAACATAACTTTTTAGCTTTAAGTCTTTTTATTGTTCTTGTTTGCTCTCCATTAAAGCTTTGAGCTTTTACATTCAATTCCTCAAGAACACAAGTAAGTTTTGGTTGTTTGATTAAATCTCGTTTGTTAACGTTGTAGCTACAAGCTAGATCCTTTATAAAATCAAGTTTATTTCCATTTTCATCGGTGAATCATGTTTTCATTTCCTAGCATAATTTCTAGTCTTGTTGCTATGAGTGAGTAGTTAATCGGTTTGGTCATGGGGTGAGGTTCACTCTATGGATTAGTCGTTTAAATGGTTTCGTTTAAACTTTAGCTCAATCTCAAGGTTTTGAATGAATTAAACCCATGATTTATAGCTTTGATCATAGGGTCGGTGGCTTCTTTGATCAATGGGTCTATCGCCTTATGCTACGTGCTTGCTAATCTTATGCGTGCGAACGATCCTTTTTCGTCTCTCACTTGCATTAAATGAGTTCAGTTTGAATTAGAGCTTTGAATTGAGTTACAAGTAGTCTTCAGTTTCAATTCTCCTAGTGGAATCCGAATGGTTTCGGTCCACACATGAGTTAGATGAAGAAACCGTTTTATGGCTAAGTCGTGGGTAAATCAATCCCTTTGACTCGACCATCTTAATCTAGTTTATTTCTAAGTTTAATTTCGTCAATCGAATCAAGCACCTAAGTTGGCCGCTTGAAAGCCGAAACTCCATACTTTACATCTAATCCGAATTCGCTGAAGAAGATTTCTCTGTGGGAACGATCCGGTCTTCCGATTTATATGCTTCCAATGACCTAGCCCAATGCTTGGGTGTAAGCCTTTCTAAGAGGTTAGGTTGCGGATTAAGCAAACCACCCTATTCATGACAGCCACTGCACTCCGATGCAACTACCCAATTCCAACCCCATCAGCTTTGATAATGATCTCCTTTTCCTTTGAGAGACCAGGATTAGAAGTCTCACCTCGCACTATCTGAGCAAAGGAGCCCCCAGAGGGTTTCCCAAACCAGGAAAGCCCCCCACCCCCAATAGTAGTGTGCAACCCCCCTCCACTATTGGTGGTATTTTTCAACCTCTGACCCGTCCGAAGTACCTTGTGTGGGGGTGTGGTTTATCCTTGGACCTCCTGAACCTCCTTTCTGATGCCCGGACCGTGCGGACCTTGTGAGACGACGTCGTGTACCTGCAAACCGGAGGGGGGAATGTTCCTCCGGGTAGACGCTCCGACGATCTAGTCAGAACCAGAGGGAGGAAGAAGAAGTAATAGTCAAGAAGAATATGTTAAGGGAGAAGAATCTCTAACCCCCTCCCAAAAAGGGGTTGCTTGCTATTTATAGGCAAAGGTTTGGGGTGCTGAGTAAGGTGGAGGTGTGTTGCACGCGCGTTCCCACGCTCGGATGACGTCATTTGTCAGAGGCACTCGATGGGAATTTGACCTCAGGATCTGCAGACCCATGCTGACCCACGTGGGTCAGAGTCAGGGGTGTCCCATCGGTTATCAGAAAGGCGTGCACGCATGTCTCTGCCAATGTCAGCAGAAGTTCCTTAGTCGTTCTTCCGCCGCCAGATGAGCCGAAGAAGTAACATGAGCTGTGGTTCTGCCGAGAACAAGGCTTATTCTCCGGACAATTCCTTCGAACAGGAAGGCTGCCCGTCCGAGTAAACAGGACCTATGCCGAGCCGGGGCGTTGTGTTTACGTTCGGAAGAACAACTAACGCTCGGCTAACACCCGCGAGGCCGGTTAACGTTCGGCGAGTAACAGGACTGACGTGTCACGTTTGACTTTTCTTGCTCAGACGAACTGGGACAGTTGGACCATGGGCCACAAGCTCAATCTGTTGGCCCCTTTGGTCTTTCGGATATTTCGGCCCACTACAATAGCCCCTCAACTCCTGCTTTGCATATTCCAAAGGAAGGAGGAGTTGACAATAGTGGCCGAACAAACAAGTAAGCCGAACGAAGAGTTACCCTTCGAGCCGAAGGATCACCAACTTCACTACAGGCCGAAAGAAGAATTATGCCGAACGTAGGAATGTCCTACAAGCCGAACGTTGACCGTTCGCTTTTCCCGAAGCAGGCAGGCTCTGAACCCGCATTTAATGCCTCTGTAACCGCCGATTTCAAATGTTACACGTGTCATTAGTTCATTGGACAGCGAAACGGCGTTGCACAATGTCTTCCACGTGTCAATCATCGCGCGAAGCATCAGTCTCCCGCTTCGATCTAACGGCTGGGGGCTCTGCATCGTTTCGAATTCTCGCCTTGGTATAAAAGGGGTGGAAGGAGAGAGAAAATCACTTTTTCTCTCCTTCCAACAGACGCTTCAACCGCTCCTCGACTGTCCTCACCCCAATATCGCCTGAAATCTGAAGATTACCACATCGAATCGCAGATTCCTTTTGATATTCAGGTATGTTTCGCCTTTCTTAGTATTCCTCTGCATTTTCAGTCATTTTCATGCACATTTCGGCCATAAAAGTAGGTTTTTTCCTCCACTTTGCCCGTCACCGTTTCTACACGCTGTAGAACAGGTTGAACATGTTCATGTGTTCTTCCGAGCCCACGAACATGTTCGACCCGTGTTCTTCCGAACACAAACTTAATCCGAAGCACGACAAACCAAGGATTTTCCGAACAAAAAGGAATAAGTCTCTTCCGAAGAAAAACCTCGCTTGGTATCCCCACTCGACATATAGTCGTTCGGGAGTAGCGCGTTCGCTCAGTTAGCTTAGGACACTGGGATTTAGGCACCTTAGGAACAACGACCTTGCCCTTCGCTAACGGTCTTATCCCATGCACTTTGTTTTAGGTATGGAGTCGCCGTCAACTTCTTCGGGAGAATCTTACCATTCGGCAGATTCTAAGGCTTCAGGCTTCGGCGAGATGGACCCCCGAATAGCCGAAGCGATTAGAGCCGAGGCTCGGAAGTACCGCGTGGGATCTGGCTCCCCATACGCCGGAATCGAGGGGATTGATTTCCCCTCGAACGTGGCGCCTCTTCGGTCATTGGATCCCGAAATCGTCGAGATTGATGATGACGACTCTTCGGATAGAGCCGAAGAAGACCGAGATGACGAGGAGGAATTAGAAGAGGAGGCAGCAGATGGGGACGAGGGAGATCAATCCGAGAGAGGTACACCTGCGGCCTCGTCTAGCCGGCCGGAAGAGGAAGCGGCTGCCCTCGGCGAGTCATCTTCTGTTGTCCTGAAGAAGAAGGTCAAGAGGAAGATTATCCCCTTGGACCCAGACTTGATTCCCGACCAACGAGGGAAGGATCCCTGTCCTTACTGGGATTGCTTCAATGATCAGGATCTCTTTCGGCGAGCCTACAAAATCCCGAACGACGTCGTGATTACTCCCGTCGAAGGGCCCAGGATCTTGTTCAGTGACGAGCACGTCACGGTTCCCCTTATGGCAATCACCGAGGGAGGACTTCGGTTCCCGATGCATAAGATCTTGAGACAGATCTTGCATCGATTTAGCCTCACGCCGTGTCAATTGAGCGTGAACTCCTACCGCATCATTCACTCGGTGATTAAGCTCGCCGAGGTGAAGATGTTCAACCTGGAGTTCTACCACCTCTTCGAGAATTACATGATGTCGAGGAACGTCAGACGTTCTCGGTATTTCTTGTGTTCTCGGAGAAATATGAAAAAGATCATTCCCGAGGGAATGTACGACTCGGAGAAGTGGGCTTCGGACTATGTCGAGGTCCGAGGCAACTTCCAATTCTCTCCCGAAGAGTATGGGCAGTTCGGGATTGCAACCCACAGGGGGGATCCTTGTAGGCACCTTGTACTTTTTAGTTTGCTTCCTATTTCTCTTTGTATTGTTTTCCATTGTTTTTCCAACTTGCAACTGATATGCTCAACTTGTTCAACTTTTTATCCTCGGCAGATACTTCAAAGATCAACAAAGTCCTGCTGGGGTTAGCGAGGGGGTGCGGACTTGCTGCAAGCCTTTTGACGATTCCGAGTGCAGAGAGAGACGCTCCCACCATCCTTCAGTACGACCCATCTTACGGAGGAAGAATCCGAAGAAAGGTGGTGGAGAAAGAGGAAGCGGAGGTACTCCCCGAAGAACTTCAGCCAAGCGAGGAAAAGCCGCACCGAGGGAAGATAAGACTGCCGACCGAGGACGTACCCTTCACCGAAGACAACACGATGCCTCCCCGCAGCATGAAGGCCGTGTTACAGAAGAGGTTGGATGATGAGGCGAGGGAGTTGGCCGAGAAGAAGGGAGGTGCGCCTGGGGCTTTAGGCTCGGCGCCGAGCAAAAGTAGCACCGTTCCTCAACCACAGAAGCGGCCCCCTTCCGTCACTCCCTCATCCGAGGTTGCTCCTCCGGCGAAGAGGACAAAGTCTCATGCCACCAAGTCATCTGGGGTCGGCCTTTCGAGGGTGGAGGAGAAGGAGAAGGAGAAGAACAAGGCCGACGAGGGTGAAACGAGGGCTTCCTCGGATGCTGATATCCCGTGGGCCCCGAGCTTTATCATCCCGGGCAAGAAGCAGGTCCTCAAGTCTGACAGCCTCCAAGAGGATCCCTCCCTTGCTTTCACGCTGCACTCGGGGCTTATGCTCCCGAAGGACATTGTTGCTCCCCAATCGCTGAAGACGGCACTGAGCGATTACTATTTCCACGTTGGGAGAGTAAGTCCAAATTTCCATTATTTCTCTCCTTTATACACTTGTTGTTTTTGCACCTTGAGCAGCTCACATTCCCTTCATTCTCAGGCAACACAATCAATCATGAGTGCCCAGCTACACCTATCCGAGCATGACAAGCAGACAAAGTCACTGAGGCAGAAGGTGGAGCTCGGCCAGCTGACGCTGGAGGAATACAAGAAGAATCTGGATCACTCGGAGCTTGTCCGTCGAGCCCAGGAGGTGCAGATAAAAACCTTGAACGAGTTGGTGAAGGGTCATCAAGATGCCGCCGAGCACACGAGGGCTGAAGGGAAAGCTGAAGGCCTCGAGGAGGGACGAGCCCTGGGCAGGAAGGAGGTGGAAGGGGAGATACAGAAGCTGCTGCAGGAGCAGTTCGACAAGGGGTACTACCAGGCCGAGGAAGATGCCGCGGACCAGATCATGGTCCTTCGAACTGAGATGAGGGAGGCGCAGCACCGAGTAAGTTTCAAGCTCGGATTCAACACGGGTTTCGACGAAGCTGGTGTCGAACCTGACGACGAGCGCCGAAGCCTTATCGAATTTCCTCCTCTCCCAGCTGAAGAAGATGTGGCCGAAGAGCCTGTGGTCGACGAAGCTGTAACCAGTCCGTCCGAACATGAGACAGCTGCAACTCCGGCCCCGGACCCTACTGATATTCCCCCAGTCTCCCCCACTCCCGAAGGATAAGACTTGTTAATTTTCCATTTTTATTTTTAGTAAATTTCATTTGGAACGGTCGGCACCGAACAATTGGTTTTAGCCGAGCCGTATGTAATTAAGACAGGTAGAGGGTGGCCAAGAACGATTCACTAAGGCCATTCCTCGGTAAGGTTGTCCAGGGATGGCACCGAACGATGCACCACCCGCCATGCCCTGGTAACAACGTTTTGAAATTTCAACCTTTGGTGCTCGGTGGAAGCATTTTTTGTTATGCAACAATTTATTTTCCGACATTGCAAGTATTTTTGTTCGGTTCTTATGCCTTTAGCATTTTACAATGTTTTTCTTCGAATGCCCCCCAAACGCGTACAATTATAGTTATTCGTTCAGTCCGAATGTATTTCAGAGGTCCGAATAATGAATGCCTCGATTTCATATAAACAAATACCCTCGGTTGTCCGAACGATGGATATCACCCGACGGAACGAAGTACTTTCCTTGGGATCCGAACGATGGAGGCCACCCAACCGAACGAAGTACTTTCCTTGGGGGTCCGAACGATGGAAGCCACCCAACCGAACGAAGTACTTTCCTTGGGGGTCCGAACGATGGAAGCCACCCATACGAATTTACTTTTGTGTTATGTTTACCCATAGGAGCCCCCCTGTCTTAGTGTATTACCAAAGTGAGGGAAAACACTAAGGCAGGAAAGTGGGTAAACAATGGAGAACCGAGGCTAAGAGGATTTCGCCACAATCGTGTATCCGAACGGTCGTAGGGTAGAAATGCCACGTGCCGAAGGTCATGGGCGAGATAGTATACCCAGTTTACCGAGTGTGTCATCCGAAGAAATAATAAGCAAGAACATGAAATTTCTATTAATAAAGGCGCCCGAGGGCTTACATTCCGAAGGGAGATAAAAAAGAACCAAAAAATCAACAAACAGGGGGGGGGGGAAATCCACCGAAGCTAACCATGGAACTTCCGAAGTTTTTGGGCGTTCCAGGGGTTCGCAATCGGTGTTCCATCCATTTCGGCCAGTTTGTAAACGCCGTGACCAATCTTTTGAACTACTCGGTAGGGGCCCTCATAAGGGTCCTTGAATTTTGTCAACTTTTTCGCTTCGACCACCATCCGAAGGACCAGATCTCCGACGTTAAACGGCCGAGCCCGAACGTTTTTGTTATATCCCCGAGCAACCTCTTGTTGGTAAGTAGCATGCCGGAGATTGGCGTTATCACGAAGCTCCTCGGCAAAATCTAGCTCCGCGCCAACCAAAGCATTGTTATCCACCGGATTGAAATTCTCAGACCGCACGGTAGGGATAAGTGTGGAGAGGGGTAGGACCGCCTCCATACCATACACCATGGAGAAAGGTGTTCGGCCAGTGGAACGCTGAGGTGTAGTTCGGTAGCTCCATAAAACTTGTGGAAGCTCCTCAACCCACTTACCGAGCTTGCGATCCAAACGACGTTTCAGCCCCCGAGTTATAGCCTTGTTAGATGCTTCGGCCTGGCCGTTCCCCTGGGGATAAGCAACGGATGAAGTATGAATGGTAATGTGATGCTCTTGGTAGAAACTTTGGATCGCCGAAGCTACGAACTGAGAGCCGTTGTCTGAAAGAATAGCGTATGGGACGCCGAACTTGGAGATGATGTTCTTCCAAATAAAGCGTTCGACGTCCCCAGCTGTAGTTTTTACTAACGGAGAAGCTTCGACCCACTTTGTGAAGAGGTCGGTGGCAGTGAGCAAATACTCAAATCCTCCGAGCGCCTTCGGCAGCTTTCCCACTATATCGAAGCCCCAGACAGCGAACGGCCAAGGACTGGTGATCATCTTGAGAGGAAAGGCTGGCTGGTGGGGGATGGAGGCATGCTTCTGACACCGAACGCAGCGTTTTACATATTCCTCGGATTGTTTAACCATCTTCGGCCACCAATAGCCCTGTGTCAACGCCCGCTGTGCCATCGTTCGGCCACCCGAGTGACCTCCACAACTCCCCGAGTGAAGCTCATCAAAAATACTCTGAACTTGGTCTTCATGCACGACACGCAAATCCGGTCCAGTGAACGTTCGGCGGTACAGGTTTCCATTCGGATCAAGGAAGTAGTTAGCTGCTCGGCAGCGAATCTTGTGAGCCTCTTTCTTGTTTTCGGGGAGGGTTTGATGCTTCAGATAGGCGACGATGGGGTCCAACAGACTTGGGCCGAAGGTGATAGCGTTCACCGAGCAAGAGACAGACTCGAAGCTCGGTGAATCGATCTCATCAAAAATTATTGTGCGGCCACCCGAAGTTCGGTAAACCGAGGCGAGGCCAGCTAGTGCGTCTGCGTGTGCGTTATGTTCCCGTGCAATCCATTCTACCTCGACGCGTCCAAACTGTTTCAGCAGAGAGAGGACACAACCGACGTAGGCGTTCATCCGTTCATCCTTGGCCTGGTAATCGTCGTTGAGGTGGCCCACGACTAGTCTGGAGTCACAGAAGACGTGGACCGAGTCGGCTTCCATCCGAAGGGCGAGCTTCAACCCAGCGATGAAAGCCTCGTACTCGGCTTCGTTATTCGTGGCTGGATACCCAATGGTGACCGAGCTCTCGTGGACTGTCCCGGCCGGAGACACGAGCACAATACCAGCCCCAGCCCCGTTGATGTTCGAGGCTCCGTCAACCGTCATCCTCCAGGCGTCTCCAGAGAACAACTTCCATTCCTTCCTTGGCCTTTTCGTTCCCAAGGTGAACCGTGCCCGAAGGGACTCGGGGGGTGGGTTGCTCCATTCAACGAATTCCTCTTCCTTCGCAATCCGAGCTTCCTCAGCAGCAGCTGCTAAGGCGTTTTCCTCGTCCTTCAGCCCAGGTGTTAGCTCGGCAAAAAAGTCAGCCAACGCTTGGCCCTTGATTGCTGTTCTTGGTTCGAACTGAATGTCATAATTGGCAAGGTCTTGAGAGAATTTCAAGATCCTGCTGGAGGAGGTGGTTTTTCGAAGGACGGCCTTGAGAGGAAACTCAGTGAGGACCACGATCCTATGGCATTGGAAGTAGGGCATAAGGCTTGTTTTGGCAGAAACGAGCGCTAGAGCCAACTTCTCCATAGGCAGATACCTCGTCTGAGAGTCCGTCATCGTTTTGCTCGTAAAGAAAATCGGCAAGTGGTCCATTGCTTCTTTCCGAACGAGAACAGCACTCGTCGCATGATCCGAGACAGCTAGGTACAGATACAAGTCTTCGTCGAGCTCGGGAGTGACGAGGAGCGGAGCGTGGGAAAGATAGTCCTTTAAGGATTGCAAGGCCTGCTCACACTCCTCAGTCCACTCAAACCTGCGCCGACTAGTCTTGATGGCTTGGAAGAAGGGCCTGCAGAGATCACTTGAACGCCGAATGAACCGGTTTAATGCTGCAATCATCCCTGTCAATCGTTGAACCTCCTTGATCGTTGTCGGAGCTCGGAGGTTTTGCACAGCGGTAAGCTGGGTTGGATCAGCCTCTATCCCTCGGCAGCTGACCATGTACCCGAGGAATTTACCCGAGCCCACGCCGAAGGCACATTTCTCTGCGTTGAGGCGTAGGCGGTATTCCTTGAGGATGTCAAAGATCTCCCCTAGATCCCGAAGATGGTCAATGCCGAGCTTGCTTTTGCACACCATGTCGTCAATGTATGCTTCCAGGGTTTTGCCGAGCTTGGGGAGGAACATATTAGTGATTGTTCGTTGGAAAGTTGCTCCGGCATTCTTCAATCCGAAGGGAACGACGTTGTAGCAAAACGTTCCTCGGGGAGAGATGAATGCCGTCTTTTCTTGATCTCCTTTGGCAAGGGCAATCTGATGATAGCCCCGGTATGCATCCATGAAGCTCAAACGCTCGTACCCGGCCGTTGCATCCACCATTTGTTCTATCCGAGGAAGGGGGAATCGATCCATAGGACAGGCATCGTTGAGGTTGGTGTAATCGACGCAGACCCTGAGCTTCCCATTCTTCTTTGGAACAACTACGGGGTTAGCGAGCCAAGTCGGGTATAACACCTCCCGAATGGCTCCAGCTGCCAGCAGTTGATCTACTTCGGCCATGACTGCCTCCACATGCGTGGCAGCCGAGCGACGAACCTTCTGAACCACGGGACGTCTGTTCGGATCCACGTTAAGTGAATGAGAGGCGAAGGACGGGTCCACCCCGGGCATTTCCTGAGGAGTCCAAGCGAATACTTCCATGTTTGCTTTCAAGAAATTGAACATGTCCATACGCTCGGACTCACTCAAGGAGCTGCCGACGAGGAAGTACCTTCCCCCATCTTCGGTTATCGGCATCCTTATGAGCTCTTCAGCTGACCTCTCCTCGGCTGGTAACCCTACTTCCTCGGGCTCGGGGACGTCAGCCCTTTCGACAAATTGTACCTCCAGGAAGCTCCGTTCGTTAGTCACTGTACTGACGTAACATTTCTTGGACTGGATTTGGTCTCCCCGAAGGCTCTCCTGCCTTCCATTCCAACCAATGAATTTCATAACCTGGTGTAGGGTAGAGGCGACCGCCTTCATTCCGTGTAGCCAGGTTCGACCGAGGATGATGTTGTAGGGGCTAAGAGAGCTCACCACCACAAATTCGACATCGATCACTCGGGAGCCGGCTCGCACAGGAAGAGTGATCAGCCCCTGAGGCCATACGGGCGCTCCAGTGAAGCTGACGAGGGGAGTGCTTGCTGTCCGAAGCTGGTTTGGGCTGAGACCGAGGCTTTTGAAAGTAGAATAGAACATCACTTCTGCCGAGCTTCCCTGGTCCACTAATACTCGCTGAACTTTGGACGAGCCAACCGTTACTGAGACGACCAGAGCATCGGTGTGAGGCACTTGGACCCCTTGCAAATCGTCGGAAGCGAAGGTTAGCGGGCTGTCAAGGTTAGGATCGACCCACTTTCTCTTCGGTGAGATCCCCACGTTGCAGACGGCCAAGGCAGCAACGGCCTTGTCAATTTCTGCATGTAGCTCGGCCGCTCTTCCCTCGGATACGATGCCTTGAATGACTCCGACAAGATTTCCCGCCGTAAGAGGTGGAGGTGGGGGGAGTGGATTTCGCCGAAGGTCGATCCACTGATTGAGATGCCCTTCCGCTGCAAGCTCCTCAAGATGGCGTTTGAATGGTTGGCACTGGGTGGTGTAATGGCCACGCTCCTTGTGGTACGAACACATCCCAGTGCCACTGCCCGCCGTTCCTAAGAGTCCCGTTGGCCAAACGAAGAACGGCATCTGCCCGATGATACTCAGCAATTTGTAGATCGGTTCGGTAAATGCTGTTCGTTCGGCCACGTACTCATCAGGCCTCGGCTCCTTCCTCGTTTGCTGCCATTGAGACTGTTGCTGCGGGTGAACGGGGGGTTTGCTCCGATTGCTCGGTTTGCTTGACCCCGCGTCGTTCTGACCTGATTGCCCCTGCCGAACGTTAGCCACTTGCTTCTTTGCAGCCGTTGTTTTTGATGTTTCAATTCCCTTTGGCGTGTTGTGCTCGGCCACAGCCTCCTCGTGCACACAATCTTTCTCGATGATCAACATAAGCTCCCCCATTGTCTTCGGTGGGTTTCGGGACAAATCTCTGAACATTGCCGAGGTTGGATCCAACCCATTCATAAATGACTCGGCCGCCACGCTCTGATCACAGTCGGGGATGAGGTTGTACACTTCCCAATATCGTTCGGTGTATAGCCGAAGGGTCTCTCCCGGCGCCCTCTTCATATTTACCAGCATTGAGAGAGTCTTCGGTTGGATGTTGCTCGTTACGAATCGTTTGGTGAATTCCAACTCCAGTTCGTTGAAGCATTTAATGGACTTCGGCTTGAGCTGATTATACCACAACATTATAGGTTCACTTAATGTAAGAGGAAAAATCTTACACATAAGCGCGTCGGAGAAGTTGTGGAGGCTCATCGTTTGTCGGAATCGGCAAACGAACGCGACTGCGTCTTCCTTGGCCTCGTAACGCTTGAGCTTCGGCAGGACAAAACGATCCGGAGGTCGCTCTTGCTGTACGGCATCGGTGAAGGAAGAGGCCTTGGCCTTACCGAGCTTGGAATTATCGACCACCTCCGGGGAGCTCGGAACAACGGCCAGCGGAACTTCGAGGAGGTTGGTTCGGTCGTCCCGAGGTTCCCTGTGGTGATGTCGCGGCCGCCTATCCTCCTCTCGCTGCCGGTGCCTGACATCCTCCGAACGTTCAAGCTGCTCGATTCTAGGATCCTCTAGACGGGCTCGCCGAGGATTAGTATCCTCATTGACCGGTCGGTATACTGTAGGCATTCCTGTGAATTGATCGTATAGAACGATGGTGTCGTCTTGCCTTCGTTGTCCCCCACTTTCCGCTCGGTGAAGGCTTGACGAGCCAGCCGGGCGTCGGCCACCCAGGTGTCGATCCGAGCGTGATCTCGATTGCTCGATATACTCAGGGCGTTCATTGGTCCGAACGCGCTGAGGCGGCTCATTGAGATCCAGGGGCCTTTTCCCATCTGCATGCTCCCGTCTTCTTCGGGAAACATTGTTCGTTCTCCCGGAAGCTTCCATCCTGCGTGTCCCTGCTGTAGAGCTAGTTGCCAAAGAACGATTGCTCTCACCGCGAACGATACTCTCCAATCGTGGGAAGAAGGCCGTGGGTTGGATCCTGGAAGCAGGCTCGAGCCGATCAAAAACAGTACGACGCTCGGATGGTGCTCCTTCGGACGTGTGCGCCTGTCGGGATTTCCTACTTCGCTTGCGAGTTTTCTTCGGACGACTCGGTTCGGCAGGGTGGCCATGCACAGGAGTCGTGGCCACGCCTCCGTCCCGCTCTTCAAGCCGTTGTTGGAGGAGTGCAATCACCGCAGCCTGACGCTTTTGCTCCGCCAAAGCTGCCTCAAGCTCGGTTGGGGGGTAAGAGAGTTGTCGTGCGACTGGCAAGGTGGTTCTCGCGGCTTGGCTGGGGTCAGCATTTATGGAACCAAACCCAGATAAACCGATGGTGAAGTTTTCCGGACCTGGAGGGGGAAGACGTTGTGCCATTACTCGGACGGACGGTGGAGCACGTTGGAGAAGGGAGGAGGAGGCCTGTGATGGACCACGGCCCACGTTGTTTTGCTAGGAAAGAACTGTCCCTCCCCAGCAGAGTCGCCAATTGTGGGGGTGTGGTTTATCCTTGGACCTCCTGAACCTCCTTTCTGATGCCCGGACCGTGCGGACCTTGTGAGGCGACGTTGTGTACCTGCAAACCGGAAGAGGGCTTGTACCTATATAAATTGTTCCCAATTCAAACAAAGCCTTCTTATTTTTCCGGAAGAGGGCTTCTTATTGGACAAAAAAGAAGAGCTTATTCAAGTTCTGGAACACAGCCTAAGCAAAAGTAACACATCATCAAGTGATTCTAATATAGTAGTTTGATGATTTCTAATGTAGTCTGAAATAGGAGTGAACATGGTCCGGATTGGTTCGGTTTTATAGTAAACCAAGAACCAAACCAATACTTACGGATTATGAATTTAGAGAACCAAATCAATCCACAAAAGACATAGAACCAAACCAATCCAAACCATTAAAGTACGGTTTGATTTCGGTTTTAAACCATGGTTTACTTTGAATTAAGCTATTATTTTCAAAAAAATATTTAAAGTACTTAAAGTTACGAAGATAAATTAAAAGAAAACTTATATTAAAATCAATTACATTCAAATTATCAAAACACACTAACATCAGCCAACTAATTAAGAGTGGAATACAACTATTGCCTCAAGTCTTGGTAGTGAAGGAATTATAGGAATTGAATTTAGAGAAATTTAGGAATTGAGCAATATAAGTTGACTGATCTGGTGATTTCATATTTTTTTGTATATGATAAATTAATAATCATAGGAAATTAAGAATTGAATGAGTTGTGATATATAGAAGTTTAGTCTAAATTATCTTGGCAAAGAAGGAAAACTAAATATTACGGTGAATTTAATAGAATCAATAAATTAGAAAAATAGTTGACTAAGGCTTCCATATTTATTTGGTGAATCATAATTAAATTGGAGTATGTATATATATACATATATATATATGTATTATATGGTTCGGATCGGTTTGGAACCATAACCATGAACGTGAATCCACAAACCAAACCATATAATGCAGTTTCTAATTTTTTTTAAACCATGACCAAACCATATTACTAAAAACCCGAACCAAACCTTTCGATTTGGATTGGTTTGGACTGGATTCGCGGATTGACGGATTTTTTGCTCACCCCTAGTCTGAAACATGTACTATTTCTATTTTCTAGTATTTGTTTGTACTTCAGCATTCGTGGGTGAAGGAAGCAAACTAAATTTGACCATGTTTGTTTTGAAATTTTGGGTAATGAGTAGAGAGAGATAAAGAAACGAGAGTCATAATTGAGAGAAAATTTATTAAATAACATGCGCAGAGAGAGAATCCAAATCCAAAATCTCAATCTCGCCACCCCAATCTCGCTAGAATCGCCCACACCCTAGTACAAATTAAATACACATTAAATAATGATAATATGATATATATGGTCCCTCCAAACTACAAAAAATAAGATAAATATCATATATAAATTAATTAAGGTGTTATGAAAAACAAATAACTTCCTTTTGCGTGTGTGTTCTGACAAGTATGAATAGAAAATGACTAATTTTTCTTGTAGAATTAATATTATTCGTTATACTTCATGCTTGAATTTCAAAATATATATATGTAAACGAAAACTTGAAAATTTAACCACCATGAAATATGTGAAATTTCAAGTTTCAGGTTTCGGCCCTTTAACTTCTAGTTGCACCCCTGCTTCCAGTATACTTATTATTAAAATAAAAATTGATTTTTCTCAAAGTCTGCATTTGGTGTACACCAGCGTACACAGCATTTCATGATACCCACTTCGGAATTTCATACAAATGAACGGAACCTCTCAATTTCTTAAAAACATTTTTTAAGGGTTTCTTAAAAAATCATCTCAGTCGGGTATCCGTAAAGGTTTGATTGGTTCTTTGCTCGATCGATTAAGTCCTTACCGATATTCAACTTTGCTATTGTTTAAAGGGACCCTTTACAAATGTTTTTAAAAAATTGAAAGGCTCCGTTCATTTGTGTGGGATTCTGAAGTGGTATCCACGAAACGCAGTGTACATTTGTGTACACCAAATGGTGTACCCATGCATAGCAGGGCTCTTTATTTTACGCTCAATCTTTTTTATTGGCGCCATTCGGTCGAAGAAGCAGTAAAACCTTTGATAATTTGATAACATAACTTCTCTATATATCAATTCAAAATACCAAGAAAAAAAAAACCCTTCTATGTAGACAATTATATATAAATCGTATTTTTTCTGTTAATTTGTGTTATTTACTGCTGCGATCCAAGAAAATAACATGAAGTATAAGATAGTAAGATACCTTGTTTTTTCGCTTTGGATTACTTTAATGACCTACCACTAAAAGTGCACTCATTTTATTAGTGTATTCTAAGTTACATAATGCGTGTGCGTGAGCGATAGTATGACCGCGAATATGAAAGTGTCTTAAAAAGAATGTCCTAAATCTATTAAAATTCACAAGAGCGATGAATATTGAGGATTGAGAGCGCGAGCGTAAAGTGAGAATTGAGAGCACAAACGAAAGTCATAGCGAAGAATTATGTGAGTAAAGAAGGTTCTACTTGCTTAAAAGAAGCAGCAAGTAAGTTTGAAGAACGGTGATGTTACGGCATATCAAAATTCAAAGGCCAAAATTCGGTCATACCCAACAATTGGAAGAAAACGTTTCTCTAGTCTGTACGTTTTTAGAAACCCATGGCGAACCACCTTGTCATATCAGCCAGGAAAATCAAAGAGATTTACACAGGCCTGTCGATAGATCGGATTGAATCTGTGGGTATGAGAAGTGGGAAGAGTACCTGAGATTGCCCTCTGGGAGTATGGTGGTTACTACAATGACTCAGGACCGCCGAAGGTGGTAGAGGAGAGAGCTCATGGCAGCCTTATAGAGAGAGGGATGGCAATGGAGAGTAGGTGTGTATTGAATGCTCGTCTTTAATAGGGGATAACTCCTCTTTACGTAGGTGATAAGCACCCGATAATGCAATATAGGATGCGCTAGTTATCTAGTTTTTAGTTAATTTTATTGTTTAATTAGTTGTTTTTAATTGCTTTTTCTCGTAAGGGATTCTAGTTCCATTTTGTAGAAAATCATTCAAAGCAGGGGTTTCAGAGACCAAAGTTTGTCAAGGATATCTAAGGTTCAAAAAGTGACCAAGAACGGAGTCACCGGAATTCAAGCACAAGAGTCAAAGACCCGAAGGTGACCCGACGACTCCCAAAACAAGGCCAAGGCAGAGAATAAGACCAAGGGCTGGACGTTAAGCAATCGGTATTGGTACCATTATTTATCTTCCATCGGTACCGACTAACATTACCAAGATTCCAGCAACAGCCTTGAAGACCATTCGGTATTGGTACCTACTGATTTTTCCAATCGGTACCGAGTTGTCCACGGCAGCTCTAGTTCAATTCGGCATTGATACCACATTTTGACTTCCATCGGTACCAAGCCCCTTCGCACAGCAGCGTAGCATGTTCTCCATTGGTACCGAGGGCTTAGGAAAGGATCTTTGGAGCATCTTGGAGCATATTTCGTGCGCGTACTTGGAGCCTATAAATAGGTGTGATATCACTTGTACAAACAAGTAGAAAAACTTTTGTATTGCGTTTTTAGATCGAGATCTAGGATTTCAAATTGCTTTTTGTTTGTTCTTGAGTGTTCTTCATTTCCAACTTATTCAAATTGCATTTTCTGCTTTAATTAGTTAGTTTTTGTTACTTTAGCCTTTATTAAAGTTGTTTACAATCACCCGATCTATCTTTTAATCTAATTTTCTTTTAGTGTTGTGTTTACAAATATGCTAGCTAGATTTTTGCTTGCTCTTATCTTTTTAGATATGGGTGAATAGTTTTCCAAGGTTAGGTCATGGGGTAATTAGCACCTCATGGCTTGAGTAAAAATTGTATTTTTTACCAATAAAATTTGAATCTTTGGTTCGAAAATCGATGTGTAGTTCGGGTTTGTTTGTCAAATAGCTAAGGTGTTAACCTCCTTGATCATGTGTAGGTAAGAGTATCGCCTACTTACCACACATGATGCTTGGAGCTCTGTCGCTCGAAGCGTTTGCTAAATAAATTTTAGAGCTAGCTTGGTAATCGAACCATTCTATCTTCCGGGTTAAGAGCCTTAGTTGAGCATCTTAAACAGTGTATTTCGGTGAAAAATGTAATTTTACTCGAGTCGTGAGTGTTAGTAATTCTTAGACCTATAACCTGCTTTTTATCCTAGTTTATTCTCGTTTAATTTAGCCTTTTTACTTTCCACCGCAAAGCAAAACAAAGTTTGCTATCTAAAGGCCGAAAACCTTGCTTACTTCTACAAATCTAGCAAAGCCGTACTAATTATTCCCGTGGGTACGATCCCGGTCTTCCGGATTATTATGCTTCAATTGGACGCTTATACTCTACGCTTGGGGTGATCTTATTTGATATATCGACGAACGAAGCAGTAGGAGCTTGGGAGCCTTGGAGGTAGGGCTGCAAACGAACAGAGCCGTTCGCCAGCTGCTCAAGACTCGGCTCGTTAAAAACTCGTTCGAACTCGACTCGAGACATAAATAAACAAGCTCAAGCTCAAATTTTAGGCTCGTTTCATTATCAAGCCGAACACAAGCCAGTAGAGGCTCGGCTTGAGTTGGCTCGCAAGCCAAGACTTAGTAGACTTTTTACGTTAATTATTACAATTAGCATTTTGATACCCTGATGCAGAATCCTTACATATTACTCCATCCGTCCCATAATGTTTGTCTGGTCCGCAAAACAAGGACGTAAAAATAATACAATTGTTGTAAGAAAAATTCAAATTTTTTCAACAATTCATTAGATATTGATGAGTACTTGTAATTTATGAAAAAAAGTTAAAATTTTTTATTGAAAAAAATGCATTAATTTTGAGTCCTCATTTTCCAGACCGGACAAACATTTTGGGACGGAGGTAGTACATGTTGTATTACTATTCTAAAATTGAGATTATTTTCCTGTAGAGTATAGAAAAATGAAAGACATATACCTTCACAATCAAAATATTTTTGGTTGTATTAGGCCTATGCGAGGATATATATATATATATATATACATTTTTCGTTGGTCCGTTAAGGCTCGTGAATAAGCTCGAGCTCGAGTCAAGCCAATGTGTAACAACCCGCCCCAACTGACCTGCTAATCATTCGTCTAACCATGTGGCTCAAAAGGTTAACCTCAAGTTTATAGTAGCTGGTGGGCCTGTACATATAAACCATTTCATCTTTCTAGAGATTCTCGTTGTGGGACTAAACTCCCAAAGGTGGGTTCTCACAATCTCCCCACCTTGGCTGTAATGTTCTTGTTGCACCCCTTGGCCTAGCAACCTTCCCCTGGTGGCCATAGTGTGACACTTACCAGATTCTAGAGGTGGCCCCCACCATGTAGACCAGAGTTGTGCTCTGATACTAACTGTAACGACTCGCCCCAACTGACCTGGTAACCGTTTGCCTAATCACATGGCTCAAAAGGTTAATCTCAAGTTAATAGTAGCCAATGGGCCTTTACTTATAAACCATTTCGATCATCTTTCTAGAGATTCTCGATGTGGGACTAAACTCCCAAATTGGTGGGTTCTCACACAAGGCCTGCTCGGCTCAAGCTCGACTCGTTAAATTTGTACTGAGCTCGAGCTCGAGTTCGGATTCGCTAAAAACTTAATAAACAAGCTTGACCACAGTAAAGCTCGATCGGCTCGACTTGGCTCATTTCTAGCCCTACTTGAAGGAGAAGAAAGCGTGCCTCTCCTCATTAATGCACAACAGAGTATGAGTTCCCCTTCGGGTGTTATGATAAGAACTAGAGTTTTGTATGAAGGGACTTTCAGAGACAGTCGGATGATATATGAAGGCCTGTGTCATGACCAGATGGTAGGTATGTTACAGGCCCCTATGTATTAGCTTGTCAGCTGGGATACTGCAGAGATCTTCACACATTGGGTGACTTTGGCGAATCACTCTCTCTCTATGACCGGTCAAGTTGGAGCTCACCTCGGAGGTAAGCCTTGACAATCCCTTTACTCTACCCTCCAAACCACATTCCTCCTTAGGTCCCGAGTAAGGTACCTAGGCTCTGCTCCCGGCCTAGGGTGTTGTGCAGAGTCACCATGAGTCTGTGAGCTTTAGAGCTCTGGGTAGGCAAACAATGTCGTCTTTGGGTGAGCTCGCCTCTACACGTGGCATGAGAGCCATGGAGTTAGGGTGCCACCTTAGTAGTTAGTGCATGGAGGGTCCTCCATGGCCTCTTAGGGGTGGAGGACCTCCATATACCCACAAGATCCAAATTTGAAAGACACTTTCATGCACGCTTGCGCTTAGGCTCCCACACTCGCATCTGTCTGCGCATTATGTGATTTAGTGTAGAACTAGTAAGAAAATATAGTGTCACATTGCTTGGGAATGGAATGAGTGATCACTTAATATAATTGTAAGGTCAAGTTTTTATTTGACAAATCCCATGACAAAAATACATTGATTTGTATCTTTTATTATTGAGTTGAAATTTATTCTTTATTTATTTCTAGAGTGTCTGTTTAGGAAGTGGAAGGAAATCAAATCGTTTGTAATTGAGAGGATGCGTTTTTAGGAACTAAATCTATTATATTGTAATTGAGAGATAGAGAAGGAAAAGGATGGAAGGAATCAAGGGGATTCGTGATCATGGCAGATGAATAAGGAAAGAGGATCTTAAAATCTGTTGGTTGAAAATAAGGCAACGTGCATCAGTTGTGATTGCTCAAGCAGCTTCGAACAAGCCTATATAGATGCTTGAGCAACTTGACAGATTTCATCCATCTATATATATGCGGCTCACTTGGGATTTCGAGGTTACCGAATATATGAGTGTAGCTCCTCCCTTGCTCTAAAACTGAGAAATACCCATGGGAGATTTTAGTTTGTCTCTTGGAGTAAACATATGATTAGTTGATCATCAGACTTTCAGAATAACTCCAAGAGTTCTTTTCAAACTCTGATTCTATTGAGTGATTTGTTCTTCCGGTGGATTCTGGAAGTATCTCGGAAGGCTTGAGCGATTCAAGGCAGAGGCGGTCAAGCACTGGGTGCGGTGAACGAGTGATTCGGCAATCAACCTTGGTCAACCGAGAGCGATTCTAGGTTGTAAGTATAGGTTTGTTTGTAGCCGTGCAATGAGTTATAGTGCATGATTTTCTTCCTGTGGTTTTTTCCCATTTAGGGTTTTCCACGTATATCCTTGTGTTCAAATCTATATACCTAGGCAATCTAGGATTTTTCAATAATGTTGGGAGCTCTCCACTCATTGTCAATTAATTTTGAGAATGATACAAAGTTTTTACATGATATCGCTTACATGTACATTGTATATGTTTATGAAGTTCATTTGCCGAAATACTGCTATGATAAGAAACCATTAAAGACCTACTGGAGTAATATATTTTTGAAAAGAATGACTACCCAGTGAGACTCCCACTGATGCAGGGTTGAAAAATGACTGCAGGTTTACCCCCTTAAGCACAAAGGGTTTCCGGGACTTGAACCTGTGAACACCGAGTCATGTTGGGAAAAATCTTACAGTACCATTGCACTCGGGCTGTCTTTCTACTCCAGTATTGAAGAAGTAAGAAAAAGAAATTTCATTCACCTCAAGATTACATTGGCTTAGAACTTCTTCCGATATACCAGAGTAGGCCTGTCAACGGATCGGATCCGGATCCGATAAGACTGGATCCGATCCGAATCCGATAAGACTCAGATCCGATAGTGGCAATCCGGATCCGATCCGAAAAATTTGGATCCGATCCGAAAATCCGAATCCGATCCGAAAACTTTTTTACTTCAAAAATTTTAGGGAAAAAAAAAAATATTTTTTAAAAAAAATACAATTTTTTTTAAAAAAAATATTTTCCAAAAAAAAAATAAAAGCAAAAATTGAAAATAAAAATACAACTTCTTAAACATTTTTTTTTTCAAAATAAAAAATTTACTGTTTTTTTTTTTAAAATTTTAAAAATTTAAAAAAAGTTTAAAAAAATAAAGTTCGGATTCGGATCGATAACGGATTTAATCCGATCCGATCCGATCCGAATCCGATCCGGATCCGAATCTGTTATCGGATTCGGATTATCGGATTATCGGATCGACGTTATCGGATTCGGATTCTGATCGGATCCGGATCCGATCCGATCCATTGACAGGCCTATACCAGAGCATAAACATCAAGTAGTAGAGCCCAGATAGATGGACAAGGTGGGTGAACAAAACAACGACTCCGTATTCAAAAGCGAAACTGATTTATGCAGAGCATTGCAACCATGTTTTGTACATCACTTCTTAAACTCAATCGATTCTTCCAATATTTTCTCGTAAAAGTAATTAACAACATGAACACGATCACGAGGAGGACCCAAGCAAGAACTTGTAGACAATGCTGTTGAATTTCCCAGGGTTTTCGATTTGAGGCACATGTGCCGTGTCCTTTATCACTTCCAGTCTGGCCTTCTCCCCTAGAAGCCTGCAGTCAATAAACCCAAATTATACATCTCAAATGGAGTATATATCTAAATAGAACATCCCTGCATTTTAGTTCAGTAGCTACTAGAAAGCCACGAACAAAGAACTCAGCAGAAAATATTAATTAAGGATTCATGAGAGTTGTTATTAAGGATTTGGTTACATACTCCTTTAGTTCAGTAGCTTTCTCCAATAGAAATATCTGGTCATGGTCTCCCCACACAATCAACACCTCCTACAATGGCCAACAACAACATAATATCAAAGGGTTTATCCAAAAAAAAACATAATATCACAGAGAGAAACTTATTGACGGAGGCTCCGTAAACACTCAGCCGTTCATTCGCCCAATCAATGGCTGAGATTTATTTTCAATTTTGACCGGTCACAAATAATTGTTACCGGTACACAATTGATTTTCAATCCGGACCGTCCAAAAACACTTTGGACGTGCCCAATTGGCCTCCGTAAAGCCTTGTTCACGGAATGGTCCGGAAATAAGATTTTCCGAATACGGAAACACTACTTCTAATTTGCATAAACATGTTGCCCAATCAAGTGTACCTGATGAAGAGGGGATAAAATTACTGTGTCGTCCTTTCCGAGGGTCAATCCCTTGAGGAGTTCCATCTTCTCCTTCCTGTTTTTCGAGTACAGTTTCTGCATAGCGCAACCATGAAATTAAAAGCAATTATCACCGATTCGTGTAGTTATAGGAGCTCTTGTCACTCATACTTTTTAATCAGGCGTTCGAAAAATGAACAAGTGGGATATATATATATATATATATATATATATATATATATATATATATATATATATATGGACTATATTGAGTTAGCTTAGCTGGTGCTTTTCAGTTTAACTTCTTTTTCAACTTTATAGAGCAAAAAAAACAGGACAGAGACAGGGCCGGAGTTTTGTCGGGGCAAGCAACCCTCAACTTTTGCATACTTTCACCAATTGTATAGTTGATGGTTGATATACCAATAATACCTTGCATCTTACACTTAACTTTATATTGTCTATTGCCGCAGCAATATTATACCAAATCAACTTGAATTTTTGCTATCGAGTTTCTAGAGTGATTGAATCTTTTTATTTAATCTTAATAAATTTAAAAGAATGCCGAATATTGGAAATTTGCTTTCAGCCCCAAAAATCTTAGGACCAGACGCATATATAATAACGGGTTGGTTGGGTTTCCCGCTTTTCCGCTATTAGATCCGAGACCAGATCCCCTGTCCGAGCCCAATCCGGACAGGGGCATGTCCCACTCCTCGGAACCGTTGATCTCACAAATCAACGGCTGAGATGTGCCCAACACTTTTTGTTCCAAAACTATGTCGTTTTGGCTCGGCACATCTCAGCCGTTGATTTGCAAGATCAACGGCTCCGAAGAATGGGACAGGCCCCTGTCCGGATTGGATCCACTACCCGCCCGCAAAAATTGATTTTCCCAAATACTACATACTGGGGCCGTTGAAGCCATCCGAAACCCGTTGGATCGGGTAACCTTGGTTGGGTTTTTTCAGGTTAGGCCCCCCGAAGCCTTTTGAGTTGCATCTCAGTCGTTTTTTCCGAAAATCAATGGTTTAAATTTAAGAAAAGACTATTCCTATAAGAGTCCATTGACTCCCTTCCAACAAATTTGAATAATTTAAACAAATTGAACGATCGCGATCACACGTTGCAATCCAATTAAAACACCAAACTGCAAGCTAAGATAAGGGATGGTTGCTCACCCTCGTTAGACTTGAGAACAAGGGCGATAAACGAGCCGAGTTAGGATATCTTTGTACAAACTTTTTAAGGATTTTTTGGAGTGGTCTTTTTGGTTTTTCTTACAAGATTTGAGTCATATTTTAAAATCAGATTTTCTATCCCAAGCGAGAAATCAAAAAAATATAAAAACTGAGATCAAAGTTGAAAAAAAATATATATAATATGAGGAAAAATACCCTAATTTCAAACTTCTCGACTTTTTTGCTCTTTTCCGTCACCTTATATGAACTTCTTTTAAGTTTATATTTCTATACTTTTTTTATTCCTCTCATCGACACGAAGAATGTGATGTAAAAAATTGCCCTAATCTCATGCGAATTGAGAGAAAATAACCAAAAAAATGTGTGTAAAAGACCCAAAGAAATTTCTCCAAATAGATCCTTATTAGTTGTTTGAACTTGATTTGAAAACTTAATGAGTTTCAATACATGTTCAAGCTTAGCTTATTTATGAGATAAGTTGATCTCAAATGAGCTTCAATCAAGCTGCACACGTACGAGTCCACCTCGAGTAGCTTAATTTTTTTTTATACATTTTGAGCCGAACGAGCCAAGTAGTAGCTCATCCGAACATGGCTTGAAATTATAACGAGCTTCAAAAAAAAATTCCAAGCTTGATTTGTATATGTAATAAACCAATCATGACCGATCTTTCAACAAACAAATACGAGTTCAAACTCGAGTAGCTTGGTTCACAGAAAAACTTTAGGCTTGGTTTCTTAGAAGTTTTAAAAGTACTAAATGAGCTTTTTTCATCATTGAAGAAAATACAAAAAAATAATAATATAATAATTTTCACATTCCTCTTTTAACCATTCATACTCTTTCTTTTTTTTTATCCACATTAATTTATAATATTATTCTTGAATGTGTGAAAAATTTATTGAACAAAAGTCAAGATAGTAAATTCAAGTGGATAAAAATAAAAAATGAAGGGTAAATTGTAAAAAAGAGAGTGTGAAAATCAATTAAAAAAAAGCTCCTTTACTACATTTACCACTTTTGAGAACTACCCATAATTAATGAGAAAAACTTTTTCAGGAAGCTTTCCATGGATAGTTGTTTGCGGAGGTGAATCTCGAGCATCTAAAGTATTTTGGATGGTCCAGATTCTAATGACACTTTTTCATAGAAGAGTTGAACTCTTCCCCAAATAAGTTTCATTTAAATCCGGACTGTCCAAAGTCGAAATAGACAACTGAAATCGCGCAGCTATGTGAATAGGCTGTTTACAGCGGCTCCGTAAATAAGTTTATCTCTTAATTAATTCTATGAATGAAAGAAAAATTTACCCGTATGACGTCGTTTAACAAGAAATCCGGCACGGAGACGCGACGCTTGGTAAAAGCAAGACCAAGCAAAACCCTCAACTGCGCCGCCGTCCCCGGCAGCAAGACCTCCTCAACTTTCTCCACCCTAGCCCTGTCCCTCACCAGCTCCACGTTATCCCTGTACCTCAGGTTCACCCCGGAGCTCGCGATCACCACTTTCTCCACCCTCTCCGGCCACATCTCCGCCATGCGGTACGCCACGAACCCCCCGTAGCTCGTCCCCACCACCGAGTACCTCTTCACGCCCAGCCTCTCCATCAGCTTCCCCACCGAGACCGCCTGGAAGAGCTCCGACCGCTCGGCCGACTTGGTGGTGGAGTCGCCGAAGAAGACGAGGCTGGGCACGTACACGGAGAACTCGCGGGCAAAGAAGGACGCCTGCTGGCGCCATTGCCAGACTGCGTCGGGGCCGAACCCGTGGATGAGGACGAGAGAGGGTTTGCTGGGGTTGGCTGTGGCGGTGGCATCGGGTGGCGGTTTCGGGCCCCAGAAGTGGAGGGTGGTTTCGTGGTCAATGTCGATGGTTTGGGAGGAGAGGCCGACGGCGGAGAGGCCGCGGCGGAGGTAGGTGCCGTACAGGGAGACGATGCTGAGAAAGGAGAAGATGGGTGCCATTTTCTTGGAGTTTTGTTTTATGGGTTGGGAGAAGAGAGTGAGGAATCTGTTGTGTTAATAAGGCACTGGTTTGGTTTTTTTTTTTTTTGGCTGTGTTGAGCGTGGGCCGTGGCAGAGGATCTTTCTTTTTTTTTTTTGTTGACAAAAACTACCACACATGTTTAATAATATACTACGGCCTTATTCCACTGACTAAAATAAATACTGTATTAATTTTTTGAATTAAAGGTAATGTATTGTAAAGAACACGATCTAAAAGATAAGAATCTTAGCGAAACATGGCCTAAAAGCTTTTTGTGGTTTTTCGGACTTTCTGAGTTTTGTCCTTATTAAAAAATCGTATTTTTTAGTTTTGTACCTAACTTTTATGGACTATTGATTCGTCCCAATAAGAGGACTCGAAAAAGTAAAAAAATATTACTTTTATCCTAATATTTTTGGAAATATCCAAGATAAAGCCTTTAAATTAAGCCATACTTTTTTTACTTTTTTGACTCGTCTTGACAAGAAGAAATAATAATTCACAAAATTTTGATGCAAAACTAATAAACGTGAATCTTTTTTGAATAAAAACAAAACTCAAAAAACCCAAACCCCAAAAAAAAAAAAAAAAACCCAAAAGCTCTTAAGAGGAACAAGACATACACTGGTATAGTATAGTATATTTCTTTATTTGTAAATTACATATTTGATACATATTGGTAATAATTTTAACCTAGCACTAAATATATAATCTTTTTGGATATAGGTCCATGATCTTATTCACTCGAACAAAAAATCCCTATTCCTTTACACAAAACGAGAAAATTCATTTTGTTTTTTGTGTGTTTTCATTCATCCCCACGAGTTCAGATGGAAAACGATACAAATATGGTAAACGTGAATAAAATTTGCACAAAAAATTCACAAGAACAAATTAAAATTCTCAATAAAATTAACCCTTTTTTTGCCATTTTCATTATTTCTCTTATGAGACAAACCGTAAAAATAAAAATTTGATCAAAACATGTTTAAAAATATCAGAAGGAAAGAATAAAACTCAACTTGCATTCCAAGTACACCTTAGGTACGTACATTCCCTCAAAACCACTCCCGAGTCATCGAATGCCTTAAAATTTCTAAACTAGCTAGATTCTTCCACTTATTGAACAACCATACTTTAATTTTCTTCTGAATGTTATTTTCCAAATGACTGAAATGAGAGCAACAGAAAACATCATTTTTTGGGTAGTTATCATTTAATGGGATACTGATATATATTGCCTATTAATTTCTCAAATTTGAGTTGGTATCAACCCACCTGATGGAGATGTCTCACAAACTACACTTAATGCATGATCATGTGCTGCTACAGCTAGCTAGTTAGCCAAACAATGACTATGGCTCGCAAAAAATACTCATGACCCCCACATTCAAAAAACAAAAAAAGGAGTAGCAAACAATAATTAAATGCGAGTAAGGCCTAACTAGTTTTTCAAAAGTGTTAAAAGTACTAAATGAGCTTTTTTGTCATCACTAAAGTGGCTTTTTACAATTAACGTAACGCAATTCTTGATTATGTCAATCTTGTAGTAGGAGTATTAGTTTTGTTACGCAATTCTTGATTATGCCTTTTTACAATTAACGTAACGCATTCTTGTAGTGAGAGCTAGCGAATTAAATACAATATATTAATTCCCCGGACAAGGCGATCCCTTAGCATTCTCCCACGCCACGCCTATCCAAAAAAAGTGTTGAATAAGAAAGAAAATAAAAAAACATTCTCCTTCCTGCCATGCCATGCCAGGGCAGAGCATGAAATATTTATCTATTTTGTCAAGAGAGTAGGTGCAGTATAATAAAAGGGTTGGTTGGTTTGGTTAGGTTGGTTTCTCTTTGTGTGTGTGTGTACTGTTATGGTGATCTACTGATCCCATTTTCTCTCCCACCAAACTCTCTTTTATTTCCCAGAAGCAACTCCGGTCTGCAGGGGGGACTTTAATGTGACCCAGAAGTTTACTTTGGACCTATTCTCAAACGAATGGTAAGTTGGTATGACTTTTACAGAAAACAGTTGTGGATTTTCTGCCCGGCCGTACGTGACGTGATACTGTTGTTGGTAAGCTAATTATGTTGGCTGGCATATCAACTGCATGTGTGGAGTGTAAATTAATCGTTTATTTATGTTGTTTTAATTTCAAGTGATCGATCTTTTATTGAATGATGCATTTGCATACTATCTGCGTCCTATTTTGTACTTTGTTACTTAAAGTCATGTTATTTTGACCTTAACAAATAAGATGCTTCCGAGAATATTTTTTCAAACTTTTTGGCACCGTTCAAAAGTACTCATTGAGATCTTTTGATCAATGGTGCAAAAAAAGGGGGGGAGGGGGTGGGGGGAAGTTATTTAGTTTTGGAATTCTAAATAGCGTGGTCTCCTATAGAAGACAAACAAAATGAGACAGGAGAAGATATGATGTTGTGGAGGTTGGGAAATCATCCGGTGACAAAAGGTGGATCGGAGGAATGGCAAGAGGTAAAACAATTGCAAGTGGTGGAGGAATGGCAAGGGGTGCAACAATGGCAAGACTTGGAGGAATGGTAGATTAAGGGTCGGGGATGGGGGGAGGACAAGCAACTGGAAATGACCAGCAGGCCCGTCCCCGAGGGAAGGCGTGCACCTCGGGCCCCTAATTTTTTTTAAAATTTTTTATAGGGTATCAGTATAGGTATAAAAAATAAGTCCATTATGAATGGTTGTTTTTCAAATGCATGGATTGCATATAGAGCGCTATTGACAATTTCCATTACAGTTACTTCCGGTGAGTAGAGCTTTTCAAAGTTGAAATTTATCAAAACTTATCTTGGCTTGTCCATGTCATAAGAACGGTTGAATTGATTAGCTATGCTATCAAATGATAAGCAAATTGCGCCAAAGATCGATTATGCTAGCGTAATTACTACTTTAGCTGCTAAAAATGCAAGAAGAGTGGTATTTAAGTGATACCGTAGATTCTTGTAATTAATGACCACCACATTTTGGGAATGTAATCTACTTTATTATATGTTTTTCGGTTTTTTTAAATTCATAGATTGATCTACTTTTTGTTTTTTTTCCCGAACAATACTTAACGGGCCCCAACGTTAAAGTTCGCCTCAGGCTCCCAAAATGTCAAGGACGGCACTGATGACCAGGGTTGTTGGGCCTGCAAACCAAGTAACAATGCTTGTCTTTTTGCATTTTGCGTGTTTGTGGGCTATCATTTGTAGGCTTGGAATGGACTGAGAAGAACGGGTGAAGGGTTCTTCTCAGCTACGAGTCAAACATAACAACTCCACCACAAACAAATAGTAATAGGCCTATGCACTTCATTTTGTATGCATTCACTTTAGCTTCTGGATTTTGATTATTCTTCTTCAACTTCTTATTCTCTTTAGCCAATTGGTGGTTAAGCCTTGCAAAATCTTTCGCACTTCAACACCAGTTCTTGATTCTCCTGTAGCAAATTTTTCATTCTTGGCCAGATCATTATCCTCCGAGGGTGGATCAATCCAGTAAGAGTAAGCAGTGGCGTACGTAGCCAGGAATATACATCACTGGGGGCATTATAAGAACAAAATTTCTGATGATAGCCAACTGGCCCAACTCCCGACGACATCCCACCGACCAATGACTTGATGATTGTTGGTGATGCGGCGTGATTTTTGTGTTGATTGTTAAATCATGTTACAAATGAGAGTTTTCAAGTTTCGGAGTACTATTTTGTTCACCCATATACCTAAACACTAGGTGAACATGTGCGTATTACTCACTGTCCATATTGGATGAAAATTACTCATTCTTCAATAAATTCACCGAATCTTTACTTTGATATGATTTGCAGACATTGATTTTGTGGAGCTTATTTGTGTAACAATTTAAACAATTCATTTATATTTTAACAAGTATTTAATCTAATAACATGTGCTTTGCTTTAAATATTGGATAAACTCAAACTACCAATTTTAAAAAAAAAAAAAAAAGGGGTGCAGTGGGGGCAGGTGCCGAGTGGCTCCGCCACTGAGAGTAAGCACATTCATTTGAGTTTTGTAAAAAAAGAAGAAGAAAAGCTCATTTTGGTTTAAGTTTACGTGCGAAAAAAATAGCTAGGTCTTCGCCGTTCAAAAAAAAATAAAAAATTTAAGTTGCATGTTATGATCTAGAAATTTGCACATCCTTTGAATCTTCTTCTCGGGTTTGCTTCAGTGTTTGATGTTCTTAATGGTGCTGGCAATCTACAAAGGCATGTGGGATAGTCCATTATGCTATTGGAGTAATTACCAGTTAATAACTACGGAGTATATCATGAGTAGACTCTGGTACGTAGGACTTGAAATATTTAGGGCAATTAGGGGATGGTGATGGAGGCTTGTTCCGTTAAGGTACTTATTTTAAAAATATTTATTTTTCGCTTTACGATACATATTATTCTCTTACAATACATCACCTTTAATTCAAAAAGTAAGTACTTATTTTATTTTAGTTAGTAGAACACACCTGGACTTATGGAGGTCCAATTAATTCCCTTTGGAGTAAGGGAGAGATGTTTTCATTCAAAAAGAGGGGCAATTTAGGCTCCGTTTTCTTGAACTTAACTTAAATTTAGGAGTTTTGTTCTTATTTGAATTTGTTTTTTGCATTTGTTAGTTTTGCGCCAAATTTTTATGGGTTATTGATTCGTCTCGACAACATTTTTTTTGCTAAAAAATGGTTATTTCTCAAAATATTTGGGTAAAAGTAAAAAAAAATTACTTTTCCGATTCCTCTTGTCCAAACGAATCAATAATCCATAAAAGTTTGACGCAAAACTAATAAATGCAAAAAAAAATTATATAAGAACAAAAATCCCAAATTTACGTTAAGTTCAAGAAAACTGAGCCTTAGCCTGACAAATGCCCTTTCAAACACTGAAGTGTAGAATCCTCTATAATTTAAACGAAATGCAACGGAAGGGTATTAAGTGATAGTGAATCATAGATGAGGGATTGGGAGAGAGGGGTGTATGAACTCGTTGGAAATATCTTATATAATGTGGGAATGTAGTTACTTAAAATAACGGTCCTTATTCTATGAGAGATTCCTTATTTTGTTAAAATGCGGATCTCTTTTTTTTATTTATCAAATTTTGATAATTCGAACCGTTCAATGTGTTAAGAACGTGATTTTAAGGGTTCTCATGAGAAATCAAAGAAAAAAAAAGAAGACCGGGAAGTGTTCCATCCGAGCAATTTTTCATTGAACCATTTTAATGAAAATTGCTCGGATGAAGCACTTCCCAATCATTTTTTGGCTGATTACAAGCATAGACCCTTAAAATCACGTTCTAATCACATTGAACGGTTCGGATCATTAAAATTTGATCGAAAAAGGGGAGGTCCGTATTTTAACAAAACGCGGGATCTCTCACTGGATCAATGGTGCTTAAAATAAAAAAAAAACTCTCTCATTAACTCTCTCCTACATGGATTTTTTTCATTTATTTATTCATTATTGTACACTTTTTACACAATAATTAATTTCGCCAATACTTAATTTCACTTGAAAAAAAACTAAGTTCAATCATCAATAACATAACAAATACCCCTTCAAACCCATCTCTTTTCTTCATTTCTTTGTTCTTTTATTGTTGTAGAATTTTCTAAAATTGTTTTGTGAGAAAAGAGAGTAAATTCCAAGAGTCATACGCGCCGATCCACTAATATATAGGACAACAGAAAAAAAAAGTTTTCACTAATAATTTTTTTCCGATTCTGTGCATCGAACGAAAAAGATGCTAGTAATACTCATATGGAGTTGTGTTTCTCATTAACAGGAACAAATTCTTAACTAGTAACCTAATTATTTAAAACTAATGGTGGTGAATTTTATTTGTAGTAATTCTTGTAAGGGATAAAATTAGGGAATTGATTTTGCCACTCTCCTTTTTGTTAATGCCACTTCCCTTCTCTCAAAAAACAAATCATCTAATTAAGACACAAAAGGTAGTGGCATTAACAAAAAAAAGAGTAACAAAATCACTTTCCTAAAATTATACAGTAATTATCATCATTTAATTTGAGAGTATTCGGGGCGGGTAAGGAGACCGTGCCTAACACTAATCCGCACCTAAACCCAAGAAAGATTAATATCTCTCTCTTTCATTTTTTTTGATACCCTAATTAATATCTCTTCCCCAACCCCAATCCAAGCTTAGAAAAAAAATTGCAAAACCACCCTAATCACAACAGAGACGGAACGGGATAAATTGTCATCCCTCCAGCTCCCAACCTGATCCATGCACACATGGTCGAAAGGTCGGTTTGAGCCCCAATAGGCATGGGGTGGACGGTCGTCGCATTTCTGTGCGGTGTACCTAAACTTTCTGTTTTCTAATATTCTCATTCTTTGGGGGGTCCTACATATTTTCCAAAAATAACAGGAAAGGATATCTTGATTTACCCAAAGGAAAACACGCAAAAATCGACGTGCGTGATTTCTAGCTGTTTGTTCATATCATCCATATATTTGTGGCGGAGCAGCGTTTGGCGATGGACAATCGACAATCCCGTTCCTCGTCCAACTCCTCCACTGGCGGCTCTGATGCTTCTTCCTCTGAGAATCTCCACCGGCCTCAGCGCTTCGTCGTCGTCGTCACTATCCCTTTACTCTCTCTCTTCTCGAACTCCCGCTGCCACTGTCAGAGTTCCTCACTGTAAATCTCTCAGAACTAATCAGGATATAGCAGCAGTTCAGTATAGGGAATCGAACTCACAACTGACGCCGAAGGATGACAATGGAGGGTTTGGAGAGACAGAGGAGGACCCCGCCGAGCCCGGAGTTCCAGCAGCGGCTGCCGGTGGCGGCGGCGAAGCGGGTGGAGGTAAGGGCATTTCTGGAATTCAAGTGCCCAGACAACGGTACATAGCCATTTCTAAGACGGAGCTTTTGGATGGTATTCTGCTGATGTTCGAGTCACAAGAGGAGATTGATCAATTTCTTCTTCTGTCCTCGTAAGTTCCCCGTTATAGTCGGCATGTTTTCTTTTGGTGCAACATAAATCTAAAGCGGAAACGAGTTCAACACAAGTACAGTCATAGGAAATAAAAGGAACTAGCTACGCTAATCCCTATATAAAGCTTGTTGGGGATGGCCAACAGGGTAACCTTCATCAATCAATTGGACAGCAACTTGGGAGTCCGATTCAATGCTTACATTGTTCAGTCGAATCAGTCCCTTCTCCAAAATTACCGTATAGTTCTGTCTCGAGGCTTGACGAGCAGTTTAACCTTCCATAGTAGCCCAGAATCCAGATTCCTTTGTGGTCATGAAAGAGTCCACCGAAACCAGCTTTGCCGGAGCTCTCCTACGAGCATCCATCAGCATTAAGTTTCAGAAACTCCAGCTACAACAGGGGGAACCCAACGTATTAGTGCATTGTGAAGCACGCCATTGTGAAGAGGGCACTTGAATGCCTCATTCATTTCAGAGGCATAGGCAATGATGTTCGTGTAGCTAGAGTAAACATTGGAATTCAAGTTGTCGAAACTTTTATTATTTCAGTCTTTCCAAGTTTGCCACAGAGAGACAACCCACTCCATTAAAATCTGGGCATGTTTTTTCAATAGCCATTGAATGCCAAACTCATGACTGGATTGCATCCAACCTCAAGTTGAAAGGTAAGTCGGGATGTGTACAGCAATGTTGGATTTCAATGGAGTGGGTTGTCTTACTATAATACTATGAATCGTTTTACTTATTAGACCACTCTTTGTTGCTTAACATCTTAGCCTGGCTTGTATGGTTGGACTAACAGTAAAGAAACAAATAGTTTCCTTTTATTGTTAACTCCACGTCCTCTGGTATTTGATATTCTATGTTTTTTGGTTTCATAGGGGACGGATATGAAATCCTAACCGCAGAAACTTCAACCAAACAAGATGCCACCAAGGCTTTATACATGGTACCCCAAAATTTAGATTCCAACCCGATGCTTTAATCTAGACACCATTTGAACAGGGAACCTCTTTCCCACTACTAGGGAAACGAATAGGAGAAATGTGTGTTTATCCTTGATCCATAACTGCAGGACTTTGACAACAGTGTTGGAAATTTGCTTATATTATTGTATGAGCTTCTCCAATTCTGAGTCGCTGTTGAACACGGTGGAAAATGCATGTATTTATTTGAAGTCAAAGTCTTAATTCCAATGCATTTTACATCTTTCTGATCTGTAGGTGTTTGGACTCCATACTTCATGCTGAACACAAAAACGTTTTAGAGGAAATGCGATTGGACTATAACCTGACCCAGTCCGGGGAGAAGAAAAGAACTAGTGTCAATGGTTCAGCTCGTTCAGAAAGAGACAATGAACCCAAGGGAAATGAATTTGAATCATCTATAGAAAACAAGGGTGGGACTGGGAGCATGGAAGAGTACAGGGAAGACAAGATTGAACCCGACATGCTAGCAGCTTCAACTTTTAGCTTAAACCTGAGATATCTGTTGGGGTATTTGCCCAGAAGCATCAAGAGAAATTCCTTGAAGGAGTCAAGGTTAGTTCCATTCTTTTACCGCAACAATTTTCATTATAAGACTGGAATAGGTTATGAATACGGTTGCTTCTGTTGGAATATGGAGGAACTCCAACAGTATATCCTCAATGTAGCAAGTTGTTGGTGATTAGTTTTCATGGACTCGTTAGACTGGTCATGATGTTTGCTGTTGACTCAAGGGGCTTTAGGATGATTAGTTGTTGTATCAAGCAATAATATTCTCATGTTCTGTGTATTGAAGAAATGCCTAAACGATGATACGAGATATTGTTAGACACTATGGAGCACGGGTACCGGTACGCGGTACGGGTACGGGAAATGGCAAAACCCCAAAAAAGTAGGGTACGGGTACGGCGAATATATATATAATTTTTTTTCTATTTTTTACTGCATAAAATGAGAAAATGAGAGAGGAGAGGAGAGTCCGAGAGAGAGAGAGAGAGAGAACTTGCGGTTTGAAGCCCTAGATCTCCAGATCGCTGCCCCTCTCTTTTTTTTTTGATCGCTGACTCTCTCAGTCAGTTAATGTGTATATAGTCAAAAAGACAAATAAATTACACAATAAACCCATATTTTATAATTATTTACAAAAAAATTCCTGAAATTTTGAAAAAAAATCATTTTGGGTTAAAACGTACCCAATGCCGTACCCTTGACGTACCCATGCCGTACCCAAAAATATCAAAAGTACCCGATCCAATTTTGCCGTACCGGGTACGTTTTTGCCGTACCCATGCCGTACCCATACCCGTACCAGTACCCGGTACGCGTACGGCGACATTTTTGAAGTACCCTTGCTTCATAGGTTAGACACTATGAATAGCATTATGGAACCATAAAGAAACATTCAATGTGGCTTGTCCGAAGGATCAATGTAGGAGCTATGGAGCTCAATCTACTAGAACACTAGTGAGAGGGTTGTGGGCCCTAGACACGCAACGAGATGCAAGATGCCCACTATTTATAAATTGTAGAAGAATTGGATCTAAGTGAGAATTAAGTTCATAAATATTAGTAGGTTTTATTGGTTGAGTTGTTCACTTAAAATACATAAGATTGGCCTACATATTGAGAGGGATATAACAGTTATAGGTAATGGTCAATTTTGAATTTAACATCAATTTTTTTTTTTCATTTTACAAATTTAACCAAAATAATACACACCCCACTCTCATGCCGCAGGTCCATTTGAAAGATATCAATCATATCTTCACAATGAGTCTAATATTGACTATATTTGAATATTGTCACAAAATAGTGATATGATAGTTACTAAACATTTTCACCTATTCAATTTTTTGTGAAAGTTTTTTGATGCTATATGTGGAATTCAGAAAAATTGGGATGGAGTTGTAGATATATTTATGGAGGGAACTTTGTGAGATGAAAATAGAGATTTGTGATTGGAGTGGGGATGATAAGTGAAAGTCTCTATATACATTTTTTTAATTAAATAAAGATGAAAATAGAGATTTGGGTCTCTATTTTGGTGGCTTGTGATCGATATAGAGGTAACGTAATAGAGAGAAAACCCCATACTAGGGTTAATTTCATTCAACGTAAAATATATATACAAGCTGTACAATAATTGCACTACGGTCCTAGATACTAAACTAATTACATGATAAGACAAATAATTACACTAATTACAAATAGACCCATCATCTAACACTCCCCCTCAAGTTGGTGCGAAGATATCAATCAAGCCCAACTTGAACACAATAGGATGAAAACTCTTGCTACCCAGCCCTTTTGTGAATATGTCAGCTAACTGATCTCCAGGCCTCATAAACGGCATACATATCAACCCCTCATTTAACTTTTCCTTGATGAAGTGTCGATCAATCTCTATATGCTTCGTTTTGTCATGTTGAACGGGATTATGAGCAATGTTAATGGCAACTTTATTGTCGCAGTAGAGTTTCATCGGAACACTGTCAACAAACCCCAAATCACGTAACAAAGTTTGGAGCCACAAGAGCTCTCAAACACCATGAGCCATAGCTCTATATTCCGCTTCTGCGCTAGACCTTATGACTACCGATTGTTTCTTACTTCGCCAGGTAATTAGATTACCCCCAAGGAAAGTGCAATAACCAGAAGTAGAGCGCCTATCATCCACAGAACCAGCCCTGTCAGCATTAGTGAATGCCTCCAATTGCAAATGACCATGATTAGAGAACAGAAATCCTCTTCCTAGAGCTGATTTCGGATACCTCAGAACACGATAAATTGCATCTAGATGTGAAGTACGAGGATCATGCATAAACTTACTAACAACACCCACTGTATAAGTAACATCTGGTTGAGTGTGGGCTAAGTATATTAGTCGACCCACAAGTCGCTGATACCTCTCCTTATCAGTATGCTCCCCCACATCTCCATTAAGATGATGATTCGCCTCAATAGGAGAATCTGCAGGTCTACAGCTCAACATACCTGTTTCTTCCAAAAGATCAAGTATATACTTTCGTTGGGAAATAAAGATACCTCTATTAGACCTCGCTACTTCCATTCCAAGGAAGTATCTCAATGACCCCAAGTCCTTAATCTCGAACTCTTGAGCTAGACGAGACTTAAGCTTATGAATCTCGCTAGACGAGACTTAAGCTTATGAATCTCACTCACATCATTGCCTGTCATTATTATATCATCAACATAAACAATAAGGACAACAATCTTACCATCACTTTCCTGATGATCATTGTATGATCTGCATGGCTCTACTGGTAACCAAAACTCAACATAGCCGTAGAAAACCTGCCAAACCAAGCTCTAGGTGACCTCTTCAGCCCATAAAGTGCCTTCTTCAATCTACACACCTTTCCCTCGCTTGTAGGAGAAGAAAAACCCAGTGGTATATTCATATAAACTTCCTCCTCTAAATCACCATGGAGGAATGCATTTTTCACATCAAACTGTTGAAGAGACCAAGTCAAGTTGGCAGCACACGAGAGGAGAGCTCACATAGAGTTCTTCGCTACTGGAGCAAACGTCTCCTCATAGTCAATACCATAAGTTTGAGTAAAACCTCTGGCAACAAGTCTCGCCTTGTATCTCTCAACTGTACCATCAGCCTTTTGCTTAACAGTGAACACCCACTTGCAGCCCACTGGCTTCTTCCCTCCTGGAAGTGACACTAGATTCCAGGTGCCATTCTTTTTCAAGGCTGTCATCTCTTCTACCATAACTCATTTCCACTTAAGTATCCTGAATGCATCCTGCCAATTCTGTGGAATTGATATAGAAGAAAGAGAAGAGACAAAGGCATGGTACGAAGGAGATAGACGGTCATAAGAAACAAACTGTGAGATAGGATGTTGAGTACAAGATCTAACACCTTTTCGAATAGCAATAGGAAGATTGTCAGGATCCATAGGAGGAGGTTCAATAAGAGAGGAATCATTACCAGAGGAGTCAGCTAAGGAGTCTGGAACTGGAGTAGGTGATTGTGATTGACAATGTGGTAACACACATGAAGACTTTCCATTTTTCCGTCTAGCATACCTTTGTAAGTCAGCTCCCTGCAGTCGTGGAGGTAGTTGTTCCTCAATGTCACCACCAATATCATGTGTTTCCCTTTTGGCAGATACTGGTTTCTCTCTGGGTTTTTTCCTTCTCCCCCTTCTATGATTATAGAACAATTTCTCCCCCTCACTATGATTATAAAAAGTAAACATCTCTTCCTCTTGTTGATGCTCCCCCTGAAGAGATGGTTTGGAGGGAGGATAAAAAACTTATGTTTCCCAAAAAGTAACATCCATAGAGACAAACATCTTCCTAGTATAAGGATTATAACACTTATAGCCTTTCTGGGTAGGAGAGTACCCAACAAAAATACACTTATGGGCTTTATGTCCAAGCTTGCCCCCAGAAGGTTTGGGGGCATGAATAAAACACACACAACCACACACCTTAGGTGGAAGAGTTGTAACTCGACAACTGCTTGGCAGACACTCAATGGGTGTTTTAAAATTGAGGACACTGGATGCTATGTAGCACGCACACGAATACGGACATGGACACGGGACACGACAATTCTAAAAAAATGGGGATACATACACGGCGGGGGATACGCCACATGTATAAATAAATAAAAAATAAATATATGTACATATATAAAAAAAAAATTATGAACCATTGTGTATATGAATAATTTCAAAAATTGTATAAAATTTTTTCAAAGGCATAATTACAGTTTAACCCAAATGTTTTGAATAATTTCATATTAACCCCAAAAATTTAAAAAATATTATATTTTGACCCCCAGCCGTGTCCTTGCTGTGTCCCCTATCAAAAAATAATAAAAATTATTGTGTCCCCGCCGTGTCCCCGTGTCCAATACGTGGACACGGCGCCCTTTTGGAGTGTCGGTGCTACATAGACTGGATGGCATACGGTTGATAAGATAAGTGTCAGTTAAAATAGCTTTTCCCCATAAGTATTTGGGAACATGCATAGTGAACAAAAGGGATCGAGCTACCTCAGCAAGATGACGATTTTTGCGTTCAGCGACTCTATTTTGTTGTGGAGTATCAACGCAAGTCGTCTGAAAAATAATACCATTATCATCTAGATATATCCGAAAAATCTTATCAATATACTCAGTCCTATTATCATTTCGAAGAATTTTAATGTGTATCAAATTGAGTGCACACCATCTTATGAAAAGATTTGAAATAGGAAAATACTTCATTTTTTGACTTGAGTAAGTACACCCATGTGACACGAGAATAACAATCAATAAAAGTAACAAACCATCGATAGCCCTTTAAAGAAGTAACTGGAGAAGGACCCCAAGCATCAAAATGGATAACCATAAATGGAGAATCACTTCGTTTATTGGTAGGTGCATAAAAAGAGCGTTTATGTTTCCCAAACTCACAGGCTTTAAAAAAAACTGATCCCTAGGACAATATTTAACTAAAGCAGGAAAGAGTTTCTCTAATATCCCAAAAGAGGGATGACCCAATCTACGGTGCCACCGATGTAACAAAGAAAGAGTGGAACTCATATCTGCTTGGAGAACTTGTCCACATGACAAAGATGGTTGAGATGGATGAGGTGCGTTCTCCAGATAATAGATACCACCATGTGCTTTACCACTGCCAATCACCTTCCCCGTTTCCAGTTCTTGAAAGACACAATGAGTAGGAAAAAATGTCACAGAACAGTTTGCAGAACAGGTAAAACTACTAACTGAAAGAAGGTTAGTAGCAAACTTTGGAATATGAAGAACTGAGGAGAGAGAGATAGAGGAAGAATAGTGAACGGAACCTTTTCCTGAAATAGCAGAGAACGACCCATTTGCAATTCGAACCTTATCCTTACCAGAACTAGTAGAGTAAAAATCAAACATAGAGGAACAACCTGTCATGTGATCTGAAGCACCAGAATCGATAATCTAAGGAATATCGGAGGAGGCAGTAAATGTACTAGCTGGAATACCTGAATGAGCAAAATAGGATGCAGTAGGAGTTGCTGTGGAAGTAGGAGCTATAGTAGAGGAAGAATCAGCCCGAGCCATAAGACGCCTGAGAGCTTGCATCTCCCCCTGAGAGAAACCGCCAACAAAATCACAAGGTGACTGAACTCCTGTACTGAGCCAGAATCAGATAAGGTGGCAAACTTTGAAACATGTGCTTGGGCCTGAGAACGCCCGGGACCATGACTTGGACCTCCGCGTCCACTGCCTCGCCCACGAGAAGGACGACCATGTAACTTCTAACAGAAATCCTTGGTATGTCCAGTGTTGTGGCAATAATCACACTGGAGTGACATACGGTCGATGGTCCCACTGCTAGTACCAGACTGGGACTTTCCACTACCAGAACCAAACCATCCCTGCTGAATAGCAACCAAGGCAGAACGATCAGAAGTAGGTGTTTGCAATATAGCACCTCTTCTGCTGAACAATGGCATAGGCCTCTCCCAAAGACGGAAACGGAACACGACCCAACACTTACACTCTAATTGGATCATACTCCACATCAAGACCAGCAAGAAAGTCATACACATGCTTTTTCTCTATTCTTTTTAACCAAGTAGCAGCATCAACGGAGCAGACTGCCTAAAACCCCTGATAATAATCAAATTCTTTCCATGCCCCACTGAGATCAGCAAAAGATCCAAAGTACAAAGTCTCTTCCTCAACTCAAAACACTGAGCATCATTACCCTGTTGAGAATAAGTTTGGTTGGCAATAGTCCAAATTTGAAATGGAGTGTCAAGAAGCAAGAAAGGACGACGAATATCAGCCTTCATAGAATTGAATAACCAGGTCATGGCTAAAGATCGCTGAGATTTAAACTTCTTGAGTTTAGTAGCAGCAGTAACAGGGCCTTCAATGAACTCAGACATCCCTTTAGCCTCAATAGCTAAAGTAAAAGTACGAGACCAAAGTAAATAATTTGTTCCATCCAGTTTGATGGGACAAATATCCAGTGGAGAGTTATCTAGAGTCACAACCTTACTCATGCCATCCTTGTCCTCAACCTGAGCATCTTTATCTTTTGAATCCGTCGACATAGTCGGTCAATAAAATAACAACGAACCAGCAAACTGAACAAGCGAAATATAACCCAGAAGTAGCAGATAAAGAAAATGAAGCCCACTGACTCACAACCCAATTCTCTGTCCGGTTTATATACCTGTTGGCGAAAAACACAGTCGGCGAAAGAACTGATCGGCGAGAACAGGAGCAGAACTGATCGGTGAGGGAAAAAAAAACGATGGCTACAGCAACTGAATTGGCAGTGACAATAAGTGGCGGCAAAGGCGTCGGTGGCAAGCCCAAGGAATGACGACGCTACTCAAGCTGATCGACGGCAACAGAAAAACAATAGCAGCGACAGCAAAGCAGATCGACAATCTGGGTAATCGAGGCCGACGTAAAAAACCTGAGAACTGGATGATTGTGATCGACGGTGATGTCAGACGCTGACAGATCGATGGCAGTCCTCAGCACGTCGGCAGCGGATTAGTGGGTCGTGGCTAGTAGCAGCGGTGGTGCGCTTGTTTAATCGAAAGCTCTGATACCATGATCGATATAGAGGTAACGTAATAGAGAGAAAACCCCATACTAGTGTTAATTTCATTCAACGTAAAATATATATACAAGCTGTACAATAATTGCACTACGGTCCTAGATACTAAACTAATTACATGATAAGACAAATAATTACACTAATTACAAATAGACCCATCATCTAACAGCTTGCATTGGAGATGCTCTAAGGCACTGCAACAATAGAAGCTTGTCAGGTACTTTGTCAGCATAAGAGCATCCACAATGTAATAATCAAAATTAGATAACCAAAATTTGCCACATCACCTTTTGGTTATCCATTTAAGACATTGCTAAGGTTAGCAATGTAGAGGTCCACAATGTAATAATCAAAATTGGATAACCAAAACTTGCCACATCACCTTTACAAACGACAAAATTCTAAAAAATTAAAAATTGTGATAAAAATAATAATTAAAAAAAAAAACAGTTTAGTGAAAAACATTTTTTTTTAAAAAAAAAACTCTTTTTTCAAAAAGAAAACAAATTTTTTTTAAAAAAAAGTTTTTAAACATTATTTTTTGAAAACATTTTTGAGAGAGAGAGAAAGAAGGGAAGAGAGAGAAGGTTTTGTTTAATGATGGGTGTACTTGATTAAGAAAATGTGGGGGCCATTAGATTTGATTATTGACAAAAGATTGTTAGTTTTGATTATTCAAAGGCCAAAATTTGATGAGTTGCTAAGTTTGGTTATTACAATGTAAGCATTTTTTTAGCAAACATTGTTAACTTTAACAACTTTTTAATTTTGATTATTACATTGCGGATGCTCTAAGCCATGCAAAGAGAAAGCCACATCATCAAACCAAGTGCAAAAACGACCTTTTGGCTCATTTCACAATTGCCGTGGTCTTGTCCAATATTTACAATAGATGCCACCATTGAGGTGCCGGGGAATCTACATAGGACGGAGTACGAAATTTTGTCCATGCTACTCACGCTTTATAGATTGGAAGGACATTTTATGTCTGATTTTGTTCAAAGTTCTCAGAAATTGTAGTATATCCGTAGTCACTTACATATGCACCTATATAGCTTAGGAAATAACATAACTCAAAATTTCTTGTTAGAACTTACGTAAAGATAGCACCATACTAGATACTTGAACCTATACTATTTTTCGATGATGTCTAAAAGTTGTAAGGTTATCTCGAGCAAGCTTAACTGCACAATGTAGAATTATGGTACTGGATATTTAGGTTAAAGGACAATATAAAACTAGAATTCGTATTAAAGAAATGGCACTAGATGGTGAAATCTTAAAGATGAGAAGTTAGAGATGTGTTAGAATAAGTGCTTAAGGTCTAATTTGAAATTCTGAGGGTGACAGTAACCAGATGTGTTGTATGGTGGGCTGCTTTAAAAGAAGATAGAAAGAAGTCCTTGGAGAATCGAAGAATAGAGGTCTGTTACATCTAAAGAAACTTGTTGGTGGAATGACAACTTTCAAGTCATAGTTAAAACTTAAAACAATTTAAGAATGCCTCAACAATTAAATTAATGTCTGTTCCACAAGGAGTGCGCCTGTTTTGAGGGTGTTTCCTTATTCTTTGTTTGGGCATTTTGAAATACATTTAATCGTTTGGACTTTGGTGAGTCTTCACATGCATCGACAAAGCTTGTGTTATGTAGGAGTTGTTCTTTTTAAAGTTGTTGGAGAAAGGGGAGCTTCTTTTTTGTTCATAGATGCCACTTGTATTTGTGCTTTGGTTTTTTTGTGTTCTTTATTCTTTTGTGTGTATAACTCTAGTACACACAGCAGGGTCTTTTTCAGTATTCTGACTGAATATTGTTGGGAAACCATTTACCCATTTGTGTATTTACAGTTTTTTGTGTGGTAATTTCTTCAAACATGATTCCTTTTGGCAAAGTTCTTATGAGAACAATGCATGCACTTAATTACAAGTTTGATGGTTGTACAGTTTACTAAATCTCATTATTTAGGCCGTTCTACATTAGACTAATGTTAGTTCATGCTTTAGCTGGATCTAGCTGACCATGCGAAATTGACTGTAGAATTGCTGTGGCCACTCGTTTCCAGCGTGCTTTCGTACAGCTTCTTTGTAATGCTCAGTTTGAAGAACTGTCAGCCAGGGATTTGATGTTGACATCTGCATTGAACAGTGATTATCTTCTTACTCTGCCAGTTTATGTTGACTGGAAGAGGGCATCTGAGTCCAATGCTATAATATTCAGGTGAGTTTTGGGTACATTGTGTCGATATGGATCTTCTCAAAGCTAGGGTAGAGAACTTTTGGCAATTGACATCATGAAATGTTACAGTCTTGCAGTTATAATGGAAGGGCATGAATCCAATTAGCCTATTGGAAGTTTTGAACTGTGTGCCAGGAAGCTATAATTCCCTAGAGGATTATGTTCGCAAATGTACCTTCCGAAGAAACCAAGTACACCTTAGTTCCAAAACGGTCAATTTGCGCTTGATTGGTAGAGTTTCCGTTTTTGTTTTTAAAGTATTAGTAAACAGCACAGAAAAACTGTATGCTATTATCTTTTTGTTCTTTTGGTTTGTGTAAATATTTGCAAATCAAAAAATTCTCAATGTTCCACAAACAGAAACTGTGACCACCAAACACGGAGCCACGTGGGTGAAATAACCAGAGCTTGTCATGCAAGCATCTGCAATCGAAACTGGGGAGAACAAAACCTTATCCTCTCTCCTAAATGACAAATTTTGGAGAGAGTGTATGTTTAGCAACTCAATAACATGGGTCATAATGCTCGTAGAAGTACGTTTTACACAGATAATTTGATCAATACTATTAGATATCATCTCATGTTTCCCTGAAAGTAATTTGTTCTGGTGTTGTAAGCGTAGAAGCCTACCTCTAGCTTACCACAATTTACCGGTTGTCTTGTTCCCTCTTTATGTTGTTGTTCCTCATATTGTAACGATCAACATCCTAGGTGACATGCATTTTGGGACGTTGTCAGTGGTGGCTCCAGAAATCTTTAGCAGGGTGTTCAAGAAAATGCAAAAACTGTACAAGCTCTATAACAATAACAAGAAAAAGTTAAATAAAAAATCTGATATATTAATATCAATGGTCCGACAATGCCCGATGAGTTTTCATATATTAGTGAGGGTAAGTTTACCCACTTTAAATGAGACCTTTATCGAGTCTCAATTTGATGAGCATAACTGTTCGTTTTATTCAAATGGATGTATTAAGAGACCATACAAAAATTCAAGTCACTTGCATAACGCTAAGTGCTTGATCTAAAAATCCAATTCCTTGATCAAAATTAATTGTGTAGGGTGTTGAAAATTAATTGGGTAGGGTGTTCAATGTAGTGGGCAAACCTAAATATGTAAATTTTTTTTCTCCAAAACTTGCATACCCACAACAAGCTGTGGCGCCGCCAGTGCGTTGTCTAAGAAATACATGGATTCTTGTTTGATAGCTATAGAGTTTGGAACTTGTTTTGTGTCATGTTTGGTAGTCTGCCGTGTTCAATGTGTAAGCTTCTTGCTTTTAGGGGGTCCTGATGCCTCATAAAATCCAAAAGGAAGAATTGAAAGACTGTGATTTTGTGGGTTTTATAGATAGTTTCGTGGGAGTTGACTTGGAGGACCTTTGAGACCGTATAGCACCCTTTTTAGTGTATGTGAATCATGTGAAAGTCTCTAAAACAAAACCGAACCACATGTAAAAAGTACGAACTCAGTCTACCACCCTCGCATATACATGTGAACGACACACCCAAATAAGTGTTGTTGTTTCTACTCTAAGCTTTTTAGTCGAACAAGGGAGAGTCATGGTAGAGACACATTAGGATGTTAGAATTCATTTTTAAAAGAAGTTGAGGCATGTTCAAAACAGCCAATGCGTAGTTCTTGAATATTTATCTTGTGATTCTTATTTTTATCTCGTTATAAGATACATATTATTTGTGCCGTATGAGCCTGTTGATATCATGCCCGTGTCATGTCTATTTTTGTTCCTAGAACCGATTAAACTAAGCCTTGTGTCCAAATCGTTTGGTGTTAGCTACATGAATCATAAGCATTTATGATTCATTTCTTGTTGTCAAGGCGATATGTCCCTTGGATATACATTCATAAAGAGCATGCTGTCCGGCTACCTAATGCACAAACTCTCCTCCCTTATCCGGATTGGGGACCAGCTGTTTGGAAAATAAGACACTGATCATGGCACTGGCGAAGATACCTTTGAAATAGAATGTGATAAATTTTGATTTTGGTCCTCTTAGAATGTCTCATAAAGAACCAAATCTACATAACTACATCATTGCTGAAGCCTTGCTTTACTTGACGGTTTATGATTCACAATTAGAAGGGAGGATGTGATCTTCTGGAAGTACCGATAGTTTCTTCTTAAGTGTGGGTTACCATGCTCTAATCTTCTGTGGTGCAAAGGCTTCTTTTGCATGTAATAGTATTTAGATGCTGATAAAGATTTCTTCTTTTGTTTTAACAGTTTTGCAGCCCGTGGTTAGAATTTGATCATTTGGATTCCGTCGAATTTATGTTCTGTGTGTCGTACTTTGGATTAGTCTTTTGCTAGTGCATTGCATGTTGCATGAGAAATGCGATGTCTTTGTTTAATATTTCGTGGGGTTCATTTGACTTTTACCCTGTAAACTACTCAACTTTTGTCTATTTTATCCCTTAACTATCAGTTGCACATTTTTCAACCCTTAACTGTCAAGTTTAAATCTGTTGTGTCCAATTGACAACATTTTCCAAATTATGAACAAAGCTTGTAGCACATGATGAGCACGGGCTTCATCTCTTCGACTGCTGCAAGTTGCTACATGCATGGAAATTGTATTATGCTGAGAGCATCCTTGACGAAATTGAACCCATGCAAGATGCTCTTGTATTGATTTGGATGGGAAAATGTCAAGTTTCTCTCCAATTTGGTAGGCTGAAGTCTGGTGCACATCATGCGCGGTGGTCTTCATCGATAATTTAGACTGATGTTGGTGATTGAGTGCAAATCACTGAACTAGTCTTTTGTAAATGGCGAGTGCCTGTTTACGTTTGCCATCCTCTTGACAAATATTCCTGAACAAAAATGTACAAATAGGTTGAAGTTGCCTTGTTGTAATACATTTTATTTGGCTGATATATATTTTCTGGAGAACCTTGTCAGTAATCTTTTGTCTTGATTATTTTCAACCCTAATGTTCCTTGTGTGTGATTATACACCCTTTTGGTGCCCTTAATGAATTTGGCTTCCAAACAAAAAGAAAGATGTCTGTTTAAAGGAGTCAGAGGATTTGCACTGCTAAAGTTGGAGTCTTTTCTACCAATCTTCTACCTTGTTCAAGATGAGAAAGACAAGATAAGCATAAATGTGTTAGTTAACCCTAATGGATATTCATCATTTGGTTAAGGCTGAGAAACTTACAATGACAAAAATACTGTATCAAACAGAACAATTAGAAAGACTACATTACCGGTGACTTAAACTCAAATAACCCATAACCCGAGTTACTACGAGGAAGGGAAGAAAGGGATTTTTTTTTCCAAGAGGAATGTTTTGTCTTCAAGTTGGCTGACCTAGTAGCATGCACTATTATTCCATAAAGCACCAATCACAATTTTGTTCGCGAGAGTTAACATTTTCAAGCTGTTCTTCTGTAAAACATTACGATCTTTTGTTTTTTACTTAATAATGTTTGCTGCTAAGCTTTTACCTAGCCTGCATTGGTAGTTCATCTAGAGTTAGTATGTTATAATCTTTGATGTTACAGGCGAGGTTATGCAACGGAGAGGCAGAAGGGCTTACTACTTGTTGACAAATTGGATTATTTACAGTCAAAACTGCTGCAAGGAATTTTTTTAATCATCTCCAAGCCATTAGCAAAAGTTGGAATATGGATAACTGAGGTAATTTCTTTAATTTAGAGGAATTTGCTTTCTCCTATAAAGCAGTATCATAGTATTACTTTAATTTATTGGAGAAAGCGGTATCATAGTATTGCTTTAATTTTTTTTAGTTTATCTGCTTGCACATGCTAAGTCATGTCTTTTTTTTTTTTTCTTTCTCTGCTGCTTGGTTTTTATTGGAGCAACTTTATGCTGCTATGGGATATTCTCAACATCATCCTATATTCCGTAAAGAGATATCCGCCAATATATTTTCGAATGTCATCCTACATTTTTGTATTTCATATTTCCATTTCAAGGTCATTCTCTCAAAATCATCCTACATTTTTGTCAAGTTCGACATGTTTTCTTCTGCTGCTTTAGATCAGGCCTTTAAGAGCGCATATCAGGGACAAGATGTACAAATTTGGTCTGAGAGAGCTAAGCTTTGGCTGAAGAAACTGACCGTTCTCCAGCAGACAAATCCTTTCAGTGAACAAAGTTCTGATAACCTACTACAAGTTGACCAGTTATCAGATGATGAACTTCCTATTTGGCTGGCAGCACAAAGGGCAGTAACTCGATATGAAGGGATTCTCTCACCCATTGGACCCCGTGGCAGGCTCTTAAGGAAGTTCCTTATATGGAGTGGACTTATCTCACCTATGCCAAGAGAATCATTTGACCTTGAATCTGATGTTACTACTTCTGAACCATATTTAAGGTTGGTTTAATTATCCCAGCCACCCTTCCTGCAGCTTTTTTCATTCTTTGCAGCCTTTTGTTCTACTTGGGACAGGAAAAATTCAATTCCATTATGCTGTTGTAAATTTTATTACCATGGTGCATTATAAAATTGTTTTTGCAGCAAGGGTATTTCCCATAGCTGCCATATTGGGTTTTGTTCATTGAGGCTGTGCAGTTGAGAATTGCTTTTCATTTTATGTTCTTTAGTTTTGTTCTGCAATTTGCAGGATTTTACTATCCTGTTAGTGCTCATCACTTGTTTCCATTAACCGGGAAGTTAGTTTCTCCCCTTACTTTTTCTCTTTAGTTGAGAAGATCCTCTTTACCTCAATTCCTGTGAATCTAGCTCATTAGATATGAAGATCTTGTGATTCATTAGTTTATGCTATAACATATAGGTTCTTAGGCACTCTGGGAGCGATGCATCTCACATGTGAAAATGATAGGCAGTAATTTTGCTCATTCTATGCTCAAAAGAAAGCAAATACATGGCGTTTTTTTGTACATATACGCAAATTTGTAAATGCAGGAGTCAAAGTATGTGACTATGCATGGACCCTAGGAGGCGGTGAAAAGAATGGACAAAAACTATCGTTTGAACTCTCTAACCCACTGAGTAGGACCACATTAGAAAATGTATTTCAGTTATTACTATTCTTCTTCATCCTGATATTTCCGTCAGATGACATAATGCAAAACTGTGTCCTTCATATTTCTGTATTCCGGATTTGTTTTCTGAGTACATCCCAAAAATCGGGATAATTCCTACATTATTCTGGATTCCAAGTTATTCTGCATTATTATGGCGTGAGAATTCACTTTTCTAATGTTTTAAGCAATATTTTGTGTTTCTATTTAAGTCCTGTGTTGTGAATTCCTCAATAGACTGACTTGCTGGTATATTTTTTTGATTAACACCTTAATTCTGGAACTATTTGACAAATGTGTAGCTGCCGAATCCTGATTGTGTTAGTATGTGTTGGATGACATTAGTAAGACCTTGTATGTTCTAAAATCTGTCAACTATTATCTCAAGAACAATCAAATTAAATTGTTTATTTCATGTAAAAGGTTCTAAGATAAACTTAGTTTACCTTCTGAAACATTTTGTTTCAAGCAATGTGCTAAAAATCCCTAGGCGCTAGTCGGGCGGAAAAGGGGCGCACTAGGTGCTGACTAATCGGATGCCTAATCTAGGCGTTGGACCATCGCCTAGTGCCTAGGCGGGGACTAGTTGGCCTAGATGACCGAATTTTCGAACACTGGTTTCAAGACAAGCAGGCCTCTACTTTCTAACGGGATGCATGGGGGTTCAATTTTTACTTACAGATTCGACCAAATTCTGGAAAGCTAGGTTTAGACTCATATTTGTGTGAAATTTGAAATTTTAGAGTTAGGAGGTATTTTCTCCAAATTAAAAGAGCTACTTAAGAACAAAGATCCTTCTAGCATTTGACCTTGGTTAATTGGTGATTTGCTAAAACATGTCTGATATAGAAGGATTGCTTACCCAGGCCAAGTTTCTTATCGAGGATAACACTTGGTGATTTATGGGAACCTGCCTCGAGGAAACACTTTGGAAACGATCTCTGGAAAAGGTTGAAGACTGCTATTTCCATCCTTTTCTCGCAATCAATTCTCCAGGTATTTTTCTTACATAACGCCTTTCTTTAGGTATTTTATTTTGGATATATATGAGGACAGATTGTTCTGTCTTCCTTATTCATTCTCTTTCTCTTTTGTTGCTAAAATAATAGCAATGTGTAAATTAATTCATTGAAAGAATCTATTCAAAGATCTTTTGGACACCATCTGTAGTACACACATAATCTTGGTATTAAGAATATATGTGTTGCAATGGAAACTGGACCTTGATTATTGGAGCAAATCATCTGATGTGGACATTTTAGGGGATATCATCACCTTTTTGTACTCTTGTGGGTGTTGGTTGAAAAGTGCAGGGCTAGCTTTGAATCTCATTTTGACTATATGTGTGCAATTATGGGTCTTGGACCTCCCAACGCTCTTGCTCATGGGTTATTGCTTATAAAGCAAAATTGAACTTATTTTTCATGGGTGCTCCCCGGGAAAGTTAGGGTGCCTGGTTATGTGACATTAGCAAAAATCATATCAGGGACACAATAGTTCCATTGTGTAACCAAGCCCAAATCAGCCAAGTATCCAAAACTTGTCAAAACACGTCAGAATGTGAAATGGTCGCCCAACCCACGCTCGAGCAGGGTTGGGCACAGGTTATGGCCATTCCTTCAGTACTTCTTGCTCTTTGTTAAAGTCCCTTCTTCCATTGTTTTTACATAGTAGCTTGTTTAGCTGAGCTGAGGGTTTCGTTCTTTGTTTTATTCCCTTGTAGCTCTTTATACCTGTCACTTTTGTATCTGCATCACTTGGAAATACTCCTATTTCAAGTGTTCTACTTGGCAAACGGGTTTGTTTTCAACCAGGAGCCAGCATTTCAAGAACTGATTTTACTTTTCACTGAGGAAAGGGATGAGGGAGAAACTGAAGATACAGCTGAGGTTCCTTTGTTGCAGTTGAAGATCTATGAGAGAATTCCTATTCCAGATTTACCAGTAAATACTTATGCTCAATGCATGTCTATGACTCTGTTCTTCCAAATATTGTTCTCATCAAATGTGAATTAATTCTTTTCAGTAATGAAATATTCACCTTTCTTCTTCACATTTTCAAATGGACTATTATGTTATGGTACTTTTTGCTTGTCTTTGCAGGTTATTTTTCCTCACAAAAAGCTCTCTTTTCGTATCCTAGACACGGTATGTAATGAAAGGTTCATTTTCAGTGTTTGAGAGGTTCTCTCATTGAATTTCGTAAAGGGATTATAAACTCGAGTCAAACAACCCACAGCTATGTATTTGTCTAATTATTGTGTTGTTTGGGTGCGCATGTGTAATTCACAATTTGATTATTGTGTTGTTTGGGTGCGCATGTGTAATTCACAATTTGATATAGGGCTGTTTTATTTACTAATTTATATCTGCCTTGACCCTTATGAAACAGTAACAAAATAACCTTTCTACCTTGACCTGATGATCTATTATTTGGAATCAATGTGGATGCCAAGAGTGGTGATAAGTATGCTGCAACTTTTTTTCATCGTAAGCATGACGTTTTCTTAAGTAGATCTTCCAACTACGGTTATCGCTTGATATGCTGAATAGCCTGGCAAGATCGTTCTTTACCACAACTTGGGGGGGGGGGGGGGGGGGGGGGGGGGGGGGCAATATGTTTTTTGGTGCTAGCTTAGGTGGAACCCCAACGCACTACCTTAGTGAGAGTCTATAATCACATCCACGAAGAATTGGAGACCTTGAAGTGCTATGAGAGTTCATTGGCATGTGGAAGTGCTATGGAAGAGCTTCATCAACTTGGGGAAGCAATGGGTAAAGCTTGAAGTTGCGAGATCTTCATTAACTTGGAAGAAATGCTATGGTGGAGCTTCAGGGGCATGAAAAAGCAATGGGCAAAGTAAGAACCAAGAAGGAATTAAGAGGAGTTCATGTGTAACCTTCGGAGGCCATGGTTAGACTCTGGTCATGGTTGACCATTGCTAAGGTCCAGAGACTTAGTAACCTTAGTTTTTCAGTGCTGCGGTCAACCACCCTAGTGTCGTGTGTGAAAATGCTAAAGTCCAAAGAGTTGTAGTTCCCATTTCCTAGTTGGTCAACCAATCTTGAGTTGTGGTTGACCATCCTAGTTTTGTAGTATACCATTTTGTTGAAAGAAACACAAAATATAGCCGTTGAAAGACTTGGCTATAAATGTACCCCCAAGACCCCATTTGGGAGTCATTGATAAGAAAAACCTATGTAAAGTGACTAGACTCAAAAAAATATATCTGGTACCATCTACAATGGTTCTCATAACCTTTTGTGAGATTGTGGTATATCTGTCACCATTGGTTTACACTGTAGAGGGCTTGCTCATAGAAGAGTTTTTGAGTTCCCATTGACCTTGTATTTCTTATCTTAAGCAATTTCTTGTACCTGTTATTGGCATCAAAATTTTTGCAAACCCTACTTGGTCTCACACAGAGACACCAGACTAGGTCTAAGTGATCATTAACTTGTTAACTGATAAATATAGGTGGTCGTATTTGTTGGTTTGAGTTGATCCAAGAGGGCTATAATTTGTTTTCTTGATTGAAATTCGGTCATGTTATGAACGAGCCTTGTTAAAATCTGCTTGTAGGTGTTTTTAGAGCTTGTCCCACATTGGTTACATTATCACCTCCAAACCTTATATATGTGCTCGGGCGGCCTTTCCAATTATTGTCAACCAATTTGAGTCGGATGCTTTAACATGGTATTAGAGCTAGGCTTTCAAAGGCTTTTGGACGAGACTCTCTTGATCAACTGCCTTTTTGTTTGTGCTTTTAGAGCACCTTGTTTTCCTTGTGATCCCTCCGTTATGTATTCTTTGTTTACCTCTCTACATGCTTTAACAAGACGAGCATGTCCCACATTAGTTGATTATGATCTCCAAAACTTGTATATGAGTTTGCCCCCCCCCCCACTCATTGGCGTTTCGATTTGAGTTGGATGCTTTAGCAGAAGAAACTCCAGTTGGGAAGCCGTGAGTGGATGTAGGCACAAGGGAGTGTCGAACCAGTACAAGTTTCTTGCTCGTCTTGTTCACATGGTCATGCTCAAGTTGCTATATTTTAGAATGGATGCCGCATCAGATGAATACTTGATAATCATATATTGTTCTTCAATGCTTGGTTGAATACTTGTCATTTTTGTACTTTCAGTGTTGACACTGATTGCTATATACAAGTACTCATTTCTCTAAGAATTTTGAGTATCACATTGTTGACATAAGATTGGAAAGGAAATGTAACCGTTACATACAACATGAGAATGTGGCTTCTAGTTTAAATGTTTAATGAAGACTACTTTTGTTATTCTTACAAGATGTTTTGGCATTTTGGGCAATCCTTCATGCTTTCCTAAGATGGAGGTCTGTGCCTGCACCCAATCAGCCAATCTAGCTCTAAGCACCTTGCATATTATGAAGTGGATCTATTTGACAAGTCAACATATCAAATTTGTGTTAAACCAAAGTGGGTCTATGTGACAAGCTTTGCTGGCCACTCTAGTGGCTGATGTAAGCTTTTGTGACATATTCAACAGAAGGACACCATGAAAAGATATTACCTCCGCATTGTGATCAAATATATATGCTCCCTTTGTAGGTACGATTGGATGTTGCCACAAGCTTGGGACTTTTGGCGTACTTCATAAACTACAAGTTTGTGAACATCTTATCATCCCCGTATGTATGTTCTGTGCTTTTACATATTGCTTTGCCAATTGTTTGCAAGTTAACATGGATGGAAATACAAATTATACAATGCTTTTTGACATAGAAGGTACCAATGTCTCAGTGTCTATTGCTTATGGGTTTTTATGGCTTCAAAGGTGTCGAACTAAGTAACGACTTACGACGCATTTGTATAGTATTATTACATGGGCTAGTGCCTGGAACCTTTCCTGGTACTTCAGCTTTGTGGAGGTAGGTTCTCTTCTATTGTTCAGGTCGGGCGTCTTAGCAATTTTTTTGGAAAGGGTATCTTAGCAATTTTTTTGGAAAGGGTATCCGACTACGTTTTTCCCTCTTGTGATGGAACTGTTGAAAATGTAACCTCTATTTGCAAGCAAATGGAAGCGCATTTCAAAACAGACATTTTATTCTGCTCATATGAATTTCCTTTGTTCCATCCTCTTTTTACTTTTTTTTCCTGATTCCATCATTTAGACCCTAATTTAGATATATCCTTATATTCTGTAGTACGTAATGCTTCTTTGAACTTGATTGAAGTGATTAAGAAAGGTCAACTGGATGAGCAAAGAAAATGGGGTAAAGTCATCTAAATGGATGTTCTCTTGTGTGGAAACTTGTGGTTCGAAATGTTGATGGTATACCACTTATCTAGAATATATAACTGATATGCATCTTATTTTTGGCGGGGTTAATGTTGACGACTTTGTGTACTATTGACACATTAATTGCCAATAACTTCATTTTGGGCTTTACGTCTCGCAAATTTTCAAGTGCCCTTTTTTCCTGTTGGGGAGGGGGGATTAGTGTTAAGTTTGGTGTCTCATTTCATATTTACTTAAATGAGCCAGTCTGCCGGTGTTTGAATATCTCATCTTCCCCACCAAAACTTGGTCAGAAAATATTTTTTTAAGTTATGGTTTTTATATTTAGGTGGTCTGAAGATAGGAATAATCTTCACTAATTGAAGGCTTAAAAGATCTGGGATATGTTCAGCCTCATCCCAAAGATTTAAACTGCAAGAGAGTGACACAGTTTATTTCCTCATTAGTAAATTCTGAATGAAGAAACAGTCAAACTCCATCAATCTGATGCACTCATGGAAGATAAGATTGTTAGCAATAACTACAGTGTTGTAATGGGCACAATGAATCTTCAATAGGAGTTCAAACATCTATGCTGAAACCTAAAGGAAAGAGTGAGTATTGTCAAACCAGGCATGTAGAGACTGCTTTAGACCTTACATGCCTTTCACCATCGAAGTACAAGGTGCGCGCTACTGGAAACTACATATCTAGATCCATGCACACTTCCTTCTAACGATCTCTTTGAAAGAAGGCGAAGAACAATTGACTATAACCGAAAAGAATTAAGATGAGCCAAAAGAGATTAAGTCTGCCGATAAACATCCCCATGTGTCTGTGTATACTGTATACCCTCAGGCAATCATCATCAAAGGTCACTTAGGTTATGCACTCCAGCCTATTTTGAAACCATTTAAGTTCCAAAACATGCTCGGAACTGACATAAGGAACTTCAGTTTTTTCTTTTTCAAATTAGAAGCAAGTGTCCCAGGCTAATGCAACATGCTCAATGCAATTATCTGCTGTGAGCTTGGAGCAATGTTGCACAGCTTGGCAATTTACTCTGGTCTGATCCGCTCCACTCGGTTACCCCTTTGGATTAGATTTTTGGGAATATTTTTTGGGGATCAGATTGGATTTGGAGGCAACATTTAAAAAAATTTCAGAGTTCGGACCAGTCCACATACCTCCAAGTCTCCATTCCAATCCCTAGCCCGTTAATTAGTATATATTATACTATATGATATTTTTATTTTTACCAACAACTGTTATATTTTTGCAAAATATGTGTGGATTATGTTTGTGGAAATGTTAGATTTCGGTTCTTTGGTTTGGATGTTTCTTGGAATTCGAACTTTGTTGTAATTAAAAAAAATCGATTTTTTTTCATCATTATTGGCTTGAATTTGTAGTAACGAAAAAATATAGTACATTTATATTTTTTGTCTTGAAAATTTTCGGGCGCAGGGCGGGTATGGACGATCAAGGTGATTTCCCGTTCCCAGGACGGTTACAGATCAGATTCGGGGATTGAGGACTGGGATGGCCAAATCTATCCCCATCCCCCCACATGATTTGGGCATATTAAATAAAGTTAAAACATATTACCCTACACGACCAACCCCGTATTTTGACCGCTGAAATCACCAGCACAACATACATGTAACACCAAGAAACCTGGGAGTTCCCATGACAACTATTGACAAGGCATGGTGAGATATTTAAGTTCTTTGAGCTCCTCTATCAACACTAGAAAGGATTAAGGGAACTACAGGTTATGCTAAGGACCACTACCAACGAATGACCTAGGTTATGTGCCTATTTCCATGTCCATGACTTGGGAGTGAGGACTATGGCCAAACCTGTTTTGATTTTTTGATTCCTTGGTATTTCTGTGGTACAGTTAGGCATGCAAGTGGTTGATATGTGTTGGGTTTGTCGCAACATAGGGATTTGAAACACCTTCCATTACCAAAGAAACTATTTCTTGCCCATTTTGTTTTATACCGCATGCATTCTTGTGAGCTATGACTAATATCTCACTGAAGTACCATGAAAATGCTGTTAACTGGTGAAATATATCAAGTACTTGTAATTGTCAACGGGGATATTTGCTCCTTGCACTAATATTGGCTTTTTGTATTTGTAGGTATAATGCACTTGTGCTTGGGCTGCTATATTGTTATCTGCATGATCACTTATATTATTTGTCAGTGTGTAGTTTTTTCATTTCGTGGTTCACAAGTCAGGGGTCTGAAAAATATTTATCTTGCTGCAAATTTCCAGACAACTTTTGCTTGTGTGACCTGTGTTTATGTTAGCAAAACCTATTGGACAAGTTAAGAAGTATTTTACATGAAACCAAGAACATAAAAAGAATAAGCAACATTGATGCCCACATTGGGCACTTTATATCATGGATAATAAACTGAAAAACGACCTCGATGAGGACGAATAGCAAAGAAGTGGAACAGAAAGAGTATTAGTTCTTTAATTTGCTCTGTACGATATCCGCTGCAGAAAGAATTCGTTCACATTTTACATAGACATCTCTTTGGTGTGGACTAGGATTTACTTCTGGAGGTTGTTCCTCTCCAAGCGGAATCAGAATTTGTAGTTCTTTTTGCATCATGTTGAGTTTCATTCACGAGAATATTAACTGCACTTCTTGATTGTTAATACAGATCTGCTGTACTTCTAGATGTGATTGGAATCAGTGCTCTTATTATATATGTGACCCGTGTGGCTCTGGGTTACAAACAGACAAGGGATAGGTATCAGGTGAATTCAGAAAGTTTGTTTTGTACTCTGCGGACAACTTGATCTTAAGTAGAAGAGACGTATTTGATCTTCCAATTAACCTCTCTTTTTTGCTACCAAGTAATTTTCCTGAATACCTGCATTATTACAGCTTCTGGTCAACAAGACACTTTATGAGAAAACCTTAGCAAGTGGCTTCGGCTCAGTTCACTTTCTTCTGGATGCATCTGAACAGCAGCAAGTATGAAGCTTCTACTTTTTATACTAGATAGATAGAGGCAGGTGTTTAAATAGAGGGGAATTTTCCAAATGGGATGATGTTAGACAGCCTAAATGCTTTTTCTTTTTTTTATAGATTACTCATATCTTCCTTCTTTCTCTCTCTGTGTAGTACAAGGAAGCCATTTTGGCTTATGCAATCCTACTCAAAGCGGAGACTAGCCAGGTTTGCCTTGTCTTCTAAGTTTTGTATTTCTTAGCTGAGAAACATAGGACAATTGAAATGGTGCATCGGATATGTTTTTTGTGGTCATCAATGCAAATCCAGTATTACTTTCTGCGAGCATGTTAAGTCATGGTCTCCAGATTCTATTTTCGTAATGAAATAGAGCTATGTTATTTGAACATTTTAGTTAGTCCCTGACAAAACCGACGAAACAAAAGGTCACAAAAGGTTATTCGTCTGAATAGAAGCATGGCTACAGGAAATAAAGTTTATTTTGAAACTAAACAAGGAGCATGATTGTGGTGCAACCACGATTGGGATAGTCAGGGTCCTGGTTTATTGTTCTTAGAACCAAGCATTTTGTTGAACAGATGTACTTGCGTTTCTGTCGAATTTCCAATCCAAGGTTAATCTTGTAATTTAAGTCTGGGTGGTTTGGGTGTTAGAAATCTTGAAGTTTCGACAAAGTTCTGCTTGGAGGTGGTTGTGGGGATAGATTTTGTGGAAAAGTGGTTGGTGCCAAGTATGGGTCGTGTTTTTCTCTAGAGAGTGTTTGAGGTGAAGCCCCATTGTTCCCCTCGTCCAACATGTACCAACTACCAGGTAAATACTGATTCAAATCCTTGGGGTAGCGTCAAGGGGAGTGGGTAATGGAATATGAAACCGTTATTCTACTCCTAGAGGTTCGAATTCATGACTTCAAATATGCAAGACGCTATATTAGAAACCGTTATCCCTATATTTTCATTTCAAATATGAAGTGTTAGTTATCTTTGCTAATCATTAGCTCAATTTGCTGTTCGAGTGTATCACAAAGAATTGTTTTGCACTGCAGGCCGCTTGCCCCGAAAATGTTAAAGACAAGTGTGAGAGGTTTATGTATGACATGTTCGAAGAACAGGTAAAAACCCCGAGGGCATTACCTACTCTACTTTTTGCTTGTGCTTTAACTGATCATCGACTGAAAATTGCATGCAGGTTGAAATGCCAGTTGACAAGGCAGTAGATACGTTGGTTAGGTTGGGTCTTGTAACAACAAAAATTGATGATGACAAAGTTAGATTGCAGGCGATACCCTGCCCCAAGGCATATGACGTCCTTAAACAACGTTGGAATACTCTGCTCAGTTGAATTTGATTTCTGAATATTTATCTGCTGGGCCGATATAGTGCATGTGCTTTAAGTTTTGTCCACCTGTACCTGATACTGTCTATCGAAACAAAAGAAAATACGTCCAACACCCATCTCTCTCCCAGACGCTCTTCATTTGTTACATGGGACTTAGGCATGAGAATTGTAATAATCTTTGCTGCATTTGTGAGCAGCTTAAGACCGTACGTGGGGTAGGTAAATTCCTATGAGGGTTATCTTTACCAGTTATCACACTATTCTTCTCGAGTCACTTAATCCAATTATTCAATAGCTGTCAGGTACAAGCGAGTCGGAGCGACACCAACTCTTTGTACGAAAATAATCCTTCAGAAGCCAGTGGTATGATAGATTGTTTTTCTTGAAAGAATTTAGATTGACTCATTTACTAATGTCCCCGTTAAAGTGAAAAAAGGTCAAAGATGTCCTCGTTGATTTGTCCATTGGGAGTATTATAGTACGTTTTTGAGCTTGTGCCCGCTGGTAAAGTTTTTTTTTTTTTAGCCGCGCCCGCTGGTAAAGATGGGCACTAAAGATATAGTATGACACAAGGGTTTTTTGGCCGTAAAGCTAAAGCCTGGAAAGGAAGATAGCATGTTGCTTTGCGTAAATTGCTGCTTTAGAGTCTTGGAATCAAACCCATTTGTTGTATGTCATTAGATGCCCCATTTAAATAGTTAAAATGGCATTTTATTTCCTTTGTTGAATCTCTCATGGGCTGCCTGCGGCGCCCTTTCATGGGTCTGTTGGTGCCCTGGTGATGGATGGGAACCACTGGTTGATTCTCGAAAGTTCGGAGGAGGAAAATATAGGGTGACAACATGATTGAAACATGTATTGCTTTCGGGTAGAGGTTTTAAGTAGTACGTTCAACTACGTAAATCAATTTTTCCGCTTAAAATCTATATTACAAAACAGAGCGGTTTTTCTTGAAAATGTCTAGGCATATAAACAAGAGCAACCTCTACAACCGTTAGATCATTTCTTGCTAAATTTTAGCCATCAGATCATTTCTCGTAATAAATCTATCTCTATCTATTTTCACTTTTTAGGCAATGTATCTCTATATAAATGTTGCCTTTTATCATCCAATAGGAACAAAAAAAATCTCAAAATGATAACTGACAGATTACCTTTATCACATAAATCAATCAGGTAGAACTTATAATTTATTTAAGTTAATACAATGTTATATTCTGACGTGTCGGGCATATGCTAGTCTTGGATAAATGAAAGCATGTTTTTAGTACGAGTTAGCTTTGAGCTATCTCTCCAAAAGTTACGTCCTAATCAAAAGTTTGTAAGGTTCCACTGCCTAGTGCAGTTGGTAATCTTCCCTCCCCTCCCCTCCTTACAGGAGGCGGAGGTTTGAGCCCCCTTGGGGGCGGTTGGGGTCCGGAGCTATGGAAAGCTGCTGGACTTTTTCTGTGTTAATCTAACTCACCCTACTAATTCTCGCTACGTATAGCAAAAAAAAAAAATTCAAAAGTTTGTAAAGTCAATTCAACAATACCTGTTATCCTTCCCTTTTGCTTGCTTTCACTGTAGAATTTACACACTTTTCCTGTTTTCCATGATTATTTTGCAAAGGGATCCGAAGAATAAAGTAGATTTCTTTAAAACTCTCTCTCTCTTAATGGGTAAATAACATGTGATGAAATTAGACATAAGAGCATCCACAATGTAATAGTAATCAAAATCAAAAGATTGTTAAAGTTAGCAATGTGTGCTTACAAAAGTGCTCATATTGTAATAATCAAAATTAGCAACCTCCTAACCAATAATCAAATTTGGACATTTGAATAATAAAAAATAACAATGTGGGACTTCACATTGTTAATTTTAGCAACTCTCTAAATAAATAATCAAAAACTGACGTGACAAGTTTTGATTATTACGTTGCGGATGCTATTGTACTTAAGAAATTCACTCTTTTATAATAAAATTTAAAATGGAAAGCTATCAATTCTCAAATATTTTTGGACATAAAAGTAATAGATTTGTCCTTTCTAATCCACTAACACTTTTAGAAAAAGTGCCGTTTCGTTCTTATTTGAATTTTTTTTGCGTTTGTTCGTTTTGCGTCTAAATTTTTTGACTTTTTGATTAAGTGGTCCTTGTTCAAAATATTTAGGTAAAAGTAATTTTTTTTTTTTTACTTTTCCGTTTCGTCTCGTCGAGACGAATTAAAAAGTCAAAAAAATTTGGCGCAAAACGAACAAACGCGAAAAAAATTCAAATAAGGACAACAAAAAAAGTGAAAAAAGTTAATGGAACGGGAAGTTTGTTCAACGAGTAAAAAATAAAAGGGTATTAATAAATTTGGGGAGTGATTTTGTCACTTCCCTTTTTGTTAATGCCACTCCCCTTTGTGTCTTTATTAGATGATTTGTTTTGTGAGAGAAGGAGAGTGATATTAACAAAAAGGAGAGTGACAAAATCAATTCCCATAAATTTTACCCGTTACTAGTGCAACAATCTTCCATCTGTTGGTTTGGCTGCAATTCCTTATGTTGACAAAGGGGATTAGGTTGAAGAAGGGGCCCTTAACGGTTTCGCGTCAAAGTAGGCACTGTCTCTCTAAGGACACCAAGGGTAAGGGTATTGCTAGTCCCCTGGACATGGGTTATCCTATGGGCAAAAGGAGTACTCCATCTATGGATAAAGCCAAGGCTACTGCCATAGCTAGGTTGCGTGATCTCTTTAATCCCAATTATGAACCACGGGAATAAGTGCTTGATGAATGGGACCGTTTAGAGCTGGAGGATATGGAGGCTATTAAATCGTTTTGTGGGGATTCTTCTTGGTTGATTTAAATTATCATGGTTTTGAGGTTGGGGAATCTTCGAAGTCTAATATTACAATGGAGGCATGCGAGGCTCTTGTGACTGGCACTTTGCGAGTTGTGTCTGAAGGTGGTTGTGAGATGTTTCCTTTTGGTTCCTTTGTTAAGTCTGAAAAGATGGAAATGCGGGAAAGGGCAGGTAAGACTCTGGCTCCACCTGGTGGTCTGAAGCGTCCCAATATTGCAGGATATCAACAGCGCAAGAAAAGGGTTATTATGGGCCGTGACTTTCTTCTTGTTAGCCGCACCTGCCTTCAGGGGGCGAATAAGAAGTTCCAATTCTTTCACACGTCAAGCCTCTCGGCTGTTGAAGTTAAAATTAAGATGCCCTCTCTAAAAGTTTGTTTTAGCGCTTAGGATGGTGATGCTTCTTTGGGAGATGTGCCAAAACCTCTTTGTCCCTCCTCTTCCTGCCCCTTCTCAATGGAAGAGGATCCTCTTTCCTCGTCCCCATCCAGCTGTGTGACTGCATCTCCAGTGCCTAAACCTCGTCAACTTAGCTTTGCGGATTCCTCATCCGATAGGGTTGGAGATGTTTTCCAAGACATTGCTTCTAGACCTCGGAATTTGCGGACAAAGAGGATCATGCCTTTTCAGCGCGACCGCGTGGAGGATTGCGGACCTACTTCTGCTCAGCATCTCAGCAACTGTAAACGGAAGAAGCTGGACAAAGTCAGAGCTAATTTTGGTTGTGATGAAGCTGTTCAACACCGTAGGCAAAGGAAGTGCAAGCGGGAAAGGACTATTGAAGATGTAAATTTTAGATATAAGTCATTTTCCGTGCTCGGGCAGACAATTGTTGATTTGGGTCTATCGATGAAATGCACATAGAAACCTCTGGAGATTTATTGTCATTCTTCATACATGAAAGAAGTATTTATCATTAAAGAAAACCTCAAGCGGTGTCGGTGGAATTCGCCCTACTTTAATTCCAACTTATTTCCCGCTTCCCTTTCCATTCCCTGCTCACATAAACACGATGCTATTTGCGGGTCTTGAATTTACTTGGGGAAATGACAGGAAAATGACAAGATTGGCCAATAGAGATTTAAAAAAAAGAAAAAGTTCACTCTTTCTTGTCGGTTTAGGTGAAGGAGATGGAAATAAGTTATTCAAAAGATGGCTTAATTTCTCCTTGTTTATTTCAACACTCGTTTACATAATTGGAGGAGGTCTTGACGTCTTGTATATATTCCGAAAAAGCAAGCACTCCACTTTCTCTCTCTCCATTTCTTTTCAACTTTGCAGGGCGTAGTGTAGTGGAGGAGAGAGAGAGAGAGAGGGGCGATTAATTATGTGTCTCCCTAGTGCATGCCCTCAAATATGTTCATTCACGTTTGTACTAGATTTGTAACATTATTATTATTATCATTATTACTATTATTCATAAGTTGTACAGATGTGATCCACCACGCGTGCTACCATTATACTGTTTGCATTCCTGCGTAGATTGCGGTGTTATTTTCATGACAATGGGCATCTCAGAAAAGATCCACTCCTAAACTTTTGTTCAATGAAGTCCCATCAGAAAAAAATAAAATAAAAAATTCTCAAGCCGAAAAAAGTTAAAAACACATCTATGAAATGAAATTATACAGCATAAATATATATTTTTAATTATTGGAATATTCTCTAGTTACAGGAAATTAGTTCATGTACGAAGGGTAGAAATCCGGGATTTAATATACTCAAAAAATGTTGGAGAGGGATGAGATTAACAAACGATTAGCAAAGGATTAGGTGGACAATCTCAACTGGTGAAAGAATCAAGGCTTAAGAGTACGGGAGAACCCTTGATAGAAAATCTTCACCCATCTAGAACAAGGATCAAGTGCGACTTCTCTAGAATCGCACTCAAACTCGCTCTAATCCTCCCCCAAAATATGGGAAAATGTCCTATTTATAGGCAACTCAACCTTTCTTTCAAGGCCGAGTGGACCAATAAATTATGGACACGTGTCGCACAAGTTGTGTAGGAATATTCCTTCCGTACTGTCAGGCCGCGGCCCTCGCGACACCTGTGGTAGTCCTGCGGGTGCTGTTCAACGACCACCTCTCTGCGGCGGTCCCTTGTTCTTTAGCCACCAAGCCATAAGATCTCTAGTAATCTCGAATAAGCGGTGTGGTCGAGGTCTACCTCAGTCTTGCCACGACATAGCCATGACTCCTTTAATTCTTGGTCATGCCAATACCGCAACCAAGCCTGTGATGGCTCCTCCTCGGATCTTGCCAAGTTGACCAGAGCTAAACATTGTCCGGGTCAAGTTGTTTAGAGGGTCGACATCTTTCTTTGTCGTGCCCAAGTCTTCGGGGAGTCACGATCGGTCTCCTATCGGTATCTCTTAACCAGATTGGCTCGCTGCTAAGGCCTAGCTCGGCTGAGGCCACTCTCTCCCAAGGCCACACGCGGCCAAGGCCTTAGAGGGTTGACATCTTTCTGCATCATGCCCAAGTCTTCGAGGAATCACTATCGGTCCCTTATCGGCTTCTCTTACCCAAACTTGGGTGACGCTAGCTGCGACATCGTAGAGCCGCGTTTCGGTCCTTGGTTTTCATTATATCCGAGAAGGGCACGCTTGCCTTTCTCTTGATAATTTGATCTCCTCAAGTATCTCGAGACGGAGGCAGGTTTCACATTCTCAAACCAAAAGATCAAGGTCGAGGCCCGAGAACTCGAGGAACCAAGAAAGACCATGTCTGCCTCTTAAAATCTGGCTAATTATACCTTTCAAAAAAACAATCTGGGTAAGTATGGAAACATGACTTTCCAAAAAAGTACTGATTTACGGAATAAAAAATGACAGTAATTGATCCTTGAATTTTTCAAAGAGCAACCGTAACTTTGCACGGTATAGTGAAGAGAAAGGTCATGTTTCAAGTCATTACTTCTAGAGAAAAACATGCAGTTTTCCATTTTACACTAAAAGTGGGGGTTAACATTTTGATATAATTGGAATCTTGATTTTCTAACAATGCCATTAATTGGATTCAAATGGGGGGATACTTCCTTATTTTCTTGAAAGCTATTGGGGCTGAGCTTGGGAGATGTGGCTTCGAACTGGGAACTGGAAGTTGCCCCCCCCCCCCCCCCCCCCCCCCCCCCAGACGGCTAAGGGGTCCGCCAGCGACCCAACCTGCGGGGCACCAAAGGACGGGCGGAAGCCCCAACGGTTTTTGTAGGCCCGACGGTAGAATCGGCTGTAACGATCCGCGCCAGCTGATCTTTTTACCTTTCGTCTAACCACATGGCTCAAAAGATTAATCTCATATTATACAGTAGCTGGTCGTGAATCCTTATATACCATTTCATATTCTTAGGTATTCCCATTGTGGTACTCTCTACAGTCCATAACTTCAAGTCTTTTGGATTGTTTACTAAATTAAATCTAGTAAATCATACTCCCTTCGTCCCTTTTTTAGAGTCCAATATTTCATTTTGAGTTGTTCCTTAATAAGTGTCCATTTTGTAAAGTTGGTGGGTAAAAGTTGGTGAATTTTCCATTTTGCCCCTAAAAGTATATTTCATTTTGAAAAGTTAGCGAGTAAAAATGTAATGATGATGTTTTCATAAAGGGTAAGGAGAGAAAGTAGAGGTAAAAGTTGATGTGAAAGGTGTAATAATGATGTCTTTTTAATAAGTTGGGTTTACGAAGCAGGACAGTTAAAAAGGGACAGAGGAAGTATAATGATAGAAATTTCAATTCAAATGCTACACGAAGTTTAGATGACTAAAACATGGAGATTGCTTACGCCACAACCTTGCCTTCGAAAAAGGTTGAAAACCCCAAGCGTAGGGCTAGATCGTCGATAGCATAATAACCAGAAGTCCAGGATCGTTCCCACAGAGAATCGAATATAGCTTAATCGGATTGTAGATTTTATATGGTGGATTTCGGCGTTTAAGACGGCCAACTTGGTTTTGCTTTAAACGGTAGAAGTACTACAGAAAAAAGACTAGAAATGTGCTTAATGAACTTAAAAGAGGCAGGTCTAGGGATCGTCTTTCCCTTGACAAAGGCCATTACCGGTTCTCAATTATAACTCAAGCAAGAGTCACGATCGCGTGCTCACGCTCGGAAGGTTTAGCTTTAAAGACTACGTTTAACAAAAGATGTGATTAAACGGAGGCGAACTAACTTGTTTAACAAATTCATTGAACACATAGGAGGCCACGAGCCCTCGGTAAGCCGCTTGCCAAGACCGCTTGACTAAGCGCCTTACCAAGGAGTTAACATCCCTAGTTTAGACCAAAAAGGCAAGTTAAGCTCTATTGATTTTAAGCCCGAAGGTTTGAGAACCAAATAACCACCTAAGTCTTTGGGAAAGATTAGCCCAAGACTTATCCGAACAACTACTCACACATATTGAAAAGACTAGAAATTATGCTAAGAGTTGAAAACATGATTAACCGATAAAAACGGAAATAAACTTAAGATTAAGGAGAATCTAGTCCGTAGCTACAACATTAACAAACAAGAAATTAACAAACAACAATTACCTTAAGGAGTTCTTGAAGGAAATTAGCTAGGAAAGCTTGAAGAAGACAACAATGGAACTTAAAGCAAAAGACTAACCTAAACTAACTACTTCCTTCTTTACAAGTGAGAGAGAGAGAGAGAGGAGTATTTATACAAGAGACCTTCTCTCTCCACGTAAAATATCCCAAAAGGTACCTACTAATGGAAAGTTGAAAACTGTCAAAAAGCTGTCTGTCAGCCTCCCGTATCGATACTCCGTAGCCGTATCGATATTGAGCTGTCTTGCTCTGAAATCCAGGTTTCCCCGTAGACAACCTGTATCGATACGCTGAGATCCGTATCGATACGCTGAAAGCTGGATTTCTTTCTGTTTTGAAACCATATCGATACACACAGAACCGTATCGATACGGTGCTGTCCCTTGGCAGATCGAGTTCCTCAAGCCCCGTTTTGACACCCGACGACCCTTGGCACTCTCCGGCTTCTACGGTTCCCCTTGGCACTCTCCGGCTTCTACGGTTCTCAATCCCAAAGTGCGACGGCTACGCTCCATATGGCCTCGCCACTCGAATACCCTCAAGGGTTGTTCGAGGCATCAAAACAAGCCCCCTTATTCACGTATTACCGGAAACGCTCAACGAAAAACCTTACGCACAAAATCACTAAAAACGGCAAATAAACATAAAACAAACGACATAAAAACGGGACTAGGCGCACCAAATATCTACAATATTGGGTGCTTATTATAGATCAATCTCACCGCTCACTTGTGGGGGTCCCAATTAAAGCCATAGCAAAACTCTGTATGGATTGGCTCCAAACAAGTTGATAACACCCGGGGACGGATCCAGGAATATAGTCTAGTGGGGGCACCTGTTAATTATAATAGAGAAAGTATTTTTTTAGCAAATCACAATAAGATCGTACAAAATTAAGGCATACATTACTAACTACAAAAGTTTATATCGCATACTTTAAGTTAAATTAGGTAAAAATGAGCACAAAATCTCAAACAAAATTTAAAAGTATGTTTTAAATGAACTTTGACAAGTTTTAAAATGATCAAGCTAGTTTTGTTAATGACTTTATTTTAAAATATTTCTCCCAGACGGTTAAAAATAAAGATAATCAAGAAAGAATAGTTCCAAAAAGACAAGCAGCTCGTAAAGTAACAAGTATAAATGTATCATATGATGAAATTCAGGCATAAAAATAATTCTATATGTGTATTTTCGAGATATATACAAGTGTGTATGTTTATATATTAGCATATTTTTATAATTATGCTAACTTATACAAAAATATAAATATAAATATATATTTTAATTTCAAGTGGGGGTACGCATTCAAGTGGGGGTACGCATTCAAGTGGGGGCACGTGCCCCCACGTGACTCCCTTTGGGTCCGTCCCTGATAACGCCTGAGAAATAGCAAATTAATTTGTTTGGTTTATTAAGTTTTGTGAAACGTTTTTAGGGTACTAAGTGGAGATATATAGATAGATAGAGAAATATTGAGAGTTATAATCGGAGAGAAAGCTTATTGAGGACAGCCGTGCGCAGAGAGACCCAAAGCGAACACAGATAAATTAACTCTTGCGGTTAATTTATCAAGAGAGACACTTGATCTCATAATTTTGTCTGTGCCGTGGCCAGTGGGAAGAAGGGGCGTGGGGGGGGGACCAGTTGAAGATGGACAAGAGTTGGATTTTGTTGATGATACACCGTGGGGGCCATGTTATGCCATTTCTGCTTATTATTATTATTATGATTATCATTAAGCACGCCACTAAACATCATCAGCCCCACGGCAAAAAAAAAAAAAAAAAGCACAGCCGCAGCATCTCTTAACTTTAATTATTAGTCCACTCTTGTACCATATGATCAGGGAGAGAATAATATGCATTGACATTCATTCATTTAACCTGGATTAATTTTGCACACTTGTAATTACTTAATTAGTGCAAATAAACCTGGATTTGTTTGCATGGCATGCAGCACGGCCCCCTCAATTATCATGCCATAAGGAATCATTCACGCCGAAAGATAATAATGACTTTAACAATCCCCTCCTCCTCTTCCTCCTCCATCCTCATCTTTCGGCTGCAGCCTTACTTTTTAAGCAATCTCTACCCCAAATGGGACTTTACTAGTGAAGAACAATTGAGCACCCAATAACTGTTGAAAATTTAGAGCAACTTGGGGACTGATTATCAGAAAGAGCAATGTTTAGTGGTTAAGTAACTATTTTAGATACAGAATTTATGTAGAGCTGGTTGGCATAGAATTTCAATTTAGTGCTTATTTTATTTTATTTTTCTTTTTAGCAAAGGGTGTAAGAGGAGGCGATCGACTATACAAATCTCTTTTAGGTGTGACTATAGAGATTCCAGACTAGTGGCAGAACCTGTGAGGGCCAGGCCAATCATACCGTTTCATCAATGGCTAGTGGATTACTGCCGGACTTGTGAAAAAGCAAAGCATGATGAGGGGGCGTTTAAAATTGTTAACTGAAAAGCTGGTTTCTCTAATTTAAAAGGAAATAAAGTACCTTTGGCACAATCTGAATCAGTTGTGCGAAATGAATATTTTTAACCAAAAAAACACTCCTAAGGGGAAAAAAAATTGCATCCGATCTGAACCATCCATTTTCAATTCTGAAACTACTCTAGCCAATTGGATTTGCACATCAACTGCCGTCCCAAAGGCAACGGTATAAATTTTTCTATCACTAACACGTACTATATTAATTTTCTAGCTAATTAACAAATAAGAAAAAGACTAGATTATGATTTTCTCCACTAAAAGGAGATATTGACCCCACCACTCAAAATACTCTGTGCCCTGCCGAGTACAGTAGAGTTTCAACGGTTGGATCCATATTTAGGCTCCGTTTGTTTGTTTGAGCGTAAAATATTTTACTTATTTTTCGGTGTTTGATTGTATAAAAAATTAGAAAAATATTTTACATGTAAAACATTTTTCATCAATTGGATGAAAATAACTTATCTTTAAATCTTCCGTAAGTTATTTTTCGAAATGAACCCGTTGCCTTCTACTGCAATTTTCACTGCTCAGTTTTCTCGATCGTCAGTTTTGACCCTCGTTCAATTCCAAAATTCTCAGATCTCTCCACCGTTTTAGCCCCCCTCTCTCTACACTATTTTGTTGATTTTCTGAAAATATTTTCAAGTGCCAACCAAACATCTAAAAATAAAAATTTAAAGTTTATTTTCTAAAAAAACATTTTGCATCGAAACAAACGGAGCCTTAACGCTTGTGATTTTGGGGTTGCTCTTGGCTAGGGTCACGGATTCGAAATCTCCCAAATGTTTATTTATTTATATTTTTGGAAATGTAGGGTATTTCGGACTAACTTGCGCGCACTTCGAACTAATTCCTACAGTCCATCCCATAGCCGTTTCACACGTATACGCGTGGGGTGAGGTGGCTCCAAGAATTGTTGTCAAGGAGAATCGAATCTGAGACCTTAGGATGAAATAAACACCTAAGTCTCACGTCAAGACCACTCGGCCAACTCCTTGAGGTGTTATCAACTTCTTTGGGCCGGTCCATGAGGAGATTTGTTCTGATTTTAATTGGGCTCTCTGCAAGTGGACGGTAAGATTAGATGCCCAAGATTAATCGAAGTGTGCGTAAAGTGATCCGAACACCTGAGTTTAAAAAAAGAGTACCGTTAAACACCTCTATAAAAAGAGACCTATCCTAGCTACAAGTGTGGGATGCAAGGGGCAAATTGACAGACGGCAAGCATGGGTAGAAACTTGAAAAATGCAGTGATAGCTTTTGTGGCTCCTCTTCCCTCCTTAATTTTCTACCTCTATTTCCTGGGCTACTGCAGTGAACATGGGTGTGGTGTTTCTTCTCCAAGCAATAGCAGCAGCGGCACCTATCTGTCGCCTCTGTGGAATTGGTGCTACAACCACCCTATTCTACTGGCCAATCTCTTCTTCCTCCTCAACGTTGATCTCCTCTTTTGGCTCATTGGTCTCCTCCAATCTAGCAACTGGGTGAGTGCTTCTCTATTTCACTGTGCTGGGTAATTAACGCTCTGTTTGTTTCTGCGGAAAACGTTACTTTTCTGTTTTTGGATGTTCGGTGCGATGAGAAACTAAAAATTCTAGTAGTGTTAAAGGGGAATTTGTCAAGTTTTACGTGGTCAACTGAAATTAGTCAATTTTGGTTTGAAAATGGAAAGTATCTCGAGATTAGGGTTTTAATTTGCGAAGTTGGGTTAATGTAACGTTCAAAAAGCCATAGAGATCGATATAGTATAGGACAGTATGATGACGGTATCGGAAGTCCAAATCTTTACATAAGGCCACCTCCAATCCTTCCCCATTTTAAGACACAAATTCAAACTTCGGGTATAAACTACAAAACCCATCTCCAATGGTTACCCAAATGTACACCCATTTTTGGGTTTTATCCCAAATGAGTGGAAACCCAAAACCCTTACCCATTTTTTTCCAATGGCTATTGTGTGTAGTGTGTGTGTGTGTGAGAGAGAGAGAGAGGGCTAGCTTCGCCTGCTCTTTCCATCTGATGCCGGAGCTGCTAATTTTTTCCTCTCTTATTTACATGTATGGCCATTGGATCTAAAAAATAGTATTTGGGATAAAATTGATTTGCCATTGGAGATGCTCCTAACCAAATCAAGTTTTTACACAAATACTATACGTAACGACCTATATTTGGAACATGCTCCAGCTTATAAGTGCTGCCAACTACTACCATACAATGACCACCACACCGCAACCACTCACCACCATCACTACTATTTGCACCAGCAACATCATCTTCAGTGGTTACCAAATATAGAAACCATTGTCCTTAGAAAATACTTTGCATGTCATAAAACGTTTTTCTCAGAAAGTGGTATCTATCTGGCTTAAACAAACTGATTCCCAGTAGTTGCTTGTTTCTTTTCTTTTGTTGTTTCTTTTTACGGGTTTCCTTTCCTTTTTGCAACATTGATCATTGAATTGAAATTGTTTGGTATTGATCATGAGTGCAGTTGATAGATGTTTATTGGACAGTCATACCAGTCTTGCTTATGCATTACTACGCAACTCACCCTCTTGCAAAGTTCAATCCGTGGAGGTCAAGGGCTGTGATGCTGATAACATGGGTGTGGGCTATGAGGCTTAGTCACAACTACTTCCGCCGCGAAAAGTGGCAGTGGGGTGCCAGAGAGGACTGGAGATTCACTGATATGCACCGAGAGTATGGCAAAAGTTGGTGGTGGGTCTCCTTCTTTTCCATCTACATTGCTCAGCAGGTATAACTACATCTTCTTTTCATTCCTTTGCTCCTCTTCTTTACATTATACCTAGGGGTGAAATTATGACCAACCAAATTGAACCGATCAAAGATTCTGGGTTGAGTCAATCCGAACAATGGTCCAAAAGGGTATATATATAATGGTTCTGTGTGCAAAAAGTTTATGAAAGACCAGAAGGTGCAAGGGGTCTCCCTCTCTCTCCCCCGGGATGGCTAAAAGGCTCTTCACAGTTAACAAACTCTCTCGCAAGCCACGTGAGTGTTTATTACCTATGGCTGTGTTTGGCCGCTCCAACTGAGGAGATTTCCCAAGGCTTTTCTTGCTAAACTCATTGGACAGCAAAAATCTGACAAAACTCAATGATCTAAAATTAAAATGTTTGATGGGGATGTTCTATATCGGTTTTGCTAATGGCAGCTCATTGGGATGCCGGTACGATAAAAAAAATACTAAAAGAATGAGATATCATATTTATAGTTATCATGACTCCATGAGCACTAGCATACTTTTTGACCTTATTGACAGCCTAATGGCTTGTTTGTAGAATTTTTTAAAAAAGCTCATGTCTTTTTGAAATAGGTCCTTGATAAATTGTTGGAATGTGCTTTCTTGGAGACCTAATAAATGTCTCTGTTTTCCTTGTAAAACAAAAAACCTTGGCGCAGGTGTTTCTGATCGGAGTCTGCATGCCTTTTTATGTCATCCACTCAGTTGACAAGCCATGGAATTTCTGGGATTTCGTAGCCGTTGTCATCTGCATAACAGGTATAGTCATTGCGTATAATGCCGACACACAACTCTACGATTTCGTGACAAGAAACGAAAAACTAGAACAACTCGGCGAGCCTGTCGTGCCAAATCTTGACAAGGGCCTCTGGCGTTACTCTCGGCACCCCAACTACTTTGGAGAGCAATTGTGGTGGTGGGGACTGGTCATCTTTGGGTGGAACCTCGGGTATGGTTGGACCGCCGTTGGGGCACTGATAAATAGCATGTGCTTGGCGTATGTCACCGTGCTCGTGGAGAGGCGGATGCTGGAAAAAGAATACAGAGCTGAAGCATACAGGGCGTACCAGAAGACAACCTCAGTGTGGGTGCCTTGGTTCAAGTCATCTCCAAAGGGAAGAAAAGAAAAGGACACGTGATTCTTTTCTTTGCACTTTAGGGAATAAGTTCATGTGTACTTCAATTATGCTTCTTCTTTTTCTCTTGTGTTCTTAGATTGAAGAACTTTGCATTTATCTGTGCATTGTGGTGTTAATGTGGAAGAAGAGTTGTTAGTGTAATAGTTTTCTCAGATAAGTTGCTGTATGGAATTGTATAAAGCATTTGTGCATCTAGTGAACAAGTTCATTTCCCTTTTGACATTGGCAAATGCATATGGATCTAGTTTAGATGTTAAAAGGATCTCATGGGACTGAAAAAGAAAATTCTGAACCAATGTTTCTTAGATATATAAGTTTTTTTTGAACGGCTTTCTTAGATACAAGTTGTGGTACTCTAGAAACAAAATTCAATCGTAAGCATATTTAACCAACGGAAATTGAAATAAACTTGAGATTAGTACGTAGCTACAACTTTAATGAACGTGAAAATATCAAACTCCAATTATCTAAGGATGAGTTTGCACAATTTAACTAAGAACACTTGAAGAACACAATAGAGTAAGCAACAAGAAATAAATCTAAGAGAAAATGTAGTCTAGATCTCATTTAGAGAGAGAGAGAGAACGCCTTTTATACATATGGCTCTCTCCCCCTTAAAATATCTCAAAACTAAATGAAAACTACTCGTAACTGCCTCGGTATTGATACAACAAAAAAGGTTGTATCGATACTGAGCAACTTTTGAACTTTCCACATGGCCGTCGTAGCGTCTCGGTATTGATATCTTCAGCTTTGTTCCCCGTCTTGGCATCCAATGGCCCCGTCCACCCGACGGCTCTTCGTTCCTTCGTTTTCAGGCTTCGGTGGCTCCGTTCTACGCAGCCTCGGGTCTTGGACACCTCCACGCTTATTCCAACCGTCAAAAGCACGCTTTATTCAACGTTTTTCCTACAAAACTAAGAAAACTACCTTACGTGCAATATCGCCTTAAATGGCATTTTATTCTAAATAAAAGCAGCAAACTAACGGACTTTAAGCACCAAGAACTACATTATTGGGTGCTTATCACAATTTGTTGCTAAAGATCCTGAGTGAGGATCGCAACGTAGCCAATGGAGGCCTACCGCGTCATTTATAGAGTCCACAGATTTTCACTAGTGTGGTGATCAGTTAGTCCTTCAGTATTAGCATACTAGTGTAGGTTGCTTTGCTAATTGCCCGCAGGGAAATTTACTACCCTGTGCGGCAAAGGAAAATTCTTTCGACTCCAAATTTCTTATTGTAGAAGGTATATTAGTTTGCATTTTTTTTTCTTACCAAGAACTACAAACCAGGATATCAGGCGTCAAAAAATGTTTAGGTGTAAAGAAGTAGATTTCTTTTTGACGTGGCCGAATGCAAATACTAGTGATTTCTTTCCTGTCCATGCTGTGATATATACAACCCAGGAGAGTTTGTAATTGGAGTCTCTGAGAGAAGCTTAATTTGTAAATGGACTAACCATATGCCTAAGCAGTTGTACTCGATTACTCAAAATTCCTTCTCAGGAGTCTGCTCTAGATTGAATTGAGAAGCAGCATTCAAATCATGCTGTTTGAAAGTGTGCCGATTTGAGTATTTTTACGGATGTCCCGTCCAACTAATGCTCAACATGGTAGCTTTGTTCAGTCTTTTGGAGGCCTAAATCCCCAGCCCTCCTTCTCAGGCAATGTTTTTTTTTTTTTTTTTCTTTTCACAATTTATACATCATCGTGAGAGTTAGGGGGTTAGTAATTTAATTCACAGGAGGTTCATAGGTTGTCCATAGTAACCCTGAACCCCACCAGCGCTCCTCGGGGGGCTCGAACTTCGCCTCCACAGAGAGAAGGAAGCATAGTACACACCAATTGAGCCAACCAGTTATGTCAGGCAATGTTGAATCACTTGCACTAGAGCTGATTCTTGCCAAAGACAAAACTTGGACCGTAGGTTTGGACGGGTATGATAGTGCTGGTATGGGTGAAAGATAACATGTCGTAATGCCTATGAGCCCAATTATGGTTACAGTGTTAGTGTATACCAAATATACACCAGATTGCGTGGGATTCTTTTTGAGATCTCAAATCAATTATCGGAGTCGTTCAATTTGTTTAAAATATTATTTGAAGGGTACGTCCTTGCAAAAAAATCAACTTATTCGACTATAGGTAAGGGTTTGATCAATTCATTCAATTTTTGTCCATGCACATTCAGGTACGAAAATCGATCGAACCATTATCGATATCTAAATGAGTTGACTATGTTACAGGGACTCCTAAAATATATTTTAAATAAATTGAACGGATCCGATCATTTATGTGGGACTCCGAGTTGGGTCCCATACAATATGGTGTACACTATATGTACACCAAATGGCGTACCCAATAGTTTTTTTGTTCTCTATCATATAAACTGTCAGCCCACAGGTCCTCTTAGAGGTGTCAAACGTGCGTGCCGTGCCGTGCCATTCAACTTCCGTGCCAACCGTGTTACGTGCCGTGTCGTGCCCATTTACTTAAATCGTGTCGTGCCGTGCCGTGCCATTTTCAATCGTGTCGTGCCGTGCCGTGCCCATTTACTTAAATCGTGTCGTGTCGTGTCGTGTCGAGTCATTTTTCAATCGTGCCGGGCCGTGCCGGGCCCATTTACTTAAATCGTGTCGGGCCGTGCTGTGCCTTTTTTAAATCGTGTCGTGCCGTGCCCGATTAATTAATCGTGCCCCGTCGTGTCGTGCCTTTTTTGTCGGGTCGGATCGTGCCGTGCCCTTTTTGTCGGGTAGGGTCGTGCTTGTCAAGTTGTGTCGTGCTATGCTTTTTTTGTCGTGCCGTGCCGGTCCTTATTCGTGTGTCATGTCGTGCCATGCTCATTCTCGACCAGATCAAAAGCTATTTGAAATGCGAGCAGAGCATCATCCTTATTTTCAGATCGTAGAAGTTTTTCCAAGATGCTGGAAACACCCTCTGGTTCATCCAGTAACATCAGGCACTGACAGATGCTTAAATAATCAGGAGAAGGCAACTTCTGGTATAATTTAACAAGAAGACGAAGCACCTGTGTACAAGATCTACGAAGGGTTTGGATTAGTTTATGAATAGCTCATCTCCTTTCTTCAAATTATATTTTGTTCATATGATCCATCAAGCAACTGTGAATAATTATCAGTTATATGGTGAAAAAGAGGGATATCTTCTTTCATATGTAAAATTGAAGTTCTCCAAATAAAAAAATTGGATCCCATAATTAAAACACTAAGCACAATAAAATGAACGCATTGAATAGTATCGATCGTCGTGATTGCGTTGCGATTGTGTGGCTACTACTTGAAGTTGATGGTCTTGTTTTATATAATAGAGCTATATATTATATATTAATTTTTCAAATTTATAACACAAGTTAATTGGTGGCATTGTGGTTTCACTGGTTTGATTGTGTATAATTGAACCTTAAGGACCTGGGTTCAAGTCCTAGTGTAGCCAATTCCTTTTTGGTTTTTTTTCCCCTTATTTCTACAATATTTTTTTTTCTTATTTTAGTTTTTTCCCACTTATTTTTACTATGTATTTCTTTCTCATTTTTTGTTTGAGATTTTTTTTATTTCTCGTTAGATCTAGGGATATCCGGATATACGACTCTTGCACATTTCCTTTCGTATTAAATTACTCTTGCACCATAAATATTTTGATAAGTTTTTATAATTTTACTTGTTATCTTGTAATGTTAAATTTATAAACCAATTGTCCAAAGCCTATTCACTAACAAAAACAAAATAAATATTTTTTACCGAATAAAAATTGATAATTTTTTAAAGGTAAAAAAATGATTTTTTTTAAGAAATAGTTTTTTTTTATAACTAAATATCTTAGTTATAAAGGTAATCAAATATTTTTTACCGAATAGAAATTGTTTAGTTTTTTTTTTATAAATTAAAAAAAGTCATTTGGCTTATTTAAATTTTTTTTTTCTGTGCCTGTGTCGTGCCCGTGCCCGACTAGAACCGTGTCGTGTTGTTCCCGTCCACATTCCGTGCCCGTGTCGTGTTGTGTTGTGCCAAGCCAAATTTTCATGCCGTGCCCGTGCCCGTCAAACTCGTGTCGTGTCGTGCCGTGCCCGTCAAACCCGTGTCGTGCCGTGCCGTGCCCGTTCAACTACCGTGTCGTGCCCGGCTAAAACCGTGCCGTGTCGTGCCGTGCCAGGCCAACTTCCGTGCCGTGCCCGTGTCGTGCCCGCCCACGTCCGTGCCTCGTGCCAGTCCACGTGCCCACTAAAATCGTGTCGTGTCGTGCCGTGCCCGGCCAAGACCGTACCCGTGCCCGTCCACGTGCTCACTAAGACCGTGTCGTATCGTGCCGTGCCAGGGCATGACCGTGCCCTTGCCCGTGCCGTGCCACATTTAACCGTGTCGTGCCCGTGCGTGCCGTGCCGACCCGGCCCGTTTGACACCTCTAGGTCCTCTGCTAATATTTAACAATTGTTTGTTTGTTGCAAAACTGTACAAGGTGGTGACAAGATTACATATGCGAGCTAGACCAGCAATGAGGGATGAAATTGATTGAATTCTGTTAGCTAGCACAGAAACAAATTATGGGCATCTGTGGAAATTATTGGTCAGGATACTATTGTATATTAATCATGGAGTACATGATTTGATGAATTAAATATGCACTTCTTCATTCAATGTGAAATCAGTTCACTACAATTCGTCTGCTTATCACATAAAAAATATAGTGATATAGATTTTGGTCGCTATTAATCATTTGATATCATATTTCAGTATGTCCCTCATTTAAATGTTCAAGTCCTGTGTATAGCACGGGTTACTGCTAATACAAGTAAAGTAAATATAGAGCAAAGTACAAGTTGTTTACGAAAAAAGAAATATTAGAAAAACTAATGCTGTGTTTGGTTACGTTTTTGAGAAATTTTTCTCAACTCAAAAAATACTCATTACCTTTACCTTCAATCATTATCCTCATTTATCTTTCCACTCATTATCCCTGTCTCCAATCATTATTCTCATTTCTGTCTCTATCTCTCTCCAATTATTACTCATACTTCCAATCATTACTCTCATTTCTCTCTCCACTCATAACTCTAAAAAATTTCTTAAAAACTCGTTCAAACACAGCATAAATTACCCTGAGATCATGGAGGAGCCACAGAAAAAAGAAGGAGAAACGGTGAGGAAAATCTGGTGAAAATCGAGTAAGAAGTACAAAACAATATCCTCCAAAACATCACAGAGTGGCTGAAAATACACTCTATGACTCCAAAATACCCCTATCATTCAAATACCTCAAACCAAGAATTTTTTGGTCAAATAGGACAGCCGTGTGGCTAGCCACCTCCAATTTACTTATTGTACACAAGTGTATCGAAAAGATCAACCTAACTAGTTATCGGTGTCGGCATGACATACGACATATAATTTTTAAGAATAACATGTTAGCATGACTAAAAAAAAGAATAGGAAGACAAATCTCTCTTTATTATATCATATTATGGATGTCCAATTAACTTAAATTCTCATCAAATCTTTTAAAAAATGAGCAGATCTTATCGTAAAGATGACATCTCAGAAACACCCCCATCAAAACGCATCACAATCCCGTAGTGCATTTCCTGCATGCATCTTGCATGGACAAGTGGACTCCAAGTCCTTTAATACTGAAAAATTATTGGTCGTTGCTTCTGGAGTACCGCCACGTAGTGTCCCAGACACTTACGTAGAGCCCATAACAAATTGTATTGGGTCATTACGTGGGGGTGGCTAAGGCTACTGAATTAATACTCCTCCCTTCTTCCGAAAACCATTGGCATATGGGAACATCCTGACCGGTTGTGTTAATTTCTTCGTCTTAAGTGAGCCAGTGAGTTGTTAACGTCACACTAATAAATCGATGGACCATTAGAACCCAGGCAGATAAATGTCACAGTTGAAGTTTCTACTTTCTCCGTGCAACCCATTTATGATTGAATAGACCTGGGTAGGTTGTATTGTATCATTTACTCCTATGAAGAGATGTCTATAAAGAAGAAGGAATTAACCCAACTACCTTCCCTCTCCTCATAGTCTAACTCTCCCATGGCGGACGTTCATTTGGTTATGGCGGCCGTTGTGGTGGTGCTTCTTGTTTCTCTCTCCTCTGTTTCTGCTTCTGCTATTAGAACTACCAAACAACAAAAACAGTCTCTCAGGTTCAGCGAAAAGGGAGAGTTCAGGATATTGCAGGTAGCGGATATGCACTATGGGGACGGAAAGACTACTCCGTGTGAGGACGTGTTGCCGCGGCAGTTTGCGGGTTGCTCCGACCTCAATACCACCGCCTTCCTCCGCCGAATGATTGCCGCCGTCAAACCTCAACTCATCGTTTTCACTGGTACCTCACACCCTGCACAGTCCACACCTTTATGGCTGATTTAACGTTTACTTCTCTTTTCTACTTCCCTCATCCCGTGAAACCACAAATGATAAAAGTACACATCTACCAACCACACCACTCTTATATGTGAGACGGGTGTGGTTGGTAAGTCTGTACGTAGCATTCCGTGAAACCTTGCTTTTATTTGTATTTAAATATAATTTTACCCTTCCTTCAATTTCCTATAATTGAAAACCAGAAATATGTTGGGATTATTTCTCCTAAACCAATCCCACCCGCAAACGGAACTGTAATCGGAAAAATTAACACACAATAAAGTGAATAAACAAGGCACAAAGAGAACACAACTAATATATGTGATTTCTCAAATTTGGATACATCCATTATTGTTTACAAAGGGTTCACAAAGAGATAAAAGATCTCACCGTATCCAACCAAAGTGAAAAGATGTTACCAATTACTCTCCAACACAGCTGAAATAGAGAACCCAAACAGAGAACAAATCAGCCCCAAAACCTGCGCACAGCAAATGGCTTCAAGGGAGAGAGGAAGTGGGTGCCCCTTTTGATCCTTGACCACCGGAAAAACACAAGCACACACAAGAGCACTTCTATTCCTCTTTTTCAGTAGACCAATGAATCACACACACACTGATGCACTCCCCCTTTTTCCCTTTTCCTCTTTTCTTTTACTGCTTTCGGCTCTCTCTCTCTCTCTCTCTCTCACTGTTTCCAGCAAAACAAAAACCCTTTATTAGCTTCCAAAAGAGCTTTACCCACAAAATCATGTGTGCCAACCATGTGCCATAAAAATGTAGAAACTTTCACAAAAAATACTAGCGCGCCCACAAATTTATATATCTTTTTGGGCCAAAAACTATTGGGCTATTATCATGGGCAAAAACCCAACAAAATAGTCTATGGTGTTGGTGCAATCGATCTAGTCCGAGAAGCAAAACTCTAAAACTGCACAAATATGTTGCACACACAGTTTACCCAAACACTCAAGATTAGAGAAAAAATCTATTTTGCGAAATTCTGACGATGCAATTGGAGCTTGTCGACGATATGATTTATGGCTTGGATTCGGAACATGGAGGAACTCATTTCCTATAATTACATGACATGACTGTATTCTTCACCTACTATAAACATAAGGTTATTGCAGGGGACACAACCATCTTGAGCTTACATACTTGAAGAAATGTTCCTAATCATGCGTATGCATAAGTTAAACGCGTGTTCTCCATTCGGTTCTTGCAGGGGACAACATCTTTGGATTTGATGCGAAAGACGCAGCATACTCCCTGAATGCTGCGTTTTCCCCTGCAGTTTTGTCCAACATCCCTTGGGCTGCTGTTTTGGGAAACCATGACCAAGAATCTACGCTTTCTAGGGCAGGGGTGATGAAACATATTGTTGGTATGAAGCAAACCTTGTCTCAGTTTAACCCTCCTGAGGTTGACAAAATCGATGGTTTCGGGAACTATAATCTGGAAGTCCATGGGGTTGAGGGTTCAGCTTTTGAAAATAAATCAGTTCTCAATCTCTATTTCCTTGACAGTGGTGATTACTCAACGGTTCCCTCCATCTTTGGTTATGGCTGGATCAAACCCTCACAACAGCTTTGGTTCCAAAACACGTCCAAGAAACTTCAGGTAACAACCTCACAGTTGCTTTAATGTTTCCGCATTTTGGGTTACTCACAGTTTGGGTGTAATTTGTCCTCAAAGTGTAAGCTCAGGGATCAGTATTTCGTGTTGGTATGCTGTTTTGGTTAGCTAGGTAGAGGAAACATTTTGCGACGGCCGAGGTAGAAAAAAAATTCCCAAAATGTTTCAAAGTATAAGCTCAAGGATCAATATATTGTTTTGGTTAGCTGGTAGGAGAAACATTTTGCAACGGCCAAGGAAAAAAAAAAAGTTGCAAAATGTATCAAAGTTTAAGCTCAAGGATCAGTATTTCGTTTTGGTATGCTGTTTTGGTTAGCTAGGTAGAGGAAAGCTCAAGGATCAGTACTTTGTTTTGGTGTGCTGTTTTTGTTGTTTGCGACGTTTGTTTTTTGCTCGGCCATTTTGCGACGTTTTGATAAAGTTTTGAAAATGTTGTGCAGTCTAACTTAAATAATTTAATTTTTTTAAAGAGAAAACTACTATGATTCTAAAAAAAATTGAAACTTGGATAGGGCGGTCGGTTGAGCTGTTCTGCCCTCAGTCGTCCCTCCATCCCTCTCTCTGTGACTATATCTCTCCATCATCATTCTTTGACTTCTTTTATCATGTCCTTGATGCAGAGAGCATACAAGAAAAAGCCCGAGGCTCAGAAGGCACCTGCACCAGGGCTCGCATACTTCCACATCCCATTGCCTGAATTCGCAAGCTTTGACTCGTCGAACTTTACCGGTGTCAAGCGAGACCCCATCAGTTCTGCTTCAGTAAACTCTGGCTTCTTCAAAACGATGGTGGAAGCAGGCGATGTGAAGGCCGTTTTCGTCGGCCATGATCATCTCAATGACTTCTGCGGTGAGCTAACCGGCATTCATCTTTGTTATGCTGGTGGATTTGGATACCATGCTTACGGGAAGGCTGGGTGGGACAGGAGGGCAAGGGTGGTGGTGGCGTCTTTGGAGAAAACTGAGAAGGGAGGTTGGGGAGGAGTTAAGTCCATCAAAACAAGGAAGCACCTAGATAACCAACGGCTCACTGCTGTTGATGTTCAGGTGCTTTGGAGTCATTAATTAACCTGGATTTGCATAATTAATACGAATAAACCTGGATTTGCATGGCATCCCCTCGATCAATTATCATGGCAATTAAAGGAATCACACCCATCTTGCGGCTGCAGGTTTACTTTAGTTGCATCTCTCTCTACTACTCAACCAAAAATAAGAAAATACTATTCTGGAAGTATGGCATTTTGTTCTCATTTTATGATTATTCAGCGATGAGTGTAAAAGGAGGCAATTAGCTACAGAAACCTCTTCTGGGCGTAACTATGGAGACTTCAGCCTAGCGGCAACTGGCGAGACCCGTGAGGGCCAGTCATGCTAGGTTTCTACCGCCCCACCGAGGGCTAGTGGATCAGCCGGACATATCATCAGGGTCGTCATTTTATCATTACTAAAAAGCTGTGTCTCTAATTTTTATTTTTTTTTCCTTAAAGAAATAGCTTTGGCGCACTCTGAATCAATTGTGCGAAATGATTATCGTAGGCATTTCTGGGATCTCATTTGACTGTACCATGAGCTTGGCAAGTGAGAGGCCAACAACAATATGAGACCTTAGGTTGGGTACTCGTTTGAGCAGTGGGAACTTGATTGTATTGTGTTCCAAGGATCAATCACACACTCACACAATCAAGGAGACACGAGATATTTACGTGGGTTTCCAAAATCAGGTACATCCACATGGGGATCGGAGAGTTTCACTATATGAGAAATACAAAAATATTACTACGTGGGAGTACCGATCACTCAATTCCACTCAATTTTTTCCCCATAATTAGAGCAGCTCTACCGGTATGCTATGTGTATCCATTATAAAAGTTAAATTTGACTACAGCTCACCTAACTGGGAGTGAGCAAAAGTTCGTTATCAAGTGTTAAAGTGCCTACAAATAGGTGTTAGAACAATTATAACATGAATATTGAATCACTTGTTGCACTAGAGTTGATTTTTTGTGCCTTTGTCCCTGTTTTGAGCCATATCAGAGTGCCAAAACATTGCTTTTAATTCCTCCAACGAGAATCTATATGTTAGCACAAAATCAACTACGAAATGGAGGCATTTAACATAAAAACACTACTTCAGACACAATTGAATGCGGATCCGTTTGATATATATGGATCCCTGGGCATCGAACTGCTCAGGATAAAGTTGTGTTTAAATTTTTGTTTTATAATTGCATGCATAGTATTGCTCATGTGACTACTGACTAGTGCAATTCAAGAATCTCGTCAAAAGTAAGGCTCGTTTAATAGATGCGTGATGACATACTTTCTTCCAAATACTTGACTTATTACAAGCATCTTATTAAAGACTAGTTTTATTTGAATAGCTTCATTGATTGTCTCAAGGTGAGTTTGGACAAACTTTTTAGAGACTTTTTCGCAGGGTCTTTTTTATTGTTTTCTCCCGATTCTTACGAGATTGGAGTATAGTTTTTACATCATATTGTTCGTCTCGATGAGAGGAATCGTAAAAGTATATAAACATAAACCAAAAGTTATAAAAAAAAAAAAGTCATATAAAAACGACGAAAAAGGTGTACAATGTCTTTTGGGTCTTTTCTGTGTTTTATAGTGGCCACAGAAAAAAAGACGAAAGAGGTGAGGAAATCTGCTGAAAATCGGGCAATGAGTACAAAACGTTATCCTCTACGGCTCTACCACATCATGAAGTGGCAAAAAATACACTCTATTTTCACGTGCTTCCACGCTCTAAATCAGGGGAAAAATAGCAACTGAATGCGTTTAAACTGGATAAGTCCAAAATACCCCACCACTCTAAACTCATACAGCTCAAACCAAGAGGGCATTTTGGTCAAATAGGACACCCATAGCTAGCTAACTTTAACTAGATATCGGTAGCTATACAGATTTATTGTTAAACTAGTGCTAGCCCGTGCCTACGACACTACGTATCCCGGTTGGAAGGGGATGACAGTTATGTGATTTAGGTGAAAACCATGGGCACTTAACCGGGAAGTGGGAGGATGCACTACAGCCTTTTGATCAAATGAATCTAAGCCGTTCCAACAACTTGTCCCCACACCCTTCTGTTTTATAATAGAGATAGATGATTTTTAAGAATAAACGGTTAATATGATTCAGAAAAAGGATCACAAATTCCTCTCAATTATGTCGTTATGGATGTCTAATTAACTGAAATGTTTATGAAATTTATAAAAAAATAAAAGACGATCAACTCTGATTAGAAGATGATATCTCAAAAAGACTCCATCAAAACGCACCACAACCTGGCAGTGCATTTCTTGCATTGCATCATGCAGGGACAAATGGACTCCAAGTCTCTCAGTACCTTCTCTCACTACACATTTACCTAAAGCCCGAGACAAAAGAGTATTGTGGCACCACGTGGCGGTCGTTGACTCGCTAAGACCGGTGAATTAAAAAAAAAAAAAAGTATGGGAACACACCTTCTGGATACAACTCTAGGCAATACTGCATCCGGTTTCGAACTATACATGTAAATCCATATACATCAAACGACTCTGAATACAATTGTGTCTGAAATTGTATTTTAAAATCGTGTCCGTATCATGAGATTATTGCTCCTGAATTAATACTAATACCTTCCCTATCCCTGCTTCCGAAAAGAATTTGGCATATTGGGAATATTCATTTCTGACTGGTCACGCTAATAGTATACGATTGACGATAAGAAGCCAAGGCAGATAAAATGTCACCGTTGTAGAATTGGATTCTACCTTCTCCATACAACCCCATTTATGATTAGATCTGGGTAGGTGTATTTGCACTTGATTCTGTCCAATAAAACAAGAAGAAGAAGAAGAAGAAGAAGAAGAAGAAGAAGAGGAAGGAATTGCCTCAACCATCTTCCCTCTCCTCAGACCTCTGGTTCCCCCATGGCCAATTTGCATTTGGTTGTGGCGCCATTTGTGGTAGTTCTCCTTGTTTCTCTCTCCTCTGCTTCTGCTTTTAAAGAACAAGGACAATCGCTGAGGTTCAGCGAAAAGGGGGAGTTCAGGATATTGCAGGTAGCGGACATGCACTACGGGGACGGAGAGACGACGCCGTGTGAGGACGTGTTGCCGCAACAAGTTGCGGGTTGCTCCGACCTCAACACCACCGCCTTCCTCCACCGCATGATTGCTGCCGTCAACCCTCACCTCATCATTTTCACTGGTACCCTCATCCCCCGCACCTTGAACTGGTTTAACTGTTTACTTCTCTCTTTTTTTACTGCTTCACCAATTTGTGAAACCTTGATTTTTACAGTATTTGTTTGTATGCTCCTGTTATTGTTGGTTCGGTTTCGTAGAATTGACGAACAGAATTAGTCATGGTGTTAGTGCAATCCCTGTATGTGTAACAAGGAAAACTCTAAACCCGCACAAAAAAGTTGCGCACACACATTTCAGTTTTTTTTTTTGCCGATACACACTTACTTTTAGAACAGTTGGCCAAAATACATGTTTTCCCAAACGTATTTTAAACGCACATCCTATATGTGCTACCTACGTGCGTAGACATCTGGCACTGACCAAACGCCAGTTGTACGTGCCAGCATGCGCATACCCCATATGCGCTACCTTTGACCGATAACGCACACCCTATATGCATTATGTTTGTTCTATGTATAACCATATCCTTATGTTGAGTCATTGAAATTTTTAACGAAACGGATCAAAGATTTCCTTCAGAAAAAAGACTAGAAAAGGGAGAGTGTTCTTGTAGAGGTGTCAATGTTGACCAATCGAACATCCGTTTTTTTGGACCATTAAGAGTGGAGAGAGTTCTCATAGTATACGGAGTTGTTGAACGACCGATGGAATATAATAGAGGATTACTGAGCCGACGCATAGGCGGGACACTTGCACTTGCACCCCCACCTATTGATCAAGTTAACAACTCTCATTTTCGACTACGAAGAGAGATTGGTGGAGGAGACAATGACGTCGGACCACCTGTACCTTTCCTCATGGACTCTTACCTTGCCCAGTTGAAAGACATGAGTCGTCATGATTTGCTGGTAGAGCATATGAGTGGGTACTACGGGGTGATGTCGGACAACGCATTTCGTGTGTGGTTGATAATTTGTACCCAACCAACAGTGGGGGTGGATCCACGTGCTGACCAATGGTCCCTCCTGACCGTTGGACCACAGCCTTGGTCTGTACGACAGGCGAGGTAAACGGAATTTCATCGTGCCAACGTTACAGTAGGATCTGACTAAAATGGTCATGTGCGTGTGGCTCAAACACGACTTGGTCTTTTTTTTAAGGAAATCTTCGATCCATTTCGTTAAAAATTTCAATGACTCAACATAAGTAGATGTTATATATAGAACAAACATAACACATATAGGGTGTACGTTATCGGTTAAGGGTAGCGCATATATGGGGTATGGGCTTTAAGTAAATGTTGGCACGTACAGCTGGCGTCTGGTCAGTGTCATGCCAGATGTCTACGCACGTAGGTAGCGCATATAGGATGTGCGTTTTTAACTACTTTTAAAATATGTTTGGAAAAAGATATATTTTGGCCAATTGTTCTAAAAACAAGTGTATATCGGCAAAAAAAATCTCGTAGTGTGTGTGCCCTCACATTCCAATTTTGAGTATTTGTGTAAGTGTTTGTAGCAAGATTCATCCTAGAAACTATCGAAATGAATGGTGATGTAGGTTCAATTCTTCTTGCCAGCAACTCTTGGGGCCACCCCACCCACGTGTAAGCATGGAAAGGGCTGCAGGAGGGGATGTAGGAATTAGTCCGAGGTGCGTGCAAGCTTGCCTAGGACACCTTGCATTGCCGGGGAAAAAAAGAAGAGAAATGAATGGTGATGGAATTACTGCACAAGATTAAAGAAAGAATCTATTTTGCAAATTTTGATGCAATTGGAGCTTGTCAACGATATGATTTATGGCTTGAATTTGGAATGTGGAGTAACTTAGTTCCTATAACTACATGTTATGACTGTATTCTTCGCCTATAAACAAGGAAGATGAAGCCCATTAGGGATTTGTGTGTCGATGTAGGCACAATTTGTCAGACCATGTTAATTCCTTTGTGATGTTGCTTTTGTACTTTTCCTATCTGTTTTTTTCTATATAAAATTCTGGTTTAATGCATTGTCTTCAAGAGAAGCTTCCATCTAAGTTCTAAGAAGCACATACACGTCATTTTCCTAAAAATTAGGACACGGACACATCGGGTACGCATTGCCATACATATCACAATAATATGCTGTTAATGCATTTAATAAACAAAAATACTATTTCTATCTAACTGGAATTAATTTGGGTGGACTTAGGGACTATTGAACTAGGATTAGTGTCATGAAGATATAGTAACCATCATCATTGGATAAGAGATTTAAAAATTGCCAATAGATTGCAATTTGGACCATTCTTGAACATTTAAAACATCTTGACGTCATAAGTGTCCTCAGTGTGTCCACAAAATATTGGACTAGCATAGATGAGCCTCGACATATTCACGAGGCAGGTTGATGTGTTTATGCTTCTTAGTCAAGGACTCAAGGTTCATTAAGAAACTTTAGGTACATGTTATTCATGAGTTTTTTGGTTTGGAAAGGAAGAAAAAGTGAAAACCAAATGTGCATGGGTTAGTCTTGATTGGTTCATGGTGTCTACTTGCTAAAGCCTGTTATATTCACTTGGTTAACATCCCTCAACAGACTGTCTGATTCCCGATCCATAACAGTAAGGGCAATTTTTTTGCCACCCACCCTTTGAAATTGTCACATTTGCAGTTGCCAAACAGATGAGGATCATAACATTCACATAGTGTCTACTGACTACGGTCTTGGACAGTGAGGTTCTTAATATCTACCCTTCTGTGGTTTACTTCTAAATTTGATGTGACACAACAAAAAGAAATAAAAAAGGCCACAATTGTTTTATTCAAAGTTTCTTGGCAGACCTCTATTAATTTTGTCTCTCCTTCTTCATCATCTCTCTCTAAGTTAATTTATGTAGTCTCTTCTTCTTCTTCTTCTTCTTCTTCTTCTTCTTCTTCTCTATTGTTCCTTCCACCTTTCGCCTATGCCTTACATTGGCATGCCTTATGCTATTTAAGCTAAGACCCGGGAATTGTCGAATCATTTGGCTTACATACTTGAAGAATGTTGCTACTCTTGAGCTTTCTATAAGCCCAAGTTTAATGCATGCTCTCCATTGGGTTATTGCAGGTGACAACATCTTTGGATTTGATGCAACAGATGCAGCATCCTCCATGAATGCTGCATTTTCCCCCGCAATTTCATCCAACATCCCCTGGGCTGCTGTTCTGGGAAACCATGACCAAGAATCTACGCTTTCTAGGGCAGGGGTGATGAAACATATTGTTGGAATGAAACACAGCTTGTCTCAGTTTAATCCTGCTGAGGTTGAAGATATTGATGGTTTTGGGAACTATAATCTTGAAGTCCATGGGGTTGAGGGTTCGGCTTTCGAAAATAAATCAGTACTCAATCTCTATTTCCTTGATAGTGGTGATTACTCCACAGTTCCCTTCATCCCTGGTTATGGTTGGATCAAACCCTCACAGCAGTTTTGGTTCGAAAACACATCCAAGAAGCTTCAGGTAACAACCTCATAGTTGCTTTAATGTTGCTCTATTCAACATATTTTGCACATTTGGGTTACTCAAAGTTCAGGGGTAATTTGTCCTTAAACTGTAAGCTCAAGGAACAGTATTTCATTTGGTATGCTGTTTTGGTTGGCTAGCTAGGTAGAGGAAACACTTTGCATCGATTCGGTAACATTTTGAAAATGTAGCCGGAACATGATGAAAATGTAAAAAGAATTTGGTAGTGTATCCGCATGTCATTGTTGGACATTTGTAGGTGTCAAATAAATCAATGTTTGGGCATGTTTCATAGAATTTGAACACGTAGGGTGCATTTCGGTATGTATTGGTGGAAAGTGGAAACATTGGAGTTTCAGGAGATTCTACTGATTTTTAGTTACATTTCGGCCATTTCGATGGAAACAGAGCGAAATTTGTTCCTTGGTTTTAATGTAGTTTTTAGTCTTATTCTTCCAAAGTATGAATTGTATCATCCCAGAATATGCACTCCCAAAAGTGCTCCCTCTCTCCAAGGACGGATGCAAGATTTTAATTACATATGCAAGGTAACCAAAAAAATTTTGTCAATATTTTCGATCAACTAATACAATTTGGAAAATGTAGACATACACAATTAAGAAAATTTAGACATATACAATTGTAAATGCATACAATCTTGTATGACCTCACCTGTTTCAAAACTTAAATATTAAATTTAGTATTTGATATTCTTATAGATGCATATAATCTTACGAGGACGATTACTGAACTTCTCAAATTCTTTGATGGGCAGGTGTTAGATTTTCTTTAAAAAACGTTGCACGATAGAACTTAAATAATTTGAACTTTTTTAAGAGAAAACTACTATGAGTCTAAACTCCTTCATTGTAGGCGTCATGATGCTACAATGGATCTAACTGATTGTGCAGAATTATTCCACGAAACTTCAAAGTTACTATGTCCCTCCATCATCATTCCTTGACTTCTTTTACGATATCCATGATGCAGAGAGCATACATGAACAAGCCCGAGGCTCAAAAGGCACCTGCACCAGGGCTCGCATACTTCCACATTCCATTGCCTGAATTCGCGAGCTTTGACTCGTCAAACTTTACCGGTGTTAAGCAGGAAGGCATTAGCTCTGCTTCAGTAAACTCTGGCTTCTTCACAACACTGGTGGAAGCAGGTGACGTGAAGGCCGTTTTCATTGGCCATGATCATGTCAATGACTTCTGTGGTGAGCTAACTGGCATTCATCTTTGTTATGCTGGCGGCTTCGGGTACCATGCTTATGGGAAGGCTGGGTGGGACAGGAGGGCAAGGGTGGTGGTAGCATCTTTGGAGAAAACTGAGAATGGAGGTTGGGGAGCAGTTAAGTCCATCAAAACAAGGAAGTACCTCGATAATCAACAGCTCACTACTATTGATGTTCAGGTGCTTTGGAGCACTGGTATAGCTTTTCTCCCTCCAAACCTTTTTTCTCTCTGTCTATGCTTCTTCCAGTTCATTCTATTGCAAGAGAATACACAGGATAGCATGCTTTAGGAACATATTTGAGGTTTGATGTCAATTTCTGATTTTTTTAATGGGAGACATTTTCTATTCAAATCGAGGGCCTACGTGAGAGTGGGTATGTAATAGGTGCTATATGACAAATTAAGCACCATGATTTCTGTTGTTTGACTGTAAAGCATAGGTCCTGTGAAGATCGGCAGAGGAACGCTATGAAAAAAAAAAAGGAGAATACAATGTGTCGGCATAAGGCCCGGAAAAGTTCCTTAGCTCTCACCTCGTAGAACCCTAGAGCGCTCAAAGCCCCTTTATGTGGACCCAAGAATACAAACTAGCTCTGATTTACTCGATACTGGTTACTTGGTCTTGAACCGGTTATGAGCATCAAACCAGTTGAATTCAAGACGTTACTCACCATACTAGGGTTCTCCTTCCTCGTAAAGTTCGAGGCTTATTTTCTTTTTTCTTGTGACGGGAAATTAATAGCAACTCATGGTAGAATGCTAGACTTAAACGCCCACCATTATTGGATCATGCGGTGTTTCTTAAAGATACTTCAATATAATAGATAGCTACATGTAGTTTGCTCTCTGACAGTCCTTTTCTCCACTTTATGCTATAGCATGTGTTCAGGCACGCATTTGTATGTAAGAATATTTACACTCGAAAGGGTCCCTGGAATTCCAATTTTAAAATGTTTACAGTGCAAGTGTGCAACCATTTGACCCATATCAAGCATGTGCATAGTTCCTTCCTTTCGATTTTCTAATTTCACTTACCCTACACCCCTGTCAAAAATTAGCATCTGGGTGTTCTTGTTACCTATGTTTTTCGTGGAATCTGTCTCTTTTTGTCCTCAACTTTCTGTCATTTCTATTTTGACCTCAACTTAACAGGAAGCCGTAGAAAGAAACAGATTGGCCGGCTTTGAGTGTTTTGCTGAGGTACATTTATCCAGTGAAGGCTAGGGAAGTGGAGATCCAGTTCAGTGGACATGTTGTAGTTTTTTGATGTTGCGTAAAGGCTTAGATGTTGCGTATTACACTTTGAGAGAATTTTACAACAATTTTACTGGAAACCGAAAGCAAATGATGAAGTTAACTCAGAGATACTTAATCAAATCCTGACGTTGGTTGAAGATGTGCATTCTTGTTTCATTGTTGAGATGGTTTGGGAATGCTTGTAGAGATGATGTAACAGGTACTTGCTTTTCCCTTCCTCCAATAATACTTAATCTTTCAGGGTCTGCCAGTGCTGTATTTTGAGGGCTTGGACCATATTGAGCTGATATTTTTCAGTTTATGTTTTGACCAAAGGAAGTGGCTCAACTATCTAGTGGTAACTATTCATCCAGTGAGGGGTAACAGTCCCAGCGCGGCTTGTTTCTTTCAGTAGACGAGTCATGCTAGCGAAATAGGCAAGACGGGAACAAAAGGATGATTGCAATACCCAACTCTATTGAAGAGATGTGCAGTTGGTTGTGACACAAAATGGGCAATACGCCTTAGAAAAGAAAGAAAGTAAACAGGAACGAAATTGGCCAGTGAAGCGTTCTCATCGACTGAACTCTTATACGAGTTACGCAGCACACAATAGGTGCTCATTGGGAAACCCTAATTTAGTTTCTACCACGTCACTGGAAACTCTTTTTGTATTCAAGGAATTTGTTCGTAGAATCTGTTCTCAGGAGGGAACAATGGTTGCAGACGGTTGCTAATACCTCATAGACCAAGGGGCAAAAGGAGGAATCTGACCGAGGAGGGGCTTGCATCTTTCAGGTAATTGGTGACGCAATAGCTGACTAAGACGATGATAAACAATTGGTCCGATAGGATGATTTTAATTCTAGCGGGTAGCACATCAAGTTCAGAGGTTAATAACTACAAGCCGTAAGTTTTTGCGAAGGAATAAGGAAATACTGGAATATGTTCAAACATTGTTTTGACGGTCATTGTTCTGTTATACTGCAAGCACTTTCTTGTGGGCTGTGGCCATCGAAACTAACCATAGCTATAGTTTTGACGGTCATTCACATCAATAGGCACATGATCCAAATCGATCATCTTGTGAATGATCGGAAATTTTGAAGAGAACATGTCTGCCGACGAAAAAAAAAACACCTTGATCAGACAATAATAGGCAAATGAAAAAATCATTTCGAATAGATGATTACAGTTTAAAATCATGACCTATTTTTAGAAAAGTGAATGTACTACTTGTTCAGAGTATAGATGTTCAAATAATACGACTTTCTACAAAGATATTTTTCTTTGCAAACCCTACCAATTCAAGCTTTCACGTTTGTGTGTTTTGTACTTTATCACTATTATCAATGAATTTCTTACTCTTCCAAAAAAAAAAAAGTAAGACTGATGGACGGTTGGTACTACCAGAGCACCTGTACCTCTTTGCGGTTGTACCTCCTCCCGTGTAATTTTGGTCTAAAAAACGCACAAAAAGAATGCAACAATCAGAGTACTTTGTGCGATCCTACAATTGAAATAGTATAGAAAGAGATGCATGTAGAAGCATTTGAGTATATGTGATTTGAATAACCAAATATGCAAATGTTGTAATTGTTTATTGTCATAAATGAAGGCAAATGAGATCCCGTCGCGTTAACTTAGGGTGAGTGAATAAGTTTCCCAAAAAAAGCCACTTGGCTTTTTGGGAATTTTTTTGTCTTCTCTTTATTCAAAGTTTGTTCGCATTTGTTAGTTTTGAGTTAAATTTTTATAGATTATTGATTTGTTTCGACGAGAGGATTCGGAAAAGTAAACAATTATGACTTTTTTTTTTGTTTGTCTAAATGGTCAAAATTTTGGATATTTACAAAAATAATTGGGTAAAATTTGGATATTTATCATTTACGCACCTAACACACCCTCACAAATTTCCTACATCCAAGATACAAACCAAGTGTAAAATTTGCAAAGGAATATAAAGAATTAGAGTTTGTAGGGAGCTCCTCATTTGCTATGCAACACAACACAATTGCCAACGGGCACACGAGTTAGGGGTGAGTGTGAACCAAACAAATTCTTATGAATTGACTAGTGTTGGGGTTCGTGCTCCACACGAATCACGTGCTCAGTAAAAAATTTCGAAGCGATGTCATTGTTTTGAGGATTGGAATATGATGACGGTTGGTGCGAAATGAAGGATGATTAGTTTTTATACATGCATTCATTAGGTAGAAGTTCAATACCAAGAGTAGATCCGTTCGCAGTTGTTCGGATCAAACACCATGCTATGTAATTCTATATGTACATTAGGATTGAGTACTAATGTGTGGTAGGTTGATAGCTTGTGCACATGAACAAATGATTTCCACCCGACTCTTGTGAAGAATCCGTTAGCGTATTCGACGGTCCATCTCCTTGATTTTGAAATTAGTATAAATTCTCTTCTGTTATGTTGATCGCATAATGCTCTGAAGTATTGAGGTAGGCTCTGAAAATGGTAAAGGGTCAAGTTAGGAATTGAAGACTAATGGACATAGAAATGCATGTTATATAATAAAGTGTTTTACCAATGTTTGCAAATCTGTGTATGTTAGCAGTATAGCACATCTCCCAGAGAGGTCTGAGGCTCGAAACAAGCGTGGTGATTAAGCAGTTAGTGTCACAGCTGCATTGGCAGGAGTAAAATATCGGCAGCGATTCAGTGGAGCTATAAATTGGAAAATGAATATTGGCTATAGTCAATTTCATTGAGCAAGTCTTACAGTCGTTGGAGTTATGCATGGCCATTTCGGCATCCCATCCAATGGGAGCATTGAGTTGATGAATTGGTAAAGCAGAAGACCATTGATACTTGACCTCACATCCTTCAGCATTGAATACGAAAAGATCGAATTGCAAGTGCCCAACATAGCCAAAGAGTAGGATAAAATTGTCTTGAATATTATGTGCATGGACAATTTTATCCCAACCTTCTGTTAATTTGCCATCTTCTATTTTTACGTACCAGAGTCGATCACCGCTGTTAATTATAGCAATTGTCTCTGGTGGCGTAGATGTGTATTGTTTGAAACCATGTGACATCACCTACACATGAATGTTATATGTGAATTGTAGAGTTTGGACATTGAGTAAAATAGCATGGAGAGCATCTCACCAATTTCATGTTGTCTTCATTGGCTGTGGCTACAATTTTCAAGAACCATGAAGGATGATTTGCTGCATAAAGAAGAAGAGATGAGTTTCATTGTTTTTAGTTAAGTGATAAAGTATTGTAATGGTTATTGAATATATTTGGTAAGACAGTCAATTTACCAATTTGTTGATGAAGATTTCGTGGAATGAACAGATTATTTGTTGAATGGTAGAACGGGTGAATGAATTTTGGTCTTGCATTGAGAATATTCGTAGCCAACTCTTGAATTTATTGGGTTTTTTTTTCATTGAAACACTCTACTGAGGTCAAACAACGTTGAATATTTCTGAATGAAAGCATAGTCTGCAACATATCTGATGTCATCAGCATTGCATGGTACTGCTTCGGCGGCTTTTATATGGTTGTGTTTTGAATCTCGGAAGTAGTATTCTACTCCAGTTGTAATTCCATTTCTTGAACGTGGCATAGAGCAAATTTCGACAAAGTGTTGGCATGTTGATGCCAAATGATCCTCAAAGCTCAAAGCCATAATTAAAGAAGGCTTTAGATATTAGAAATTGGCAAATGCTAATGGGTGCTATGTAGCACCGGTTATGTGGGCCCCAAGAGCCATCTTCCAATGAGTACTGCCATTCAATACAGTGGCGTAGCCAGAAATATACATCAGTGGGGGCATTATAAAAATAAAATCTCTAACGATAGCCAACTCCCGACGACATCCCACCGACCCATGACTTGATGGTCGTTGCTGATGCGGCGTGATTTTCGTGTTGGTTGTTACATCATGTTACAAAGTAGAATTTTCAAGTTTTGGAGTACTATTTTGTTCACCCATGCACCTAAACACTAGGTGAACTTGTGCGTATTACTCGCCGTCCATACTGGGTGAAAATTACTCACTCTTCAATAAATTCACCGAATCTTTACTTTGATATGATTACAGACATTGATTTTGTGGAGCTTATTTGTGTAACAATTCAAACAAGTCATTCATATTTTAACAAGTATTTAATCTAAAAACATGTGCCTTGCTTTAAATATTTGATAAACTCAAACTACCAATTTCAAAAAAAAGAAAAGAAAAGAAGAAGGTGCAGTGGGGGCAGGTGCCCCCAGTGGGAATAGAGTGGCTCCGCCACTGATTCAATATCAAGAGACCACTGACAATGACATAAGCAGTAGTACTATTGGGTTTCGTTACACTTTTGCCCTTAGTTTTGGAAGTAATAACAAAACTAATATTTTTGACAATTTGATTCTCAACAAGAATTCAAAATATGAATAAGACAAAAATAATTGTCAGATACACTAGTAAGTAACATTTTTTATTTAAAACGGGGAAAGTGCCCCCCAAGTACAACAGTTTTGTCAAAATTGTTAATGTCAAAAAAATATTTGACAATTTTGTACAATTTTTATTTTGTATAATAAGTTTAAATCAAATAAATAAAAAAATTCAGTTTATTTAAATAAAACAAATCAAATAAATTTATTTTGACAATCAAACGAATCAAATTGATTTAAAAAAATCAAATAATTTCTTTTTGCACAATTTGTATGTTGTATCGATGAAATAAATCCAAAAAATATTAAGACATAAATAAAGTTGTTGTTTTTTTATTCGCTTAGACAAGAGGACTCGAAAAAAACAAAAAAATAAAATTTATATGTTAAAATAATGTTAAGAATAATAATAAGTTATAGATAATTTTTACTACTATTTCACAACAGAAATTCAAAATTTGAATAAGAAAAAAATAATTATGACCAACCCCTTATATTGCTTCTCCCATTGGACTGGTTTGTGAGAGAGAGTGGAGAGGGGAAGTAATGCTCTCTCCTAAGGTTTTAGGTTCGAAACCTCTTAGGTGTTATCAATTCCTTTGGGGCTAGTTTATACAGGGTTTTGCTCTACCTTTAATTGAGACCCTCGCAAGTGGGCGGTGTGATTGATCTCCCGAAATTAGTCGAGGTATGTAAAAACTGACTCAGACACCTAAGTTATTATAAATAAAAAAAAGCTGACTCAGACACCATTATTAAAAAAAATACGTAGTATTACAGAAATGGCTTCACGTGTTACCATATTAGAAGTTATGAACATTTTTTTTTTTTAAACTTTTCAATCTCAATTTTAAAGTGAAACAGGTCGATACATTATTTTAGGGCAAAGTTGTCACCTAAAAATTTCTACTCGTACGACGTAGGTTGCCCCTCCGTCTCTGACTTCTCTGAGGAGAGAATACAATTCCCTTAATTGCTATCTCTTAAAAGTCAGAAAAAGCAAGGAGTTTTTGCATAGAAAAATGCAAATTCATGAACATTAACTAGTGCAACCCAATAGCGAGATCGTTGGAAATTATGTGATTAGATCGAGGCATGGAATTTTGTACTTAGTATATCACAAGTAATTGTCCTGGGAAAACTTTATGTGTTAAAGTAAATAAAAGTGCTCTGCAGATCTTGCTAAATGATGGATGTAAATTACATGATGAAAGTGATGGCAAATATCAATAACCATTGGGCAAGGATAGATACTGAAGGTGTAAAAAGCATAGATGTACATGCATTGTGTACTAAATGCAATGAGACGATTTTACTTGCGAGGAATCTTAAATTCAAATAGGAACTATACCCATAGTTAATTCAGGTCGATACATAGGTTTTGAAAACTCCGAGGCTACATAAGATGCGAATTAGGAGTTTTTGCTTTAAAATTCTATATTGAGCATCGCAATCTCTTTAGGGAAGATTTAGGGAAGCTTCCTATTATGTGCTTAATTTATAACAAATACCTTTGTACTAATACTAAACTTCAATTCATGCACTGTAATGTCAAACAACACCGTTTTTTTCAGATTGGGGTTTTCGGATAGTAGCTCCCAATTGCAAACAATGGATATATCTACAATGGATTGTGAACAAATCACTGTCCTAGGATTTGTTGTCTGTGTCATGCTTACAGTGTAGTTCATTGTAGAGATTTTGGCATGGTTATAATTCAAATATACAAGCAAGTATTTATTTAGCAATGAATCGATGTATGCTTTCTAAATGGTAACTGTATAGCCAGTTTCTGCATTGCATGTAAAGGTACCATAATCTAATAGGGAAAGGTTAGATGGGAGTTTAGTAGGCCAAAGCACGAGCAGTGGCAGCCTAATAGCGATAAATTATGTAAATTTCATAGCATGGCTTTTGGAACACTGAAATTTTATCTGCAAAAATAGTCTTGTATCTTGTCCATAAACACATTGAGAAGCTTCAATTTGAAGGAGTCGGATTAAAGTCAATTCAAAGTTATGCAGCAAAAACTTCCATCAACGACTTACCTTTCCTCGCGTTTTTTAAGTGCTGTAATTTGCTCCTTGTATTGTACTATCTTTCCAGGAATATAGGAGTCTATAAGTATGCTAACATTACCTGGGTAGTTTAACAGAACGTAGGTTCGATTGTAAGGCAGACAACATAGGAAAATTCAATGCTTTTGACAAAATCAACGGGCTAGCACTCAAGTTTCTAGCTATGTCCATTAAAGGATTTCATGTGGATAGTTTTCTAATAGCTCTAGCTCATTTCCTTTCAAATATATATCAGCTCAACCATGAAGTATTATCATCACTCACAGCAGAATAATGCAAAATTAGAACAGCTATTGTCCTCGTGATCACCACCAGATTCATATATTATAACCTAGTTCAAAGAATACACTATTTTCTTTGGTTTTGTGGTGCAAGAGTTGGGTTTTTGTAGTTATCTTTTTAATTCTTGCATAAAAACGAAAGGGAAGAGCTTTCCCTATTCTGTGCTAGAGATAGTGCTTGAACCTATAGGAATGATTACAACTTGTTGCTATCATAGAGTAGAGAAATCATGGAATTGGTCCTCACACATCTCTGAATTTTTTGGAAATCAGATTTCTACGCTGAAAATGTGACCTCTTTGGGGTTACCCCAAAGCATGAAATCGATTTATGAGGTCCAAAATTACGGTTTGGCAAAAGCATAGCTGCTGGTATAGTTAATGGTAAAAAAAAAGCACAAATATTAGATGAAAACGAATGCTAAAGTTAGGATAGATTCCATAGCGAGTTTAAGATGTAACGGCCGTAGGTGAGTAAGATTTTACACATCTACAAATATGCAGTGAAGTATTGAAGATATAAGTTTTTATGTCTACCTTGATTGGTTTAGGAGTGATCGGTAAACCAGCGAATTGCTTGAATTTCTCTACCTGGATCGAGCCTTGGAGAGTTTGTCCTGGAGTTGTTAGTTGGACAGGAAGCAAAGAGTAGTTGGTATAGTTGTTTTTTAACCCAAAACAGTTGCTGGTGTGGTTAACTTGTCAAAAGTATTGTCAAAAGGATTGTCAAAACAGTTGTTGGTGTGGTTAACCCAAAAATGTATTATCAAAAATATTGTCAAATTTATTGTCTCTAGAACCGGCCCCTATACATACATACATACATACATACATACATACATACATACATACATACATACATTGAGGATCAAGTCAGGATGCCCTGATTTAGTGTTAGGTTCGGACTTCTCCCACAGCCGTCGGATTGTGTTTTTAATGGTCCAGATCCGCATAAAATTTGTTCGCGCGAACAGATATTTGTTCGCACGAACAAACTGTCCGTGCATCTGGACAATCAAAAACACAATCCGACGGCTGTGGGAGAAGTCCGGACCTAAGCTCTGGTCAGCTCACCCTGACCTGATCCGGACTATATATATATATATATATGTAATATCATAAATGAGAAAAGGCCAGTGTTTGCTTTGTATCTCCCATCACTGTAATTTTATTTCTTGTAATTTTGCTGCAATCAATAAAATTTTCTTTGTTGTTCCAAAAAAAAAAGGCTTCGTATCTCCCAGAACGATATTAAATTTCAAAGGAAGGGGGAAAATTTTAATTCACGAATGTATCTTAAGATAAGTAGCGAGAGGAATAAAGGGAAATTACCTGTCGAAAGCGTCAAGTTTGAAACGCAGAAGATGAATCTAGTGCTTGATTGAATCCCTGATTGAAGAACAAATGTCATTACTGAAGAGAACATATAGCAATTGAGCATTTAGATTGAAAGAAAAATCGAACAGAGTAGCAACGTGTACAGCATAACCTGACAATCCCTCTTCTTCATTGCTTGAATGTGTTGTGGTTTCAATGAGGGAGAGCTGAGTAGGTTTTGCGAGGGGGAGGAGAGTTGGAATTTGAGAGAGATTGATGAAAAGTTGTTTAAATAGGAAAACCCTGTGACTTGGTTGTGGTGCATGTAGTTGCTGATATTGTCCTTGCTTTTAATGTAACTGAATATGAACCAAAATGTAACCAGTTTTTGCAACTGGAGTGCGGATATGAATTATCCAATTTACCCATGGTTTAAAACTTACCATGGTCTGTGTTCAATGTATAATAATTCCATATCCATATATCCTAAAGGACGAACTTCCGAAAGGCAAAGAAGAGGAACAAAAAGGATTAAACAAATCTATTGTCTTCATGGATTAAAGTGTTTTATTAATTGGTTTATTTTGGTCAGGTTGATTCTATCTTAGATAGCTAGAAGTATTTGTTCTAGATATATAGGTTGTTTATTTGTTTAAGATGGTAAAATCCAATACTTAGAACGGTAAAATAGAGGATGACGGTATTATGTATGTTTATGTCCTGTCTTTTATAAATTGCATGTGGAATATGATACTAAACTTCTTTTAAAGAATTTTTGTTGCAAATTAACAGTGCTTGTTTTGTTGCTAGATTTCTGGGTACCATATTTGAAAAAAATAACTTTGGACTTTGCTAAACCAGGTATGTTTGCAGAGGCCTGAGTTGTAATCATGACATTAAACTTATTTGCTTTTAAATTTAAGCTAGACAGTGAAGAAAGCAAGGAAGTTAATCTTTTCGATATATGTCTCATATTAGAGCCTCAGCAGGAATGCACCAAGTGTTTTGGCCTAGTGAGGTTTGATTTTGATCTTGTAATGTTCACTTTGACTTGAATCATCTTTTGTTCGTATGCTTAAATGAAATTTTCTCAATGGGCCAATATTGACTTGTTTCTTTTTTAATTCTTGTAGATGGAAAGGAAGACCCATGAAGTCATGGTGGAAGATGAAAAGTTCTTCTCTACAGAAAATCAGGGGAGTTCCTTGACATCACCGGAGAACCAAAGGGTGGTAAGTGGATTTTTGTTCTAAGTATATCTAGGATGCTTTATGTTGATAAAAAAAAAAAAGTAAGGCTTATCTTAGCATTTCAGCTTCTTAGCTGCCAAAGTTTTATTTGGAGCTGGGAGAATAGTTGTCATAAATGGCATCCTAAAAAGGTAACTATGAATTCACAATTGCATTGAGATGATAGGCTTTGTTTAATTTTATCTTGAAGAAGCTTCTCATTTCTGGCCTCCCAATCCCTCCTCTATGCATATTTAGACTAAAATGCCTACGATAAGCTTAAGTGAGATTTATTGTTCAGTATGACGGAATAGATTTGTTTCTCAAAGGAATGGATGTCATGGATTAAAATCTGTATTTGTTAATGGTAGGTACTCCTGTCGAAAAATTTAAAATGCAGAAAGATTTAAGGAAAGGAGACCCATTGTGTCCCTTGTTATCTATTATTGTTGTTGAAGGCCTAAACTGGCTCTATGAAAAGACAAACTACAAAGCTTTAATAAAAGATATGCAAATTGGGGAAGATGGACTTTGTGTTACTCATTTGTTGTTTACAGATGACATTGATTTTTTGTGAAGCTGACACGAAGAAAGTAATGAATATAAAGAGGATATCGAGCTGGTACGAGATACTCTTTGTCCTACAAAAGTTACCACAAGAGTGTGATCTGTAGAGTAGAAGTGGAGTAGATTGAGCTTGGAAGTCTTGGATGCTATAATGCTTGCCACTACTGATTTGGGTTTTTCAGTTGAAATACTATGCTGCCATTGGAATGGCTCTTTGTGGACTCATTTGGACATCTCCTTGGGACCATTTTCTTACCAGAAAATTTATGAGGTAGCGACAGGTTTTTGGTGCTTCCATGTTACTTTGTTATATGAGTTTCTGGTTTTTCAGTCGACTCTTGCCTAATTAGTATTTTTCTTATTGGGGTCTAGGGCTGCTTATGATTATGGAAATGGGGATGCTATAGCGCATAACGTATCGAAAACGATGTCATTTGGACCTTGCATCAGTTCTCAAAAGTATGTTGTTTTTACGCTCAAAAACAGGAAAAATACATCATTATTAGCTGACTCCAGAAAAGTTTCAGAATTTTGTCTCATTCCTAGACAGTGAACATGTACATCTCATTGATAAGTAATTTCAATTTTTACGCAACTGTGATCCCATTAAGCACAAGTAATCTGGATGGGAGCTAACGAGTTATCAGAGATCATTGTAGTCCAATGACAGTAAACATATTCATACTGAAAACAACATAATATTAGAACCATTGTAGATAAAGACTGGATAATCCTACCATCATAATCCTAGTCTTATAGAGACAAACTATCCTAACTTCAACCACATAAACTACAAATGTGCATATAAGTCCTAGTTCATTACGTTTACAAAAGGTACCGTACTGTAGTGGATATTTCAAAAAGCTCTAATCAAGGGCAATAATTGCAAGACCTCTAAAGAGCATATCATGCTGCTAATACCAATTGTAGGTTTTCTCATGGCCAAGTTCATCAAACACCATGGCATGCATCTTCAGCTCCCAATCAACACTGAAGACGAGAGTGTCATAACATCTCAGATTGTGTGCAACAATGAAATTATTCCAACCCTGTCGAACGAGGAATCCATCAGTGTATTCCACTTCCCAAGTACTTTGTCTTGTTGTGAGCCATAAATGGTGAAGTCCGATCTCATTGAGAAAATCCTTAATCAAAGCATGCAATTCCTACACAATAACAAATGTATTCAGAAAAGGAAAGCTTAGGAAAAGTATATTTTGTTATCTTTTAGAAAAGGAGTACTAATGCAAGCAAATCTCCATGCGACAGTTTCTTCATAAATCGGAATTCATCTCCAAATTGTCTGAATGTTGTAACCAAGTATGATGTGAAGAATGTAGCTAAACATGATTAGAAAAGGCGTTAGAAAACTGGAAGCATTGTATTTTTTGCTCATATTTATTGCCTTAAAGAAAGCTTACAGTTTATGGCTTGGCATTGGGTTGCAATAGAATCCTAACCAATTGGAGCATTTGGCTGTTGAATAAGTGTAGTAGTTGTCCATGGATACTTGATTTGATAACCTTTCTCATCAAATATGAATAGATCAAACATAAGATGACCCATAGAGCCCAATAACAAAGTATATTTGCTACCGAAATTGTGCTCCGCGATGACATCATTCCATCCAAAAGCCAACTCACGGTTCTCGATTTTAACATAGTATACATGATAGCCACTGTAGACAAGAGCAATTCCATGTAGTGGAGCAAATAGATATGGCCTGAAAAACTCTGGAATTTTCTGCAAGAGACCGCAAAAAGTTGATTGTAACACATCTTGTTTCCATTGGCATTATGAATCAAAATATTAGGAAGGGAAGCATGTACTATACTACTACCAAATTCTTTGCTCTATCAGTTTCGCTAACATGTTTCAAGAACCAACATGGATGTTGTTCTGCAACTGAATAAAAAAAATCATCAGTTTTATTATTAACTTGAAGTGCATATAATTTGTTATTTTTGATAAGCCTTTGGCCACACCTAATCCTGCAGTTGGGGGATCCAATAGATTCATTACTCGTAGATGAGGTTGGATGAACCTTGGTGCACTGTTGATGAAAGAATTCATCCAATTTTGAAACTGTCTGTATTTTCTCCACCTAAATCGATCCCGATCGAAACATGCTGCAGTATCGGATTATGAAGTTTTGGCCAAGAGTGGCTTTTTTAATTTCCATTGTGTGGTCTTAATGTAGCCACAAGGACACGATTTCCATCAGCTGACAGGAGATAATAGTTTGATCCTTTTTGTTGCGATAAATTCTTGAAGAGCACGATCTCAACTCCAATAAATTTTGGACAACTTACTGCGAGCATATCTTGGAACGCCATATTCATGATGGAACTGCTATCATGTTTTTAAAGACAATCAAAGGTTAGTCTTAAGATATTTCTGGTGAAAAATAGAACAATGCGAATAGTTAAACACTACAATTTGAACCAAAACTTATGTAAGTAGTGGTTTAGATGATTACAGGTTCAGAAAATAGATATTAACTACCATGCAGCATGAATAAAAGAAGTTTAAACTGGGTTTTTTTAATCAGAGACTAACTATTTTTTAGGGTTGCTGAATAAGTGTTGGATACATTCATTCCTAAGTCTCCATAAGATGAATGAAAGAACTTAAAGTATGCTAACTAAGATGGCATGTCTGAGGAGTAAATTGATTTGGTATGCAAGAGGTTGAGCAATAGAAGAAGGACTTCACCATAGGAGAAAACTGAAAGAATGCAAGAGAAGTAAACCAGTGAGTGTTTCTATTTTATGGGTTCATATTTTATAGAGAGTAGTTGGGACTGTGTATGAGTGGATTTGTACAGCAAACCATCATGATTTCATTAAGAGAAGATTTAGTGTTCACAGAATTTTATGAATCATCTTACCTGCTGCCATCAGCTTGAAGCAAAGCTTTAAATTTTTGCTTGTAAGTACAACTAAGACTGCAAGTGTTAATGAGGCATGTAAAGTAAATGGCTACAGTAACCGGTTGGGTAAACATCTTTGTGTGCACTGCTCATTTTTTGTTACAGATTAGTTTGGTTTGTTAATTTATTTATCATTTGTTTGAGACTGACTCATTTTGCCCTTGTTTCTTCCTTCATTGTAGTTTATTTTGGGTTAGTTTTCATTAGCTACTATCTTTTTTGTGATGCCTTTATATGCCTCTAGAGTATTTTCAGGTGATAATTTTTGTATTGGAATTAGAATTTAGGCATCATATAAGTAGAGCAGCTGCATCAACCATTCATCGACTAAGATATTATCTGCAATCGTTTTTTTTAAGCTTAATTGGTGCAGAATAATGCAGCAGATGCATGACAATTACTATTAAGCGCTGGCTAAAAACAGAGCCAGTAATTGTAGGTGCACACATAAAAATAAAGTATGGTTTAATCGTGAATGGAACTATGACACAACCTGTAGAAGAATGTTCGGCTAACTTGTTGCTAGCAGCTGCGATCATACATGATTTTGTTTGTCAAGTGTTGCTTGCAAGTGTTGTCCTAAATGACTGTGGGTAAAGGGCATGTAGACAGTGAATTCGGCTGAAAGCAAAAGTCGCTCAAAACTGGATGAATGTTCTTGAATTAATTCATACGAGTTACGGTGAGGACAGTGGTATGATCATGTTTGTTGAGTATTGTTGGGAATTGTTGTTCTAAATGATTGGGGGTAAAGGGGGGCACGTCGACAGTGTATGTGGTTGAAAGCAAAAGTCGTCGAAAAGTAATGGAATGTTCTTGAACTAATTCATTCAAGTGCGGTAGTGAACAGTGATATTCCGTGTGCAGGGGTGAAATCCAATCATCCATGAAGGAATGGCAAAAGCGAAAGCACATCCCTGTCATTAGATACAGCAGTAAAGCAAGAATGGAATCTAATTAACATAATAACAATATCACTTGATTAGGTTTCATAAGCGATATCGACAAACCCTGCTGCTAAAACATTGTTTCGGCAAAATACATAACACATGGAAGTAGTCCAATGTGCTGACAAAAGATGTCTAGAAGGCTTAGGTGTGTCAATTGATCATCTTTGTTGACCTGCTATATTATGGTTCAACATTATTGATCACTTGTCTTGAGTTTTTTTAAAATGCAGTAGCTAGAATAATATGTCTTGCATCAATGGATTTTATCATTACAGACGTCGACAGTGAATGTGGTTGAAAGCAAAAGTCGTCGAAAAGTAATGGAATGTTCTTGAACTAATTCATTCAAGTGCGGCAGTGATCAATGATATTTCGTGTGCAGGGGTGAAATTCAATCATCCATGAAGGAACGGCAAAAGCGAAAGCACATCCCTGTCATTAGATACAGCAGTAAAGCAAGAATGGAATCTAATTAACATAATAAACATATCACTTGATTAGGTTTCATAAGCGATATCGACAAACTCTGCTGCTGAAACATTGTTTCGGCAAAATACATAACACATGGAAGTAGTCCAATGTGCTGACAAAAGATGTCTAGAAGGCTTAGGTGTGTCAATTGATCATCTTTGTTGACCTGCTATATTATGGTTCAACATTACTGATCACTTGCCTTGAGTTTTTTTAAAATGCAGTAGCTAGAATATTATGTCTTGCATCAATGGATTTTATCACTACAGACCATCATTAGTAGAGCATGCAAGTTAACATGGTCATCCAAAAACTTATGCATCTAGGATTACTTCAATCACTCTTTTGTTTTGGTGGCATGAAATCATCAGCACCAGGCTGTATGCCAACCACTGCAGTCTCATCCTTGATGCCGGAGAACTCTGAGGGAGGTTCTTCGAGGAAGAGTTGCCTACAAACTTTCTTGTCGGATGATGAATCAGCTTCATCAGCATCATTTTTTTTTTAATGTTCTTTACCTCATCAAACTGGTGGACATTAAAGACATTAAAAAGACAGTGCGACTTTTCCGTTGGACCATATTTATATGCTTTGACACGAACAACATATTCTACCTCCTTAGTAATTGCTTCCATTGCAGCCATGGACAGCCCATCCTTTATTAGCAATTTTAAAAATATGAACAATCATTAAACAATCTTGAACCTTTTGAACTAAAGTTGCTTGAGACTGTTTATTTTATGGCAGAATTAGTAATTTACGTGACAACTGTATGCATTTTATACCTCAGTTGTGTTTTCTTTCAAGTATAGAGCTGTAATTCTGAACATGGTTTCTGCAATTTTCGTGAACGCTGTCGCAGTGATATCTCCCGTGGAGTCCGAGAGCGTAACATTAAACTTACACTTGTTATTTGAATGGGAAGCTAACGAAATAAGTTACTTGTAAATTAAGCATTCAGTTGCATAGGGAGAAGTTAGGTTCTTTTAGAAGCATGGCAAACCTTGGCATCGGCTCGACCTTCTCATCACAAAAGTTGCACCAAAATTCAATATCGTCTGTAGCATCAGTTCCATGATTGCATTTTGAGCATGACATGTAGAAGAAATTTTGGTTTAGGTCAGTGATCTTGCAGATAGGTTGTATCCAATAGTACTGCAGTTGTAATGAATATTAGATTAGGAGACTGGAAATGATTAGAATTCAAGAGATAAATCGCAATAGTATTAGCAAAGGATTACCTCCGATACAATCGTGGGAAGACGGTTAATATTGATGATTTCTCTCTCGAACGGTGGTTCAACAGGAGTGGTAGGTGTCCCAATTTGATTAAGATGACCTATGTCGAGGTTTTGGATTTCGGTTGAGTGGGCAAGACACCTGCATCAAACAGCAGGAAAGAAGTACTTTTGGATCATAAAAAGTAGGAGCTGTGTGTGAACTGAAATTTATAACTAATCTGTAACTCGATAGAATTTATGTTATCAAGTTTTGAGCACATTTGCTTTAGGCAAAGGAGGATTGAAATTGAAAATCGTCGAACCTTTAGTTTCAAGCTTAGTCTCTGTACACCAAAACCGATTGGAAGTTAGTGCACGCTTTTGAAATTTTATATTTGCAAAATTGTGCAGGTGTTATGCACTGTATTTCATTCTTACCATATGAAGCATTAACTTTGAGCATAACACCCATAACAACAGGATATGGTCCTGTAAGTTCAGTCATCCTTTTTGCCTCGTGATGAGTGAATTGATCCCAAAGAGTCAATGTTGTTGGCTTCATGCTGGGACTCAAAAGATCGTTCACAGTTAGCATTAGTAATAATTTAGGCAAACTCTTATCAATTGTGCATGTAAAATCTTACCCTTGATCAATCACTGTTACATTCTGCACATAGGTTTTCGGGGTTTTGCGTTTTGGGCCCACATGCATGATTGCAAACAACACCTCTGTTGTATAAAAGATGTCGTTAGGTTTTAGTTCTCATCTGGGTAAGTATAAAACCAGGAATAAAAAAATGGTTACTTATGCCATTTTTGTTGTTTTGGTGGTTATGCAATTCTGCTAGCGGCACAAAATTATATTTCAGGGCTCTTATACTGAGCCCTTCCACAGCGATTTCTTCCACTGGTGTTCTTGACAACAACTTCCATTGCAGAATATTATTAGCAACATGATGAAAATCATCAGGAGTTTTGCTGATCTGAGCATTCCTAATCGAGTACGTATGGTTCACCTTAAGTATGTGTTCCAAGATCTCAAAATCAAGTCCAAAGATTGTGGCCTGAATTTTAATTCCCTAGAGATGACACAAAAATTTAGCACCATATGGGCATTCATCTAACGTAATTTAAATTCAAAATTCTAAAATATTCACATTTTCAATATATGTCATGTCATTTAAATAATTTGGCAAGCGGAACCAACCTCAGAATCAATTAGCACGAGCCTCTGATAGAGCGTGTTTTTCTTAGTCAGTTTTGGGTATCCTTTTTCAATCGCCATAACCTCTGCTGTTCAGCCTCGCACATTTTCATCGATGTCCTTGATCATCATCCGCTTGGAAGCCATGACTCCGATGGCCTGCTCATCAAATATAAAAATAGCAGCAATGAGCGAAAACATAAATAACCATGAACTCAATGTATGCCATGCGCAGATGACTTCGAAAGTCATAAATAATTACCATGTAATAAGCTTTATTCATTCGAATATTGTTATTGTGGATATATAGTATTCATCACAAATCACAGATGTCTTCTATGAAAACAGCTTCAATGGATTGTGCTTCAACTAGAATTTTAGGGAAAACGATATTTTTAGTGCATGGAAGTGTATTTTTTTCATAGTTGCTTGGTCCAATCAGGATTTTAATTTTTTCAGATGCAGTAGCGCGAGATAGAGCAACATATAGCTGTCCATGTGAGAAAACTGGTTCATGGAGATCAATGCCGACAATGTCCAATGTTTGTCCATGCGCCTTATTTATAGTCATTGCAAAGCACAATCGTATTGGGAATTGTTTTCTAGTAAACTCAACAGGATATGACTTTGGATCTGAAGGGGGCAACGAAATACGTGGGATAAAGACAAAGTCTCCTTTGTGTTCTCCAACAGCTATTTGAGCGAATATAACATGTTTTTTAAACTTTCAACAAATCAAACGTGTTCCATTACACATGCCTTTGGATGCATTCAAGTTTCTTAATAGCATAACTGGACAATTTTCTTTCAAACTAAGAATATGAGACGGTAAACCAGGCAGATTCACCGAATGCAAGAGTCTACATATAAAGCTTGGTCTGCCTTATTAAGGGTCTCATCAACACTAACATACAAGTACTCTTTTCCTAGGAAATTGTTTATGAGTTGTTCGTTGATATCATCCACTGAGTCATTTTTGGGTGTTAGTATTGCACAATCTGTCATTGACAATGGTTGATTTGAGTAACTATGGACATCTGGAAAGACAAAATCTATGAGCTGTTGAATAGGTGTTTGAGCTGGATTTGGGGATAGGGTCATAGAGGCAGGAATTGCTATTTGGCCATTTAGGTTTTCAGGTTCAAGGCCATTGCCCACTCTGAGCAAGAAATCGCTAAAAGATGGATCCGTTTTGGCTCGCATGTTTTGTTTGAGCCTGAAGTTCTTAAGGCATAGCCATATGCTAGATCTAACCAGACTTGCATCGATGCAATCCTGTCTAGTTCCTTTTGGTATAACTAGTAGAACTTGGCGGAAATCTACACCCAAAACAACCACTTTGCTGCCAAATAACAAATCCACTTCTGTCACATCTCGCAGCATCCTATCTACAGCTTCTATACTTTGTCTTTTGGCCATTGATGCTTCATCACATATAATAAGAGCTGCAGCATTTAGCAAACTTGCCAATCCTGTCTGATTCCCAACATTGCAACATAAGTTACCATCTCCATCTGAGGGAATTTTGAATCTAGAGTGCGCAGTTTGCCCATTCGGCAAAATTGACGCAGCCACACCAGAAGTAGCTGTTGCCAAAGCAATTTTATTCATAGATCTAACAGTTGCCAATATCGCACAATACAGAAATGTCTTCCCCGTACCCCTGGGACCATCTAAAAAAAAGATACAGCTTTCTTCTCTTTTACGGCCTGTCATATCGCATTGAATGCAGCCAACTATTCAATGTTTAATTTAGAAACACCCAACAAGTCTTTTTCAGATATGTCAATGTTTTTTTCATCTTCGATTTCTTTACAAACACGATATGTTTTCATTCTATCTGTGATAAAATCATGCAATCCATAATGGTCTAATCTCTTACCCATCGATTCTAACGCAGAATTCAAAGCATCTAAAAGACACTGTCGAGCTTCAGCTTTTGACATATTTTGCCTCCTGAAATCTTCAGTTAGCTGATCTTCAAATTTACAGAATAATTCTTTAATTTGGATTTAAACAAGCACAATGCACAAGTAATGTACAGTAGAGTTGTCTTAAGGATTTAGGAATTTGATACATACATGCTTCTTCTAAACATTTTTCATTACCTTTATCATCTTTCAATAGACCAAAAGCAAGTGCCGCTTCTTCATATGTATCGTGGACGTGGCCTTCAATAGTTCTTAGGTGCAAGAATGATGTAGGACCTCTAATGTGATTTAGCAACAATCTTAGGTAATAGCGCTTTCCTTTTGTTGGATTTGCCGTTATAATTCTGCCCAGTACATTTCCTTGTTTTCGTTTTCCCATGTTTTAGATCACGCCACCCACACAAACTCAGATGGGAAGTCTTTGTACAACAATTTCTTTGATTTGGCATAATTGTCATGGTTGTTCATGTAAAAGAATTTTGTTAACATTGTTCTTGAATAAAAATCAGTATCGGTTATGTTATCCAACTTAGTTGTTTTCTTAAAGCTAACAAGCTGGCATTTTTCCAAATGCAGATGTAAGCTTATAATAGCTGGATGCATTTCATGTAAGTCGAATCTAAAAATCCTCCACATTGCCTTGGGGGGGGGGGGGGGGGGTGTTTACCCATCTAGCTGATTGGAATTCAAAGATCCCATCATGGTCTTCATTATTTTTTTGAGCTAGAATATGGAAGACTACTTGTCATCTCCCTTGTACATATACTTGTATAGATATTTAACAACTTTTATTGTTGAACAGATTTCAACATTTATGTGGCAATCAAATTTGGCTAATAAGTATGGATTGTAAGGAACTACCCACTTATTATCTAGCATATGACCGCGAACCTTGACCTGTTTGTTGTCAGCTCTTCGCCTATAAATTGGATTCCCATCTATTGCTAGTAATGTTTTTTCTGCAATGATTTTTACATTTCCCTTTCTTCATACAGACATTTGCTCCATCTAATTCTCCATATGGTCCGTGCATCATGTGCCTAATTACCATTGAATATAGGTGTGGATATTTGTCTTTATCAGGTATTTCAGCAGAGATAAATTCGTCAAACTTAGTAGCGGTATTAAGCTTAAAACCTTTTTTCAGTACTAACAGTAAATGAACATGGGGTAAACCTCGTTTTTGAAATTCAATGACATATGTGTATGCAGCAACTGGGCCAAATAGTTGTTTCTTGATAACTTCTTTTTTTAGTTCTTCTAATTTGCTCTTAAATACTCGTGTCACAAGATCTGGCCTATTTTGTACATCTTCGTGCGGTTTTTATTCTGCTAAATTTCACACCATTTGGGATTGCAGGTCATGGTTAAGAATATATCAGGTTTTCCATATCTCTCTACTAAATTCATTGCGTCTAAGTATCTTTTATGCATATCTCTAGGACCTCCTATAAACGAACCAGGTAACACAATATGTTTCCCAACTTTGGAACCTCGTGATTCTCCTCATGCTATGCTATCTACAATGCCTTGATACAAATCAACCCTTATTTCATTTTAATGAGTTCTAAAATAGTCTAATCGGGATGTTTCGATTTTTATATACATGTCGACACAAAATTGTTGTAGGAGACGACCTGACTCAAGGATTATTGAGTTGGTTGTTGGCCTAATCTGGAATTGGTATGCATAGAATTCTCTGGCCGACACCATTACTCCTTTCGAACAATTTTCTTCATACACTGAGGGGAAATCATATATTAGCAGTAGCATAAACATGTAGATGCATTGTAGGAAGTGAAGTCATAAATTTTATCGCACATAATGACTCAGCTGCTTGCTTGTTACAGAATATTGAAGAAGAATAGCACGCTGGCTAGTGTAGGACTTATCAGAATTTACCGATAGGATCTTTTTAATGCCTTGATGCCATCCTGGTTCTCCGAATGGAAACAGAAGTGGGTATTGCAAGGGATCATAACAGCCAAAGTAGTACCTAATTCTTTGGCTAATACCATTATGCTGATACACCAATTTATCGCGCTCTCTCAAATTCGAATTGCCTTCAGTTTCACCAGCCCAAATTGCTGCCACCTGCGATACTGTCGGCCCCCCTAAAGTCCCGGTATCTAATTTTGGATCAGCTCTAATTTTGATTTGGTGAGTAGCTAACTCGGCTTCGGGTATTTGTCTTAAGCCTCTAAAGAAGGTAGAATAGGGATTGGGAGCCAAGATATCTATAACTCGTGAAATAACATTTGGATCTAGTTTACTTGCCCCTTTGTTTCTATTCGAAACTTCATTGTTAATGTAAAAAAAGTACAACTGTAGGAATGATGGAATGGCATACTTGTTCTTGTCATTTTTATCGGGGGTGGATAAAGACTTCTAATGGCATGATATGCCTGTCCTTGGGCACGAAAAGTGTATATACCATTATTTGGTTTTGTGAATCGGGGATTGAGGGTTACACCAAACGAAGTGAAGGCAAAACAATTGTTGAATGATCTAATATATTGACGAAAATGCTGTGAATGTGTTGACCGACCACAGTAAAGCTCCAATAGATCATCTGGAATATTAATTGAATAAAGGTGTACTTGCCCTTTAGAACAGCAAAAGCCATCTAGTTTTGAGGGGAACCGTTTAGCTTGGCAAAAGTCACAAGACTTAATATCATGCAAAACAAATGGCTCAGTGGGAATTGCACGTGTTTGTTTCCTAGGTAATGTTTCTAATTTTTTTTTCTGCAACCGTAATTCTCTCTGTCGCTTGTTCCTACTGTCTTTCATTTCCTGTGGAAGTTGAGAATATGAAATTCGGGGTTTCTTGCTGGTTGACATGATCGCCTAATCGCACTTGTGAAAGTATGATCATTCACTGGATTTCAGTCATCAGTCATGCAAGATTACAACTTACAATTAGAGATACGGAATGAAGACACAATTAATATGTCATTCTCCACACCACAGGTTCCAGCAAACAATACTAAAGGAGCAAGAGATCATGATAATGCAATGCAAATTATGTTCATGCCTGTGGCAAGCATTGCAAGAAAATCCACAAAGATGTCAACAAAGCATAACACAAGGCAAGGAAGATGACATACTCAAAGCAGACACAAATACAGCAGAAAGGTATCCTAACCTTGGGATGCTTAGCAGAATGCAGCGAAGTATCCTAACCTTGGAATGCTTAGTAGAATGCAGCGAATGAAAGATCACCTAAAACACTCCTGCAGTAGTTTGGAAACATAAAGAGTAATCAATATTCCTAGCTATTTGTCATATTTTTTTAATGAATAACAGACACCTAAAAATAGAAGAAAAAGTGTGCAAGAAAGATCAGTTCTTAATATTGCAGAATGCTTGGTTCTCAGCCAAATAACAAGCATTTGTTTATATATCCCAAACACAACCAGAGAATATCGAAAGGTTATGCACGCTTTTCGAAACTTGAGCTGTCTGAATCTTTATTGATGTGCGTGGCTACATGATTTTGCTGATGCAACTACAACCAAACCAAAGAATCTTAGTACATGATTTGGTGGAATAAGTACGCAAAGAATAATTTTCTGGCATGGAATCATTTTCCATCTCTGTAAGTTACTGTGGATTAGCTCACAATCTGCAACACTTTTCTTGTGCCTCAATCATTCTTCCACCAATTTCCATTATTTAATTTAGGCTCGCAAATCCAATCTCATTAATTTTGGCGTTTGATCCTCTATGCATGAAACATATTCATATTTTTGTTCAGATGGCTTGCATTCATACATATCACTTCCAATGCTATTCATCTATCACAAAGATGTGATGATAATAACCAAGCAAATACTGGTAAGCGTAAATCTGCGGCACCATACTTAAAAGAGGGGCTAATTGCTTGATGTGATGCAATTCATGTCTTTCATCGTAATTCAAACACATGCACTCTGTTTCATTATCTACATAGTTTGAGACCATAAATCTATTTGTTCAGTGCTCTTTCTCATAACCAATTCCAAGTTCATACTGAAAGAACGCAACAAATACTGGAACAAGACACAATACATCTGAAATAGCAGCCAGCGACGCTGTAAATTGTTGACATCACCAAAATTCTGCTACAGATACACATTACCGACCACAGAATCACATTCCTAAGACATGACTAAGTTTACAGCCTTAATCCAAAGAATCCTAGATTCCAATCAAATTTTTTTTTTATCCGAGATTCCAATCAATTTAATCAAATAGAAAGATTAAGATCCTCATATCTATCCTCTAAATACAAAAGTCGCGATCGTAAGAATACACCTCCAAAACAAAATCAATCTGCCAAAATACTGAAGTAGATAACGAATTTGTATCGCAACTTGTTCCAAGTTCTTGAGGCATCTCTTCCGAGCCCAGCCATCTTGTCTTCAAACAATGGTCAAACGGTAAATAGGGAATACGCTTGGAAACAATGCACCAATAACTGACCATCGATTAGAAATTCTCTTCGACACCAATAGGCAATACACAATAAGCTTTGTAATTCATTGGCAGAACCTTGTACTCCTAGATAACAAAAGAAACATTTGCACAATTTCAATAAGCCGCAGGGAACAACTCTAATCAACAAACGCAGGAAAATGATCCCACAACTCTATCAAGACACAAATTACCATCCGAAAATTGCATACACATCTCTGTTAAATGATCGCTTATTTTTTAATAGCCAAGAACTATCTTTATCTGATTGTATCGAAGCCTTTTCTTAGCATTTGCTCTATGAGTGGTCCAACGAGATTACATCATTTGCAGAATTTCGAGAGACCATTTTGCTTTGGCCTTTGATGTTATCAAAGATCCCACACAAATGAGGAAAGGTGGCATATCCATGAAAACTACAATAGCACACATGATTTGAAAATAATATACCGTTGGCCATGCGAGTAGCTGTAGCTCACATAAACTAATTCTATTCTAAAAAGCACAGACAAAAGTACGAGGTACAATTATGATATGATACGCGTACATCGACAACTGTCCAAAAGAATGGACCATGAGACGCTGAAGGATACGTCTAATATAAAAAGTAACGCAAAAACATCTCACACATAATTTTTAATTGCTCCAAAAACCCATGTGAGAAAGTATTTGTAATTTTAGAAATGTTAGTAAAAAGATAACCAAAACAAAAAGATAAGCACAAAAACAAAACCTGTAAGCTGAAAGAAATCCAGAATATGCAATACCTTCATATTCTTTATCTCTAAGCACTTTAAACATGATAGGCTAAGCAGCTGCTCTAGCTCGCTCATATGGGAAGGATGATATATATACGAATACAAAGCAAAGGGTGTAGCTTTCCCTATTATGTGTTAGGGTGGAGCTTTTTCCGTTTCTTAAATATGTTCATGCTTTTCAAGTTGAAAGTGAAATCTCGATTTGAGCTATTAACTTTTTTGAAAGGAATAGAAAAATGAAATTCATTTCATAGTGAAGTAGCCTAAACTACTTTTAGTTTTATTTCCCCAAAGTTCACGTAGTTTTGTTTCTCTCATACATGGCAAGCCCTTTGTTTGAGCTTTTATAATGTTATTCAAGGCATGCTGTAAAAGAGATGAAAGAAAGCCCCTCATCAACAATTTGAGATGGGACCATAATAGGAATAAAATTTGGTTTGGTAACTCACGAAGAAATTGTAAACTCATACACTCTTTAGCATCATCTGTTTAGAAAGGATTAGCGGAGTTAGTTAGTTAAGCCATGCTACACAAGAGCTCTTGTTTCCTTTGTTCCCAAAAGTAATTCTTCACCTTGTTTCTAACCATGAAGCAGCTACAAGGATTGAATCAGTCTGTGGCTTGCCTACTTCAAAATCAAATGTCCTAAAGTTACCATTTGATCGATGGTCTTACTTACATAATCTTCTGAACAAATTCCAGCAAGGTCATATGAGAAATGAAATTTCTTTGGACTTGGAAAGAGTTTTTAATAATTAGATTTTCCTAACATCGGCTAGAAGGGATCTCGTATCAACCTTACTAATCCGAAACTTATGTGTTTTTCTGCCAATTCTGAATGGATTTTGGTAATACTCCTTATCTTTTTTGTGTGTGCGCGCGCTAGCATGCATCATCCAACAATGACTTCCCTATAAGTCATCCTAGTTAGATTACAAATTGATTCCTTGGTTTGCCAGTTGAACCTAGAAAATGTGAATCATCATGTGATGCTGGAGAACCTGGAAGAATGTGAAGGTATTAAGTTTTGACGTTTTATCTTGTTTGTTATTGGTAATCACACTGAAAAGCCCGAGAGAAATGCATTCACATGCTTTAAGCCTGTGATTCTGTGGAGCACTGCCAAAGTTTCATTACTCTTTCCTTTTAGGTCATTTTGGGTATATTGAGTCACCAATTCCTATATATCATCCTAATTCCCATGTGAGCAAGCCAAAAGGGCTGCCTAACTCATCGTGTTTAAACTGCCTAAAGACAAAGAATAGAAAAGTACTCGATATTCTAAATTTCTTTCACCCTACAGGTTTTGCACATCATCCAACAACGACTTCCCTATAAGTCATGCTAGTCAAGGTACAAATCCATTCCCTAGCTTGCCCCATTACACCTACATCCCACATTACAAAATTAACAAAAAGCGAAAGAAAAGCTAGTAAAATGTGAACGCATTAAGTTTTCACGTTTTCTGTTACTGGTAATTACACTGAAAAATCCGAAAGGAAGGGCCCGGATATTCTGAGTTCCTTTTAGACCAGAGGTTTTGTTTTTTTACTTACCTTTTTAATCCTTGAATACAAAGCAAAGGGCGGAGCTTTCCCTATTCTATGCTAGAGATGATGCTACCGTGACTGTGAAGCAGCTTAAACTAGTTTTAGCTCTATTTCCCCCGAGTTCATGTAATTTTGTTTCGCTCATACGTGGGAGACTGGGAGGTCTTTGGTTTGAGCTCCTATAATCTTATTGAAGGTATGCCCTAAAAGAGATGGAAAAAAGCCCCTCATCAACAATTCGGAATAGGACCAGTTACCTGCAAATATGTTGTGAAGGTATTAAGTTTTCACGTTTTTTTCTTGCTTGTTGCTGGTAATTACGCTTGCTTTCAGGCCGTTATTCTGTGGAGCACTGCCAAAGTTTCATTACTCTTTCCTTTTAGGTCATTTCAGGTATATTGAGTCACCAATTCCTATATATGTCATCCTTCCCACGTGAGCGAGTTAAAGGGGCTGCCTAACCTATCATGTCTAAACCACCTTTCATCCTACAGGTTTTTCCACATCATCCAACAATAATTTCCCTTTAAGCCATGCTAGTCAGGTTACAAATCCATTCTTTGACTTGCCACGCTACATTTTCAGCCCAGGTAAAAGAAAAGGCAGTAAAACGTGAACATATTAAGTTTTCACGTTTTTTGTTGTTCGCTACTGGTAACTACGTTGAAAAATCTGAACGAAATGTATTCGCATGCTCTCAACCTATGTTTTCGTGGAACACTACGAAAGTTTCATTATTGTTTCCTTTCACATCATTTCAAGCATATCTAGTTACTGATTCCTATATATCATCCTTCCCAAGTGAGCGAGCTAAAGCAGCTACTTAGCCTATCATGCTTAAAGTGCCTAAAGATGAAGAATAAGAAGGGCCTTTTTAATCCTTGAATAGTTTTCCCTATTTTGTGCGAGAGACGATGCCACCACGGCACCATTTTCTTGCACTTATCTTTTTAATTCTTGACCAAAAACGAAAGGGCACAGCTTTCCCTATTTTATTGTTACCTTTCACGTCATTTCAAGCATATCGAGTTACCGATTCCTATATATCATCTTTCCCAAGTGAGCGAGCTAAAGCAGCTACTTAACCTATTGTGCTTAGAGTGCTTAAAGATGAAGAATAAGAAGGGCCTGGACATTCTGAGTTTCTTTCAGCCCAAAGGTTTTGTTTTTGCACTTATCTTTTTAATATTGTGCCTAGACCCTAAAGCTTTTGTTTTTGCACTTATCTTTTTAATCCTTGAATAAAAACAAAAGGGTGGAGCTTTCCCTATTTTGTGCCAGAGATGATGCCACCACGACACCATTTTTCTTGCACTTCTCTTTTTAATTCTTGATCAAACACGAAAGGGCAGACCTTTCCCTATTCTGCGCCAAAGACACTGCTTGAATCTACAGGAATCATTACAAATTATTGATATCATAGAGCACAGAAATCACGAAATTGGTCTTCACACATCTATCGTTTTTTTGGGAATCAAATTTCAGAGCTAAAAATGCGGCCTTTTTGGGGTTTCCCCTAAAACATGAAGGCGATTTCATAAGGAGCAAAAAATCTACAATCAATTAGTCGGACGCATGATTTTCTCAATCGACCAAACCTCAACCCAAAAGAAAATAAGGGGAAAAGGACTCACAGGATTTGGTAGAGTTATGAAACAACCGACGATTCTATCGACCATATTTGCGCCGTCCTCGTATTTGATTTTGGAGCCGAAGACGACCCAGCCGCTAAGCTCCTCCTTAACTTTCCTCTCCAAATCTTCTCCTCCTACGGCCAATCGGCCATCATCTGCTCTAAGACGCCCGACTAGCCGTCTGCCGCGGAGATGGTGGTGGACGGATGGATGGAAATGGGAAATGGGAAGAAGATGTGGACAAAACGAATTGGAAGAAACAGAAAACCTTGATTCCATGCAAGATTCCCGCACGCACAGTAGACAGAAGATGCAATTTTACCGGAAAGCCCCCAAGCCCAACACCACTACGTGACAAAATAGTGTAGAAAAATCGGGACGGAGACGGAAAACATCGAAAGTCCGAAAATCCGTTAAAGTAATTCATAAATAACCAAAATAGTGTCTATAGTCCACCACTTTTGAGCACGAAATGACGAGAACGCCCAAAACCCCAAAGAAGTAAATTCAATCAGCTAGTTTCCGAACCCGGGGGCATTATCGTCCGGAGATGGCCACAGTGTAAGCCACAATTTGGAACTTGGTTTCTTTATAGGCGGCCTGTGAAAAATTTTGAGAACTAAAGTAATCCTCAAAACACATATAGCCGACCTAATCCAAACTATAATACTATAGTTCGATTTCGATTTTAAACCATGGATTACTTCAAGTTGAGATTATTTCTTAAAAGGTATTCAGAGCAATGACGCTTTGCATAAAAAGAAACTTGTGTTTGAATCATTTTTCTTAAAATCCCTAAAAGTAAATAAAAAATAAAAAAATAGAAGCTTCAAATCTACTATAAGTGACAAAAAAAAAAATCGATATATAAGATGATAGTATATCATGGTTGAGTTTATTATTGTATAATGTTCCTTAATAAAATATCAATTGTATGTAAGGAAAAATTACGGTTCGAATCGGTATGAAATCAAAATCGTGAGAATACATCCGCATGCCATTTTGTTTGGCTGGGATTTTTGGCTTACTTCAAAAATATGATTGTGTGCGAGCGTGCTAGAAAAGACTTGTAATTATCCTTTTCAGATTTAACTCATAAAAGCCAAACTTAATCAGGCGATTGTGGCGTCGGTTCAATTTCCTCAACGAAGAGGATTATTTTCTTTCTAGAAGTATTGAAACGGCACAACGATTCACTAGAAATTCGACAAACCAAAGAATAAACAAGATACCTTGATCAATTCAAAACAATTTGCTTTCCAATTAATTCTCTAACTTCACAATGAACAAAACAGATTACAGTGTGATTACTACTACTACTACAAACTACTCTTAACTACTTCAAACTAAGTCTAAGTTCCTAAATTACTGCCTAATGGACAAACCAAGCATAGCATAGCTATTTGTTTGATGATTTGTCTAGGGTTTTTCCTTCTTTTATTTCTTCTATTTATAGGCAAACTCTTGAGTCTTCTTCACGGCTTCCATATTCCCGCCTAGTTGCCTTCGAAGTTACTTCAACATTTAAATTCAAACTTTCCCTCCATGGTTCTTGCTTGTGATCATCCGAGGTGGTTCAGTTAATTCATCACCTCACTTCCCTTAACTGCATCGTGCTGGAAATGGGCAGTTATATACTTAAATCTCCACTCCTTTGACTGCATCAACTTGGTGTAACCGCTTCTCATTTGAATAATATGATTCGCATCTTTGAACTTCAATTTGCCCCCTCTTCTGAGCCATTATTTGAGTGACATCTGGCAGCGATTGTCATTACCTATAAAACGACGTTAAATTACTTAGAACGTCATCATTTTTTTAACTGTGCGATTCCATACTTTTTAGTCTATGCGTACTCTATTTTGTCCAACATGAATGGCCATTTGTCATTCTCTGATTGGGTTAATAAATTCTCATGCAAACACATCCATTTAAGTTTGTTTTATCGTTTTGTAAACTAGGACCGAACCACACCGCCGAAAAACCGAACCAGACTGACCGGTTCGGACTAATTCTTATTAGTAATTTGATGATTTCTTTGCTTACCCCAACAAGGGTAAGGTGGTGTTCCAGTAAAAGTGTTTTTTGTAAAAGTTTCTTTTTTTCAAATTTTATAATGAAAATGAAAAATAATTTTTTAATTTTTTTTGCACCGTATAATAGATCTCAACGAGATCTATCAAATAAGATCCATATTGGTAGGAAAATTATTTGCGTAAACATATGATTTTTGGGCTTGAAATTACCTCCGTTTGAAAAAAAAGCACTTTTTCTAAAAGCGGAACACCACCTAACCCTCATCTCAGATGTTGTTTTTTTTTTTTTGCTCTTATCTGAGATTAGGCGAAATTCGGAGGGTCAAGTTTGCAAATTAGTAAAAGTTGAGAAAAACCTACTAGTACATCTCTACGCAGCGGTTATTTTGGCTGTTGTTTAGCATTTGGCCCTACTGTACGCAGCAGCCATGGCAGGAAAGCGGAAGAAGAGCGACGACGGAGATGAGGACGGCAGCAAAAGCAATCGCAAGAGTTTCGTCGTCGACGGAGACGACGATAGCAAGCAGAAGAAGAACGGAAGTAAGGGGCAGCAGCTGCTTCCGTCGACGATAAAGAACAAGGAGAAGAGGTCCGCCGTACACGCCAAGCTCAAGCAACAGAAGAAGCTCGAGAAGCGCAAGAGGGCCAAGACTCGTGATGCCGCCGAGAAGCAGGCTCTTGAGCTCGGCGAGGAGGTATATATATCTGGACCCCTGTATTTTGCTAGCAATTTTTATGCGGAATTGAAATCTAGGGCTCTGATTGTTTGGTTATCGTGTTTGTGCAGCCGCCACCGAAGATGATCCCCCGCACCATTGAGAATACCAGGGAGCTTGACGAAACCGTTTGCAAACCCGATGATGAAGAGGTATTTCCTGTGCCATATCTATAGACATATATGTATGCCATTGTATTCATGAAGCATAAGGACAGGAACATACACAATTCCTGCAACTGGTTTTTTTGCGCGCTAGTAGCTCACAGAAAGGATGTATCCTATTTGTAAAGACAGTATTTTTTTTTTTTTCCTTCTCATTTTACTTGTGTTTGGATGTATCCTAGATAGAAGTGTGAGTTGTATCTGATGTAAAATGCAAAATATATTGCGTGTGTTCATAATTTTGAGATGAAAAGAAATTTCATGTCTTCGTTGTTACTGTCTGGTAACAAAATTTACAGTGTAATGTACCGCACATCGCATCATGGATTGTGTGGGTATCGGAAAACTTAAACATAAGATACGTAATTATTTTACCTTTTAACGTACCGAATCATATACGTGTCTAAGATTTTTGTAGACATGGGATATGTTTAGAGATACGTATCAATTTCATCTCTAGAAATACCATATGGTCATATGCTATCGTGAATTGTAACATTGTGACAACCCTAGCTGTAGCAATCATTTCTGCAAAATCTTAGTATTGAGGAACTTGATATGAAACCCTGCTTATGGGGGGATTGCCTTCCCATTCACTTTGTGCATTGACAGCTGTTTGCGGGTAATGACGCGGATGAATTCTGTTCAGTTTTGAAGCGTGAATGCAATCCAAAGATATTGATCACCACTTGCCGTTTCAACTCTACTGTATGTCTTCTTTTCAAATTGAACATTTGTGTGTTGCTGTAGAACTATTCACAGGAATATGCTTTCAAAAGTAGGAATATGATTATCTCTTAAATGAGATTCATTATGCAAGCTTTTTCTCCTGACGTGTTTTAGTTTGTCTTTGGAACATATGTTGCTTGAACAATAGAGGGGACCAGCTTTTATATCGGAATTACTTACTGTGATCCCAAATGCTCATTACTTCAAGAGAGGAACCTATGATCTGAAAAAGGTGCTGGTTTTTGCTCTATTGGTTTTCAGCTTTTTGATTGATTACTTACTTCAAGAGAGGGACCTATGATCTAAAACGACTTCTTATGTACGGAGTTAATGCTGCAAGCGCTTTATTATCTGAAGATAGCGTTCTATTTTTTCTGCAGATTGTAGAGTATGGAAGGACTAAAGATTTCACTTCTCTTATAGTTGTTCATACTAACCGAAGGGAACCTGGTTAGCAGCCTCAGCCTTCCTTGTTCCTCTTCCTTCAATTTTATTGGAATTGGAAGTTTTTATTTGTCAATTCTGGTGGTTGTTCTTCAGATGCTCTCCTTGTCATTGGTTTACCTGATGGTCCTACCGCCCATTTCAAGCTCTCAAAACTTGTTTTGCGCAAAGACATTAAGGTTTGGTGATTCAAGCTCTCTTTCATCCCAGTTTCGGCTACTACGTTTTTTTTGACTGAGTTACAATGGCTCTGTAAATATTTGGCAAAACTAAAAGGCAACCTTTCAGTTAGTAGCTTTGGATGGGCTCATCGGATGAGGAACACGAATTGGGTGTTTTCTCAAAATGGATTACTGAATTACTCCCTTCGACCCAAATTGTTGTGCCTTTTTGGGCAGTGGTGCCACTCGAACAATTGTCTATATTGCACAATCTATAACGTTTTTTATGATTTTGAAAACTTTGTGTAATAAAACTAATTGAGATCTATCAAACAAGATCCATATTAAATTGAAAGATGCACAACAATTTGAGAGGTCTCAAATAGTAAAACATGCACCACTGTTTGGGGATAGAGGGAGCAATTTTTTGGAAGCATACAATGCCAAAAAGAACAAGGAAACCCGACAAAAGGTCTACCCTTTCAACTTGGGGGTCTTCCCTCCATCATTCCAAAGAGGCTGCTCTAAAGTGTCTTACCAGGGAAAAAACAAGGTTGACCCCTTGTCCTTTTCTCCTTGAGCTTGTTTTGAAGGAACAAGGAAACCCAACAAGGGTCTACCCTTGTAACTTGGGGTATTTCCTCTATCATTCCAAAGAGGCTGCCCTAAAGTGTCTTTCCTGGAGAGTACAAGGGTTGGCCCTGCCTCCTTTTCTCCTGATCTTGTTTTGAAGGAACAAGGAAATCCATCAACAGTCTACCCTTTCAACTTAGGTCTTGTTCCAAAGAGTCTGCCCTCCAGTGTCTTCCCTAGTATAGAAGGGTTGACCCCGGTTCCTTTTCTCCTTGATCTTGTTTTGAAAGAACAAGGAAAAATGAGAAAGGGCTCTACCCTTTTATTGCAGGGGTCTTCCCCACATATTCAAGAGACTTCCCAAGAATTTGATTTTCCTTGGCCTTTTTTTTTTTTTGTTGTTGTTGGTGTTTACCCTTTTATCGCAGGGGTCTTTCCCCACATATTTTGAATTATGTTCTGAGGACAGCCTTTTTGTCAAATATGTGGGTGAAGACCCCTGTGATAAAAGGGTAAACCCCCTTTCGTTTATCTTTGTTCTTTCAAAAGAAAAGGAATCGGGGTTAACGCTTCTACTATTAGGGAAGACCCTTGACGGGTTTCCTTGTTCCTTCAAAACAAGATCAAGGAGAAAAGGACGTTGGGTCAACCCTTGTACTCTCAATGAAAGACACATGAGGGCAGCCTCTTTGGAAAGATAGAGGAAAGACCCCCTAAGTGACCCTTTTCGAGTTTCCTTGTTCCTTCAAAACAAGCTCCAGGAGAAAAGGACGAGGTGTCAACCCTTTTTTTTTTCCTGGGAAGACACTCGAGAGCAAACTCTTTGGAATGAGATAGGGAAGACCCCCATGTTACAGGGGTAGACCCTTGTCGGGTTTCCTTGTTCCTTCAAAAGAAGCTCGAGGTGAAAAGATTCTTAGGTCTGATTAGGTTAGAAAGTTAACTATGAGAGATCCATATTGCTTGATGCTGCCGAATCAGTAGGCCTTACATATTGAAAAAGATATGGATATATACTGATTGTTGACATTTGTTGATGTAAACGTATGTTGCTTGCAGAATCATGGAAACCCGACTAGTCACGAGCCTGAGCTTGTGTTGTCTAACTTCACAACGCGTCTCGGTCATCGCATTGGCAGGTTTCATTATTATCTCATCCTTTATAACCGTTGTGTTGAATATTCGTACTTTTATCTTTATCTATGACTATCATCATCATAAGTTACACTGATTTTTACCTTTCTAGACATGCATACTATCTATCATAAATATTTTTCTGACTGCTATATGCGGTTTTCTTTTCCATCTAGGTTAATACAGTCTCTGTTCCCGCAATCTCCAAATTTCCGTGGCCGGCGAGTGGTAACCTTCCACAATCAGAGAGATTTTATATTCTTTCGCCATCATCGGTGGGTAGTGTTTGTTTTCTATTTTCTAATTTTGACTTGTGTGTCTGAAAGTTTTTTGATAAATGAATCTTGCCATTAATATGGGTTAAAGGTACATTTTCGAAAGCAAAGAAACGAAACAGATCGACTCAAAAGGGAAAAAAGGCAAAGACACCAAGGAGGAAAACGGCTCTCAAGAGAAAATGGTTGCCCGCCTTCAGGTTTGTGTTTCCTCGGTCTCTGTGTGTTTCCAGCTCTTAAACCCTGTTGGTCTTAGTTGGTTGGATACTGACTCTAATTGCTGGAACTTCAGTAAGTCCTTGATTGGTTGATATCACAAAATGCTTTGTCTTGTTAGCAATAACTTGTTCAGTTGATTTCCATGGAAGATGGGAGAAGTGGTTTGTGAACTGTTTGTAACTCTTTGGGAAGAGTGAGAATTGCAGGCCACTTCTCTGATACTTGTCTGTGTTTAACAATTTGAAGCAGAGGTCTAATGCTCTACCAGACAGAAACATAAAAAGTTAGAACTTGTGATTCGTCTCTACTCTCTACTGCTATTCCATGCCGATGGCTGGTAGCAAATCATCTTATAGACAGTCTCTTTAGTCTTAGTAAAAGCTGTAATGTGATTCACCTAATTCCTGCATCTATAAAGAGAAGAAAAACAGAGTGGAGCCTCAAAAGATTTTCTACTTAAACTGGTATTTTGTAGTCTGTTACTGGTTTATCAAAAACTTCTCCATTTGACTTCAAAGTTTGTTTACTGAAAGCTATTCACTATTTATGCTGCCCTGTGGTTAAGAGAATGATATGAATGGATGGGAAAATTTACATACGGACAAGGGGCATTACCCCAGACAAGTACAAATTTTCAAAACATTAGCTAGAAAGCATCTAGCATCAGACAATGGAACAGGAAATCATCAGCCAATGGAACAGGAAAGCATCAGCTGCACATCTAGAACACTCTATCTACCACCTCAACATTCGTCGGCTGCAAAAATGTGTTGCGTCAATACCATCGGAGGCCATTTTTGTGTTTATGAATTAACATGATCTTTTAACCATCCAATATGTCCTGGATCATAAAATTTATGTACTTGTAGCTTTTAGCTTGAAAAACTCTAGCTTTTGTGTCCTTTAATTTGTATAGACATAGGCAGCCAGCATCAACCTACAAATAATTATGCAGAATGTTCCCTGTTAGGTTTGTGGCTGCCTGAGTAAAAATCAAATCCCCTCTGTCATTGAATAGACAGCTTCCGTCAACATCTCCATACCCTGTTTTGTGACTGAGCACTCAAGACAGATGATCAACATTCAATATCTCCTTCTTACACCTGCTAAACCACAGCACTTGTAGTTATTTTCCTATATTGCAGGAGGTTATTTTGGTGTTTAGTCTAATATAAACTGATGTTGAGGGACTAGTTGCTTAGTCTATCTATGTGTCGCAAACAAATTTTCAATTCCAAACTTGCAGGAATGTGGTCCTCGTTTCACGTTGAAGTTGATTAGTCTGCAACATGGAACATTTGATACGAAAAGTGGAGAATATGAGTGGGTTCACAAGGTAAATTACTAAGCATCCAATATTTTCTTTTCTATCGAACTGACAAAATTTCCTACTTATTGCTTTTCTGCGAAAAATTCCATCACTTGTCCAGCTCATTTATCACTGACTTTTGTTTCTTTCTTTCCGTTTGAAATGATAGGCGGAGATGGACACCAGTCGCAGGAGATTTTTCTTGTAATGTGCTTTGGAATCTCGCTATTTATTTTCTCGGTACTTCTAAAGAAGTCTTTTTAATGAGGATTTTGTTTTATTCTTTCATGTATTTTTTTCCCTTTTTTTTGGTTGGGGGTAGGGAGTAATACAAGGTAAAAGTCAGCACCTTGTAACGATAAATTATGTAGTGTGCCGTTTCTATCTCTTGATTGGTACTCCGTCCTTGTGACATTGAAATTATGAATTTTTCTTTCGGATAATGTCATTTATAGTGAAGAGGATACTCCCCGAGTTACATCAACATCAGTATGTCTTTACTGTATTGTTCTTTGTGTTTGGCTGTTTGTGATCTTATTTGTGCACCTTGAGTTCCATTCCTTAAGCCAAGTGCATGCCTTTCTGAGTACATGAAGACAAATCAAAACAAACAGACCTGATGAAGCTGCAGCACGTGAGATGGATCTTTCAGGAGGAGAATTTGCTATTAGATAGACACAATCCATGGCAATCAACATCCAACCTGAGTTTTCCAACAGGGTCTTGATTACTTTTGCTTTCCCCTTGTAATCTTTATACAGTCTGCAAATTATCCTTACACAAAGAGCACCTACAACTAAAAATGTAGTTAGGGACCACCCCCGGTAAGACAAAACCTTCCCTCCGACAACCAGAATCTCTCTCCGACAAATGCAAGATTTACACACACCAGAAAAAGTTGACGAGACTAGAGCATCAAAACCCGTATAGTAAGGCAATATGGTGGAATCTAGGTATAGGCTTGCATGCAAAATTCCAGAGATTGTTGAGGCAATGTAGAATGCATATTTGATGTCATTTTTCTCAGCTGCATTGTCAAAAACAAGAGCTGAGATCTGAATCAGTTGGAGCATAGAGGTACCCACACACGAGATTGAAATCAGTGTATTGATCCTTCGTCCCTTGGCAAGGGCCAAGAGGAGTAGCGGGAGGGATATTGGACCAGACGGTAGCAAGTATCTTCTACTTAGTTGAGCAAGGCGAGGTTGCTTGGTGGCCCCATATATCTCCGTTATGATTGAGATTAGGGTTGCTAGATACGACACCGTTGTGAGGCAGATTACCGAAATATCCACAGCAAGCAGATAATTACCTTGGAAGGTGCTGTCACAGAAGTAGTGATAAGGGCAGTTAATGGGATCCATGGTCTCTTCTAGTTGCCACCTTGTACACTTGTAGAAGGTTTCACGGATATCTTCTGTTGCCCATTGGTGTCGAAATGCTAAAATTTCTGGATGCAGGAGGAGATGCCTAATCATCATTCTGGATGCGGCAAGTATTTGTAAGACAATCGTGGTGTTATATGCGTTTGTACCTCCAAAGTTGAAATCCTGGATCTGCCATTGATTCTGTTTTTTTTTTGTTTTTATGAAGGTTTTGCCTACTTTCGAGTCGGTCTGCATTATGGTGATGAATATATATGTGAGGAGGGCTGAATTCCCTGTCTGGTAGTTGAGACAACAGCAGTTGAAATGTTGTTGTGGCTTGTAGTTGAATTGACGAGGGAAGGCCAACTATCTTATATTGTTTCTGTAAATGTTTACATCAACTTTAATGCTTAAAGATGGAATCACTTACAGATAAAGTATTGTTGCTACTATAATGAACCTTGTTTCCGTTTGCCAAACGTGCTTCGATTCTACAGAAATACGGTACAAAACAGGGACCCGGACCAACCGGTTAAGTTTTGCTCATGTAGGATGTTTGTTATGGCAATTGAAACTAATTTCGTGATCGTGTGATATCACGAGGCATGTATTTGGAGTCTAGAAATGCTGTAGATGATGAACATTTATAGAATCAGAAGCAATTTTCACTCATCGGGGTTGGTGTGTGAGCCTAGTATTTTAGGGACCTTCACTTTGTTTGTTTCCCTCGTTTTCCTCTCGATTATGGATCTTAGCACCAAGGAAAGTCCGTCTGTACAAATGGTCTGGGCCTGTATTTGGATTTTTTTTTTTTTTTTTTTTGGTGTACCGATGTGGTGAGAATGGAATGTTACTATCATAATTCGCCACATGGTTTACCTTCATTTTGGTAGGGTTTGGGGATGTGTGAGGCGTTGTCAACAATGTCAAGCATCATAGTCTGATGTACTCTCCCCGTCAAAAAATATTTGTCCGTTCCGTAAGGCGAGAACTTAATATTTTTTCCAAAAAAAAAATTTTCAAACTTGTTTCATAAATTAAAAGATTGTTTAAATTTTTTTGGATTTTTCTTGCAAAAATTATATGATTATGTTTAACTTTTCGTTTTGCGGACTGGACAAATATTCTGGAGCAGGTTTTCCATTCATTTCTGGGTGGGTGGGCACTGTCGCTTTGGTACCAAGGATTAATGACGGATGGAGGCAGCTTCATTTCCAAGTGACTCAATTTGGTGTGTGAATGCAATGGGTTGATGGCAGGTTTTTGAAATAATTTGCCTAAAGCAGTTTTGCATCAAATTTAATTTTCATACTGAAAAGTGACATCTCAAGTATAGACATTTATTTTTGTCATCCTAATGCAGCACCAAGACGCGGTGGCCTTGGTGTGGGGTTCGGCTCCTATCCACTTTGCTACGAACCTATTTGGTCCAGTTTGAGCCTACTCTAAACCCATTTCAATGATCAAAATTTGTTCATAATTCATATAGGCTCCGGGTCAAAGATCATCAACCATTTAAAAATTAGATCAGTTAGATATCCACAGGGTACATCATCCAAAAATGTTTATCCAAGTAGATGGTTTCAAATTAAATACAAGCTTCACATTATGTGAAATAATCGTAACCTATTCATGTGATTACCGGAGTCCGATCAAGTTGATGTTTTGCATGAATAATTTCTCTATAGGGCATATGAGATGTATGGTTCTAATCACCAAATGTGCCTCTGGTGGGCCTACCAATGCAAAAACTGGTAAAGAGGTCTATGGTAAAGTGCACCTCTCCCTTCCCTTGACCATACCAGTAAATTGGCCTTCATGCCCTGATCTTCTTCTTCTCCCTTCTTCAATGCTAACCACATATTCGATATGTTCGAATAAACTATCAAAAGCCCACATCAACTTTTCACAGAATCATGGAAAATCAAGATTAATCCCAAACTTGTAAACCAGTAACTTAAATTAAGAAAATCAACTGCCGTTGATTGGAAAAAAAACCCTGCTATTCTTCAATTAAGCTAATATTCTGATTTTACAGAGTAGAGCAGGAGTTCCAGAAGTGGGCTGGGGCTGAAGAGGGAGGTCAGCTGTAGGAGGATAAAATCGTGAACAACATTGTATAACTTAAGATCATAGGGCTCCTAAGCTGGGTTCTTCCACTTGTACAAGACTTTGGATCACTTGGGGGCGCAGGAGGGAAGTTAAAACCACAGTTTCTAGATATCATCGATGTAGGATGTGTTTGGGTCACATCGGATCGCCAAGCTAACCAGTCAGCTTCGAGATGTCCACATTGACATACATGAAAGGAAAAGATATATATAACTGAGGCATCAGGCAACGGAGCAACGGAGTTTTAATTGATCGTCTTAATGATCTCGGTAGGCGATGTCAAGCAACCCTCTGAAAAATAACTTAACAGCATGTGCACTAAAGCAAGCCCCGATACATTTCTCGATGGATGACTCGGTGATCACTGGTACATGTAAACACAAACACACAACATGGTTTCCTCAGAAGACAGTTCAGTTATAAGCCAAAAATGAAACAAGAACAGAAGCGTCAAAGTTGTTAACAAATACTAAGATAATGACAGGTTGACAGCAATGTTCATGGGTTATAAGTTCTTGAATAGGCAGAGAAACTCCAAGGAAATGCGGAATCAATGGGACTAAAATTATGTTAAGTATCCTGCGGCAAGAAATACATAGTAATAAACAGTATAAAAATATCTGGCCAGAATCACAAAAATAGAAAATCATATTGAATGGTTGGTTTTCTCTTTCATATTTTTAAGGTGATGCACAGGTCATCCTCTTCCAAGCGCTATTAACTGACCTTTCAGAGCCACTGTGTTGGAGGATAGAACGAATATATCAATGATGAAAAGCACTGAAGATGGAAACTCCCAAACCTGCAAAATGGATAATCAAAGATAGAAGCATAAGTTTAGTTGCATAGATTACAAAATAAAATTGATAAAAAAAAAGAGGCAAAATGAAATGAACAGTTAAAAGCTTTTACAACAGTAAGATATTGGATGGTCAAGTGACATAAGAAAGCTTACCATCATGACAATGAGAAAGATCTTGAAGTAGCTAGAAATAAAGATGGCAAGCAAAACGTCTATGTACCTGCATAGAATATAAAAGAATATCCAACTGATAAGGATTAAAGACTCCCAAGAATAAGGTGAAGATGCTGATAGTTGAGAATCACGTATGCCTATGTTTCTATCTACTCGTTCACGCTCACGTTTATCAAACTCATTCTTGTCAATGTATCCTGAATTTGGTAATTCTAGCAAGTTGGCAACTACTCCCGTGTTAAGAAGACTGAACTAACTGTTTAACTAATTGAATCCCCAAGGTTCAGATTCACGAAAACTTCCGGTAAGATCATGTCTTCAACAATATAACATGCTCTAGTAAGAAAATTCATGGCGTATCGCATACCCCGTAATGGCTCATATGGACATCGTCAAAAAATATTCACTTACTCGTAAGATACCTTCAGTTTGACCTGTAAACGTACCGGATTGAAAGCCATGTATCGTATCCTAACCGTACCATAAGATTTATTAAAATTTAAAACCTAAGAGAATTTACCTCCACAAATATCGAATCGTAAGATTTTGACAACACTGCAATTTGCAGAAATGATAGAACATTACTAGTACTTTTCTTTTTTCATTTCCTGATATTATGGGGAGTTGGTAATATAAATTTTGTCGGGTTTTATACTAGAAACTGATTCGGGCACTTTCGTTTCTGTCAAAATATAAATGTCGTGCAAAAAAGAAGAGCTTTTTGAGCTGAATTTTCCACGCAACAATTCTCATGGCTTGCCTCAAGTAAAGGTCATCTCACTTATTAAAGTACATTCTCAAGATTATTAGCTCCAGAAGCATTAAAATAAAATTCTAATAAAATTACCGCGAGGCTCCAAAAGATGCTTCCAAAAAATATCTTGTCACGAGAAGTAGAAAACTTAGAAATACGAAGTTCCCAAATAGGAGATCCATCAGCACCTAAAACTGACATTGGTAAGTCCATTGAGCTCATAACAGGTTGTTGACTCCAAAAGTTTGATTGATATTCAGTGAAAAAGGAGGAGAAAGCAAGCAAACCTTTCCATATCTTGAAACTAATGTAGAAAAGCCCATGGACAAACCCCATCCCTCTTCACTCCGATTCAAGAGCAGGACCCTGTCTGAAGATGGTAAGGTTTACCACATAGCATTTGAAGAGGAGTTTAAATATAATATAAGCAATAATAGTAGCGGTCAAATTCAGATGAAGAAATGGTTACATGCATCGAGAAGAAGAAATGCAAAAGCCGTCTTCCAAAACAAGCCCTGCAAAGTTGTCCAAAAGTCAGAACACAACCTCTGCGATAATGTCAAACATCCTTCAAAACTCAATACAGCCATGACAGAGATGACCTAGCAGAAGGTTGGTAGGTAACAGTACTACGCGCCTACACGGCTAGAGGCTCTAAACTTGCTAATTAAACACCTAAAAGGCCCTGTTTAAATGGTCGGACTACTAGTAACAAGTAAGAGAAAATATAATCTCACGAGTTGAATAATCCCATTGGACCAACAGCGAGGGATTACCAATACCATATCCCAACATATTCTACCTCAAAAAACAGTGGGATTGGTTATCCGTTCGCCAATAGTTGTATTCAAACGACTTAAATGATGTTGCACGTGATGTATACTCCAGTTCCATGTCAATAAAACCAGCCAATTAAAGAATAGAATGGCAATGCAAAACTTTCTGAGCTTAAATAGCAGTAGCATCACCCAAAGACAAGTAATTGGTGCTAGGGATTTTTGGGCCAACTGCTTATATCGCAATAGGAGCAAGCTAATTACAATTCAACACGGAGTTTCATCGCAAATGAGACATATATACATATACATGTGTACATATGTTTATATAGAGGGAGAGGCAGAGAGTATACTAAACCAATCAATTTCTTTTACACCTGAAGATTCACTGCTTGTCGATTGAGCAAATTGTAGAGTAGATGTCTATATGCTTGGGGCTTGTGCAATATCAAATCAATCAAAAGGATCTGCACAAAACCAAAGTCTCAAAAACCTGATTAATTAGTAAAAGATTAAAAAGGCCAAACAAACAATTACATTATAAGGGCATAGACAAAGATCATAGCTTTAATTATTCGAATTCAATTTTGGATCTTTACCATGATCTCACATTCTATATACTCATCTGCAACTGCTTTGCAATTCTCCTGCCACATCAAAGAACTCAATTTTACTGAAGAATTGGTGAAAATTCACAAGAAAATAAAATGAAAGAAACCCAAATTGGATAATGAGAGAGAGAGAAGAAGAAGAACACATACACATCTCATAAGGCGGATGTTTCCTGGAGAATACTGGACAAATAGAGGTTTATTGTTACCAATCCGAAATCCACACTCAATACATCGGAATCCCATCTCTCTCTCTCTCTCTCTCAACCTCAACTCCGAAGCCCGTCTCCGGTTGACGGTGTTTGGCTTCCGACTTTACGAGGTTTCTGCGTTTTTGAGTTTCACATCACACAGTTTCAGATATAAACACAGAAGCACCCCCTTTATATTCCTTAAATAGCACTGTGTTCGCCCTTATTCTTTGAAAATATCGGTGACCACCCCTAACAGGTAACACCATGTAATGACCTAATAAATTTACCGAATTACCCTCTTTTAAGCTAGCCTCTCTGCCTCTCCTCCTCCTCTACCTAACTAGTGTTTTCATTTGAATGAGGTTTTTCGAACAACAATGGGTGTAGCTAGTCATGTGAGGATTGATGGTGGCGGGATCGGGACTGTGATGTAAGCAAGATTTAAATAATAGATTTTGGTAGAGATCGATATTAGATGATTGATCGCAACTAAAATAGAAGAGGGGTGCAACAAAAAGGTTTAAATTTTGAAAAATTAGTGATACCTAGAACATTAAACAATGACGGCGAGGCCTGGATGATGGCAAAGTTGGGTTGGCAGTAGTTGTGCAGGGTGCAAGGCTGGGGCAGTGATGTGTGGTGGTGATCATGTTTACTGATTGGTGGTGTACTAATATTTTGGGAAGTCGAAGATAGTCGTATGATTTGAAATATTGTAGTGTGACCATTATTATTATTTTTTTGATCGGCAAAAAAAGTTTTATTCAGAAATCTTGACAAATGGTACATCAAGATGGGGGAAGGGGGAGGGGAATCCAACCAAGGGTTTGATGAAAAAAATTTTGGGACAAAGCCCAAAAACACCTAAACAGACTAGGCCCCAAAAGATAAAACCCTAACAGCAAATGGGCCTGACCCACACCTCAAAGGGCTCAGCCCAAACAAGGCCAAGCCCAGAAGACCCACAGCCCACCCTACCCAACACTTCTTACAATATTAGATATATTAAGTTGTCCTCAGATCAGATGTATATTGTTTCGTTTTAGAAGGTCCATAGTTGTTGCAACTCTTTCATAAGCTTTTTGACGAAACAAACGGGAGTGACGACCTTCTGTCCTTTACACTATAAGAAAAAGTATTTTTGTTGATGAAAAAAGTAGTGGCAAAATTAATTTAATGTTATTATAGGTGACGAAACAATAAGATTTTCGTCACTAAATGACTTTCGGAGACAACCTATCTATTGGGGCAACAAAAAAACATGCATTTTGTGACGATTTAATTCGTCTCTGAACACAAAATTTCTTGTAGTGTTAACTTAACATTTCAGGCAACTTCCTATGTCTTGACCATGTTTTAGGCATGTTTAAGTTTCTAGAAAATATTTTCCTTTTGAGCTCATATTTACTTATTTCGTGTTATCCAAGGCTCCAACTAATTAACAAAGGTTTTAGTGCATGGAATGCTAAGCAACAGAGTAACATATATATCTTTTAATAAATATTGGCCTTAATGTTAAAAGAATTTATGAAAAACACTCCATTAATAGTCAAGGGTTTTGAAAAGCTTTGGAGGCAAAATCTGCCTATCTAGCTATCTTTTCTGTTTATAAATGGAGAGCACCTTTTTTTGTATGGACTCAAAACTGCTCATATAATCAATTGGCTAGCTCAGTTGATTAGGATTATTACATCTCACTAAGAGGTCAAGAGTTCGAATCTCTCCTGCGTGTGAGCTAGTGTACTTCCCTTAAAGGAACTTTTTATTTCTTTTTTTGTTTCTATCCTATAATTGGCTTATTTGTTGTATTGGTTGAGTTATTGGGTTTGATTGTCTTGTGAACTCTCATAATTGATGTAGCATCTTGGGTTTTGTACTTCATATATGATGTAAATGATTTTTTCTATCGATTAACAAAACAAAAAAAAAACTGCTCATACTTTTAATTCCAAAACTATCCACAAGTTCATTTCACATGCATGTTGGGGGGGGGGGGGGGGGGGGGGGGGGTGTGTTTGGGAATAGATTTGTTAATTAGCATTTTAGTAACCAAACATCACCATCTGTAACTGTCCATTCCCCACCATTTTCTCCGTTAACTACTTCAATTAACTACTCCGCCTTATCTAGTGATTTTCATTTTTCTCACTTGCACACGCATGCGTGTGTGCCCCAAGCTTTAGTGATTTATATATAATTGTACAAAACATTCATCCTACAATGACTGAGTTTTTTTTTTTTTCTTTCGAAAATGCAATAACTGAGATTGAAATCCAAAGAATACAAGACCCTAAGGTGGAAATAAAAAAAAATATATAAAAAAAACCCTTGAAGTTGGAACCTACATGCATGTGGCTCATGGGTTATTACGATTAATTATGCATAGCTATCGAGACCTAATCTAATCTCTTTCTAGCTTAGGAATTTACACTCATAGCTTGTGTGAATGACAAATAATTATAATCAGTTATTAGCACCTTTTGCAGTAGGAATTAAAAATCAATACCCAATAATGTTATTTATTAGCAACAACGACTGGACCTTGTTGCCTTTATGTTTAACTTTGATTAGTTGCATTTTACAGTAAATTGTTCGGCATGCCTTCGATCAATGCATGTGCATGTTTTAATTTGTTATCTGCTTTATAGATCTCCTCGACCAACTTCATTTACTTCTAGACACCGTTTTTCGTATTTTGTTCAAATATTTCAAGATCATAACTGAAGGTAACTGCCCGGTTGGGATGTGAAATTCACTACAACAAATTTTGCTTTTCCATAGCCGACGCGCATCTTTGTTTGTAGCACTACTACTATTTGAACAAACAGAAGCTAACTAGAATATATATCAGGCTTATCGGCCACCGAGTTGGTCTTAGGATTTGAAAAAAAAAAATTGGAGTTGAAAATTAATTGCAATAGAAAAGTCTCTATTAGAAGACTGCGGAAGAATTCAGATAAACAATTAAATGTTATGATACACACTTCATATTTAGATGTGTACAGTATAAACCCATTAAATTGTATAAAAGTATCCTAAACTTTGGAGATAAATACATAGCATCGGTTTTGAATTCATAACTTTTTTGCCCATAAATCCATAATATCAGTTTTAACTAATACCACTAATTAGACATGAAAATATATAATGCTAGGGCACATATATATATATATATATATATATAGATGCATAGAAATTCAACCTTGAATATCTACTAGTAAAACATATAGCTAGGGCATATATAGAAATCAATAGTAAGCTTATTTGCTTTTGTAACACTTTTTTTGAACACTGTTTGATGAGTTCTCAAAGCAACTAGCAAGTAGCGTAGTTGTACCGCAACGCAGCTTCTTACTGTGAAAGTTAGGAAAACATTCACAAATACGTAAATACACAAGGAAAATCTTAAAATTAGCCCAATGAACTGACAATAGTAAGTGTGTGAATGTGTATTAAAAGGTGTAAAAAGTACACAGAAATATGTGTTTTCCTTGTCTTTTAGTGTGTTTATTCTCAGTCCAGTGGGCTGACAATAGCAAGACCGAATACACAAACCCACATTATGCGAAATAAAACAGCCGTTATTTTTAACTAGTACACAAATATTATACCCTGATGAGTAAGGAAAATTTTAACTAACTAACATTAAAAGGGACTTCCAAATACCAAAACAGAAATTAATAAGAAAACAAATCATATAATCACAAATTAAGACTGTCAGTCTATTTTCCACGTCAACATGAATCCTGCAAGCGAGACAAATCATGGGCTACAAGATCGTACTAAACCAGATTACACAACACGATTCAATAACCTAATAATCAACAACATGGGAACATAATGCCGTGTGGTTTGTGAAATGTGCACACACTCCATGTCGTCATGTTTTTCATCTGTATTAACAGAATTTTGAATTTTGAAAAAAAAAAATATAAGAGGAAAATATTCTTTTGCCCTTTTTCTCTCTCCCTTTCTCCAATCCTTCACATTGGTATTACCACCGTCGCCACCGCCTCCTCCTCCGTCAATCCCTTCTCCCTCCCGCGCCACCACATCATCCATCAAGCACAACCGCACCAAACTCCCTCCTGCCTCCAATGTGCCGCCCTTCATTAAATTACCCAATATTTCAATTTTTTTGATAAAATGGGGTCTACTACATCTTTTGTCGGTGGAGGAGAGGAAGAGAGACAGGGAGAGAGGGAGGGAGGAGGGGAGAGAGAGATAGATGAGGACAAACAGTCTTTTAATGTTATGTACGTTAATATGGATGGAAAATGACGGCAAAGAATGTATCTGTATATTTCACAAACTACAGGGTGTTATGTGTATGATTTTGAACCATAGGGGGTGTACCCGCACATAGTCCAAACCACAGGGGGTCAAAGTAGCCGATCAATAAATAAATAAAAAGGACTTTGCCCAAGTTTAAATATGCATGTGAATTCTATGCAGCAAAAAAAGTGCTCAGATGCATGTTCCCAAAAATGCATCACATATGAGAACAAGAAACTGGGTACGTAGTGGCAAAGGAAAATGCATGTTCCAAAAAAATAAAAGACAGAGATCTTAAGGGCTTGTTCGGTTGGGGATTTTGAATTTGGGAGGAGGGAGATAGAAAGAGAAATGAGAGTAATAATTAGAGAATTTTTTTTGGAGACCGTGCGCAAAGAAAAGGTTTACATGCCCTAAAAAGACAGCTCACATATGCGAGCGAGGTTTTAAATAGTGATAGCGGTCAAGTAACCCTAGGGGAGGTATCGATTGATATTTAGCTGGAATCGGGTGAACTAGTAGTAAATTTCTAGTCATTTCTCGCGCACTTAAAGCACTCATAGTGGTCTAGTGCAAACAATAAATCGGATAACAATCGATGTGTGAGTAGCCAGAATTGGTCGTTACGCATGCAAGTTTTGGGTATTAATTACTTGTATGTTAGAGTGCAACGGTACGGTAAAGTTAAAAACCCGATGCATAGCAGTGGATACACTTAGTATCAGTAGTTATTTAAGAGGTATGCTACAAACATTCATTTGTGAAAAATTCAAAACCTCAAGACAAAAAACCATAGCATATGCCATAGATAATGTTATGAATTTTTAAGCAATTATGAACGACTAAACAAAAGTTGTGAATGCGCGCGATATTGATGGTATAAATTTGTATACAAAATATAATGAATTCAAGATAGCTCAGGGTGCAAATGGTACGCACCAAAACAATTGCGCGTATCGTAATATTTTCCATGAATGTGTGATGTTTTTTTTTTGGTTTGGGGTGAGTATATGCGTACTTGTTACCTGCATGCTAGACAAGATCGAAAACCTAAGTACTGCGTAATCAAGATTTCCAACAAAGCTTTCCCCAGCCAATTAATTAAAGTAATCTAGATTCATGTAGAAGGGGCTATATATAGCATATATTAACGTACTGTATCCAAGATAATGAGTAACAATAATTCCAAAATCACGAACAAACACGCTTCACGTACACATGGCGGGTGGGCGTGTTTGTGGTTGTAGCATATATAATAGTCGAGTGAGTGAATAAGAAGATATTAAAGGGATCGAATTGGAATTTGTTTAGTACAGAAAGTACCTTTATACAGCTCGATAGGTCTGAGACAGTACATTCATCCCATGCAGCTTCTGCAAGCCCAGTGAGGACCAACCTATGGAGCTACTAACACACAATAGAGATAGAAGAAAGAAAACTGTTATACATGTTCCCTGACATTACTGTATTATTTAACGATGCTTTCCTGGGAAGATGAGAGAGAGAGAGAGAGAGAGAGAGATGGTGCAGTTGAGATCCAAATAAGGAACAACTAGATGACTTGTTACTTACCAGAAATAAAATAAAAATAAAATAAGATGACTTGTTCTCCAACTTCAGTTTGGTAGCAAAAACAAAAAAACTGAGTCCAAGAACAAAATGTGTCCACGGTACAAATGGATTTGCACGATGGGGTCGAAGAACAAGTCTAATCTGCCTTCAAATGGGTTTGCACGATAGATACGTAGATAATTTAACTAGATATCCATTGTACGAACACAATATAAATACATAATAGAACTGGCTTCGGCCAACTTCAAAAAAAAAGAAAAAGAAATGGATTTGATTTGATTTTGGAACCCTCCTTAAGACTTAACCTTTTCTAATATCTAACTCGTCCAATACCTCAAACCCTTCGTCCAACATACTGGAAAAAGACTAAAAATGAAATATTAAACAGAATAAAAAGAGAAATATATAAGAGACGTACTCCTAACTTAATTACATAAATTCTTTATTATAAATGGTAATTAATCCCTCCATAGTAAAGGTTTGGTCACTTGAAACATAACATATATGTATTCATTCTTGTTTACCTGATTGAGCATATATATATCTATATAAATTCGAGATGCTAATTAATTTAAAAGCAGGTAAATTAGGCTTAATTCAACCAAAACCCAGACCAAATTCCTCTCATATATATCCTTATCCTTATATTTCTAACGACGGTACCCTTTTCCTCGGGCGTCGGACGTCGGCAAATTAGGCATCGGGGAACCATCATAATGCCTTGATTGCGAAAGAGGAAGAACACCTACAGAAGGTGCTAATTCCGTTGCAGTCGTCGCGAAACGCAGCGGTACTGAAGGCAACACCACGCTTTCGGAATACTCTTGTACTGGTGAGGAAGAACAATCCATGTTCACTCCGAATAGCCTCAAACGCTTGGGTGCGACAGCAGCAGCATTATTGTGTATCGCCGGGACCGAATTTATAACCCTAGTCCTAATCATACCTCCCATTTCCTGTGCAGCCCCTAATTGTCCCAAATTCATCGCACCGTAGTCATGTATTCCACTGCTATAATTGCGACCGTTCCATTGATTCTGGTGATTCTGATGATGATGATGATAGAGGTAATCAGGACGGAGCATGGGGATAGGCATGGAAGGAGGCATCGGGTATACGAGCCGGCCCCACTGGATCCCCGACGGAGCGTTGATTATGTGATGAGATGTGTCGGGAAGCGTCCGATGCCTCCAGTCTATGAACAGCCGGTCCTTGCCAGATTCCCCAACTCCGCGGTCGAAAGACACGACGTCTCCGGCATCGAGTTTCTTGTCCTTCACGAACCGGCTCCAGCCCTTGGTCATGACATAGCTCTGGCTGCTGTTCCAGTAAGAGTACCGGAACCGCCACTCCTTCCCGTTCCGGTCTTCGAAATTCAGGAGGAGGCCCTTCATCTGGTCGTCGTCGAGGGGGAAGTATTTCTCGGCGTGTTGCTTTGGTATCACGAGGCGGTTTAGCTTCCCGACGTCGCTTGGTGTCACGACCTTGTGGAACATGTGTTCCTTCTCCATCGTAGAGAAACTACTGCTACTACCATCGCCACCAGCATCACTGCTGCTACCGACAAGTTGGTAAGATTGGTCGGTAGAACGAGTTGATGCTGGTGGTGGTGGTGGTGGTGGTACTGTGTCCATTAGGTCTAATTCTTGGATCCTGGTTGCAGCAACAGCAGCTCCATGGTAAGACCTTGAAATATCTTCTCCCCACACATCAAAAGACGCCCGGAAAAACGGCCTTTGGTGGTTGTTGGTAGAATTATAGGAAGAAGATGAATAGTAACTAGGGTTACCTTCGAATTCCAAGTCTCTCATCAGCTCCTCTCTGTCTTCTTCTTGTTCTTCGTGTGAATTCCCTCTTTTAATTTCGTAAAACTCCATGGCTTCCAGTCTTAGAAATACCTGAAAATTAAGAAGATCTAGCTAAAAAAGAAGTGGATTGACGAGAAAAAAATGTTGATGGATCTAAGAAATTCACTAAGACCTAGCTACTTGATCTTGGTCAAATAGAAAGGTTTGACATATAGAACAACTTGTGTGCAGTATTACCTGATTTCTAGATGCTTCATACAGGTTCTGAAGCTCCAGAAAACCAAGAGAGGTCTATGATCACCAGAAGAAAGGTCGGTGCTTTTTGAACAAAATGAAACCCTAATTGAACAAGACTAATATTCATGGATGGCATAAGGAACTAAGTTAGTTCTTCTTTGACTTCTTTTGAGAGAGAGAGAGAGAGAGAGAGAGAGAGAGAGAGAGAGAGAGAGAGTTTCCTCACAGAGTGGTAACCTAGCTCCCTCCAAGCTTATCTCTCTTTAGACGTTAATGGTTTATACACTTGTCCCCTAAGAATATAGGTCCACCTTTTCTACGGTGTGGGAAGCAATTGGATTCTAATAAAGACGTACGTCCATTACATACAGTACTGTCAAATAATAGCAAATCTCGAGACTATCTCAATGCAGGACCTCTCTCGTTATAATTTTACAGGATTTTTTTATGTTCTTAATGATATGGAAATCTTTTTTTGCCGATCAAAAAAGATAATAGCAAATCAACGATTTAAATTAATGAACATAAAATTGAGTAAGATTAGATGAGGAGAAACATGTAAAAAGGAGCTCAAATTCTCTGTACCAAATTTTACATGTATCGGTGTTTCGGTGCATTTCAATCAGTAAATCATATGAAAAATCTTCTCATCGCTCAAGACTCTCATGTGATTTAATGGAAAAAAATGCACCGAAATATTTTAATTAAATACAAAATTGTGTACGTAGCATTTGAGGGGTAGCATAAGTAGGGTTCACCTAGATCACCTTTGTAAGATGGAAATGCTACAATAGACACTCTGAATTTGGATGTGCAAAATACATATTCCTTTCTTTTTTTTTAATTATTAATTTTCGAAATTGTTACAAAGACTAAAGGAACAACGACTTGAACAACATCATATCCCTAAACAAAGTAAGAACAATCATGTGTCCAAAAATTCGAGACCCATATTCGAGATTGGCAAAAAGCCAACCAATGGAATACCCATTGGAACGAGCCCACACCTAGAGGGCCAAACCCAGAAACTAAAAAAAGAACCCGAACCCTACTAATAGTCGTCCCCCTTCGATCACCCAAAGCCGCCAAGCCACCACCGCACCGAAACTCCTCAAACTATAGCCACCACGCCACCAATCCATATCACCAACAAGTGGACAATCAAAACTAGCAACCACTCGATTGGAGCCTCGGCCCATTAGAGAGAAGAACCGAGCCCAGTGAAACAACGACCACCCCATCTTGAAACGCCTCCACCCGACGAGCGTCGCAATGCTGTTTTTTTTTTTTTTATCGGCAAAAGATGAAATTTTATTAAAATTGGGAAAAGGGGAAAAGGAATCCAACAAAAAGTTGGAGTATACCTCTAAAGGGCAAAGGCCCAAACACCCAAGGGTCCACAACAATAGAAACAATAGAGCCTAACCTAATTGCGTCGCAACGCTGTTAGGCCAAAATCAACAACACCCAGCAGCGTTTGCCGGCGGGAACTCACCAAAGCAAAACAAGATAGCAAAAGGAGACCTCCCCCGAGCTCCACCAACAGTCGCACCGCATCACCACGACAGCCACACCACCGAACCAGTAACGACTACCTCAGCTTCTGACGCACCAGAAACAAGCGGCACCACCCTGGACCACACGTCGTTAGGCATAAAAGAACCACCCAACAGGGGATCAATGCGGGCTCACTGAAAAAAGCAGAAACCAAGGGAGGGAACGAATGAGAGGAAGGGGGAAGAGGGTGTGAGATCCCACATCGGTGGGATATGTGAAGTTGAATTGGTATATAACGATATGCGAGTAGCTATTGTATAACCTAAGGTTAATTTTTTGAGCCACGTGGTTAGGCTAAGGATAAGCATGTCAATTGATACGGGTTGTTACAGAGGGAGTGCTACTGTGATAGGAAAAGGGAAGGGAAGGGAAGAGAGAAAGGGAAATGGGGGGGGGGTGTTGGAACCCTAGCCGATTTGTATTCTAGAGTTAGAGGAGGGGGATTGTATTCTAAAGAGAAGGGGGAGAGAAGCCACAATACATATTCCTTGTATATATAAATGTTAACTGTTGAAATAGGTTGAATTACCCCAAGCGTAGGGCTAGGTCGTTATCAGCATAATAACCGATAAAAGCGGGATCGTACCCACAGAGAGCTTCGAATAGCTTGATCGGAAGTAAGTTTTAAGGGTTTGCGGCGTTTAGACGGCCAACTTTTGGTTTTGCTTTGAAAGGTGAAAACTACTCTTATAAAAAAGACTAGAATTGAGTTTGAACTAAGAATTAAAAGCGGTAAGGCATTGGAGTTACTAACACCTGTAACTTAAGTTATCCAACCCTTCTCAATAAAAACACGGTTGAATCACACGGCATAGGCTATCAACCAAAAAAATTAGCTAAGAAACCAATGAAAGACCAGAAGCGTAGTTTGGAAAGCGAGCGAGTTCTATAGTTCTTTTGGCAAACACAAGGCATGACATCGCTCCGGAACCATGTGTGCGAGCACATGATCACCGAAGATTAACAACGCCAAGTTTTGTTACATAAAAGGCAAACCCTACTCATTTACAAACTAAACATCAAGTCTTGAGTTGAGAAAAAAAAAGATTAAACCGAAGAAATGAGGTGTTATTCACCCTGTTACCAAGCATAAGCAACTACTCACACATACTCAAAGAACTAAGCATGGTAAGAAATTGAAGCATGAGATTTAATCGATAAAAATGAAAACTAACTTGATATTATAAAGGATCTAGTCTGTACAAGCAACTTTAATAAACGAGAAATTAACAAACTACAAATACCTTGAGTGATTCTTGAGAAATTACAACTAAAAGCTTGAGAGCATAAAAATGGAGTTCTAGGAAAATAAAATGACTTAAAGCTTAAAAATCGAGATACATATTTTGTGAGAAAGAGAGAGAGCGCCTTATATACATGGGCTTTCTCTCTCTACACATACCACAAAATATCCAAAAAACTTGCTACTAAAAAAAACTTTTCATAAATGGAAGGTTGAAAAGGCAACAAAAAATTCTGGACGAGCAGAACTGGTATCGATACCAGTCCAGAATTTTTGATATCGATACCAGTGTTGATTTCTGCAGTTTCATCCCCAAATTCTTCCCTTGGCCTTCAAAACATCCTGGGCACCCTCCGGTGCTTCTTTTCTCAGTTCTTTGGACTTGGTGGAATAATGCCACAAGGCCTCGGGCACTTGATTATCCTCGGGGATCGTCCTTGGCGTCAAAACACGCCTTATTCTCGCGGTTTACCTGAAACGCTTACAAAAAAATACCTTACGTGCAATATCGAATAAAAATGATAACATGTACAAACACTACAAATTGGAGGACTTAAGCACCAAGATTATACAATCTTGGGTGCTTATCAATAAACATTCATAATGTCATTTCCTTGTTCCTATTGGTCTTGTAACAATTTTAAGATTAATGAAATTTTTTTGCTGGTCAAAAAAAAAATCAATAAACATTCATATTATCTAGGCATAAATTCATAAGATAAATGTCAATATCATATGTTCTCTAAAAACTCATAACATGCTTTGCTCAAGTTCATAAGATAAATGTCAATATCTACTTTGATGAATTCCTACCACAATCAGGAGAACAAAAAATTCGAATCCGAAAGTTATACGTATCTTATCTTATAATTGATGGTCTTTATGCCACAAATTTTTATGCAAATGTTATTCATTTTTTATAAAATGGATAATTCCGATCATTTGTGTGAGATCTAAGGTGGGCCCACACTTAACCTATATACAACTAGGGGTGAGCAAAAAATCCGTCAAATCGCGAATTTAGTCAAAACCGAATGGTTTGGTTTGATTTTTTAGTAGTATGGTTTGGTTCCAGTTTAAAAAAATTAGAAACCGCGTTATAGTTGACTATTTGGTCTGTGGATTTACGTTAATTGTTTCGGTTTCAAACCGATCCGAACCGTATAGAAGTTATAATCAACTAATTTCCTAAATTAATAGTATATTTAATCCACCGTCCTATTCAGTATTCATCTACAGCCAAAATTATTTGGCATAAACTTTTATAAATCACAACTCATTCCTATAATTTTGGTACACCAAAAGCATATGACATAATGTAATACTCCATTTAGTGAATAGTGATTCCACGGCTCAATTAATTCCTAAATTTTCCTATATTTCTATTTCTATAAATGAAAACCAATTCTTAGTTTATTTCTGCAATTTTGAGTACTTTAAATAGTTTACTAAAAATGATAGTATCTAAGTTTCAAGTAAACCGTGGTTCGAAACCGAAATCGAACCGTAGTCTAATGGTTTGGATTGGTTTGGTTTTATACCTTTTATGGGTTAGTTTAGTTTTTCACATTCATAATCCATAGGTAGTGGTTTGATTTTTAGTTTACTATGAAATCGAACCAATCCGGTCCATACTCACCCCTAGTTAAGACTTTGAGGTGGTCGGACTCAAGAGGTGCATTCAGTTGCCAAACATTTAATTGTGTAAAACTCTCTCTCTCTATCTCTATCTCTATCTCTATCTCTCTCTCTGAGCTGAGGTGAGCTGAGCAAAAATAATAATACCATCTGCACTATTACTTTTCTAGCCAATGGATTGAGCCTCTAGAAATTAGTCGAGGTGCATGTAGGCTAATCGGGAGGAGTGTTTCTTTTTGGTGTTCATGTTTTGGTTGGGTTTTGGGGGTGGAGTGTCTCTTTTAGGGGTTTTTTTGGTGTTATGGGTTGGCTCCTTGCCTTCCTTGGTGTGTTGTTTTTTTTCCCTTTTGGGGTCCTGGCGTCATTTGATCGTCGGTGTGAGGGGTGCCTCCTTTGTAGGGCTGCTCTTGCTTCGTTGTGATGTCTCATGCTTTGGATTCTTTTACTTATAATTAATCTTTATAATTCGTTTTCAAAGATTGATAAATTCTTTTTTTGTCGTTCAAAAAAAATGTCAAAATATTTACATTTGTGCAATCTAGAGGATCTTGATCGATCACAAGAGATCAGTTGTGTTTTAATTTAAGAGAGAAATATCACATCCTTAGGCCATGCCAGGCCAGGACAAGCAACATGAGCTTTGAGAGTAGATGATCGATCTAGTGGCTGTAAGGACAGATCTATAAGCTAGAGAAGGAAATTAATAAAGCTTTATGGATCGAGTAATTAGGTAGGTAGCTAGGGGACCCCATGCATTATCTGGTTAGCCTCATGTGATCAGCATGTCCTTCCCTTCAAATTGGCCGGGCATATATATCTGACACGTACCTTTTGCATGTTAGTACTAACCCTAAAATGCTACAGTACTATTTGTTGATCCTTATATTATATAATATAAGTTATATATATACTAAGGATCAACAAATAGTACTGTAGCATTTTAGGGTTAGTGTATTATATATATATAACTTATTCTCCAAGTAATCAATAGGTACGTGTATTATATAATATAAGGATTTTATTCTCCAAGTATTATAAAGCTTAAAATCTTATAAAGCTTAAAATCTTTAAGTTATATATATACTAATGTGTGTTGTTATACCATGTGGCGATGCCTCCAACGCATTAAAGATTTTATTCTCCAAGTAATCAATTTCTCTTTGTCTTAGTAATGAAAATAAGAACCCCACCCAAATTGTGTTGGCTTGGTGGTGGTGCTTGCTCTCTTCTCATGTTCAAAATCTTCAACATACTATCAACTACTATGAAGCCTATACATACATAGGTGATGTTGGAAATGTCCACAGATGACAACTTTACTTCAACTAATAGTATATATATGTAGTTAAAAAAACACAAAATTTGAAAAAATTAAATGATCTGCTAATCAAGTAGGGGGAAATGATCAGAAATAGGTAACACCAAAGCGAAGGAGAATTGATTAACACTACCCTGTCCGATCTACGTACTGATCTTGTCATACCCCAAACCAAATTTTATGGCTTATTTACTTTTTTGGTCCCCAAAGTATTTCCGTCGTATCAGTTTGGTCCCCAATATCCCAATTGTAAACATTGCATCCCCAACGTATCAATTTTGTGTTTAAATGGTCCCTGGAGGTCACGCCGTTCCTTCCCTCCGTCAAAATGAAGGGCAAACTTGGTATTCCCTCCCCCCCCCCCCCCCCCCCCCCCCAATAGCTTTATTTTCTTTTTTGGTACCCAAAGTACTTTCGCCGTGCCATTTTGGTCCTCAATGTACCAATTGTAAACTTGGTATTTCCCCAGCTCCTGCACCACCCCTTCCACCTTATGTTACATGGAGACGGGTGCACGTATCGGGTGCAAGTGCATATCTAAGGGTCGGATACCTAAAATTCCAAAAATTGGGAATACGTGGATATGGAGCTAGATTTAGACACGGGTGCGGAGATACGTTAAATAACTTTTTTTTGAAATATTTTTTATATTTGTAAATTTCCATAAAAAGATAGATAATTTATGTATGAAAAATACATTTTATTCTTTTGTTTTGTCATCAAAGTATAATAACAGCCCATCAAAAGGCTAATGAAGGCCCATTTATTTTACAGGAATGATACGCCCACCGCATTTTTGTCCACCGCATGTCATGTGGGGCCACTACGGGCCCCACAAAAATACAGAAAATATTTATAAATTTTAACTAATTATTTATGAGGCCCTTTAAAAAATCAACTCCAACAGATATCGGTAGGTATGTTTTTTGAATTTGTAAGGGCAGTTTCCCCTCTACGAATTCATAAAACATACCCTACTGATATCAGTTGAAGCTGATTTTTTTCAAAGCCCCATAAATAATTATTTTAAAATTTATGGGTATTTTTCTGTATTTTTTTAGGACTCGGAGTGAGCCCCGCACGACGTGCGGTGGACAAAAGTGCAGTGAGCCTAGCTTTACTGTTTATTTTATTCTATTGTGGAAGATACAAGCCCTTTAGTAGTAAGTACTTACTTTTTAAGAAGGTAATTTCAAACTAAAAAATAATATGTTTACGCAAATAATTATTTTAGCAATATGGATCTTATTTGATAGATCTCATTGAGATCTTTTGAACAATGCAAAAAAAAATTAAAAAATTATTTTTTATTTACATTAATTTTAAATTTGAAAATGTGAAATAAACTGCTTATTTTTTAAGAAGGTTTGTGGAGCGGGGGCCAAAGCCCAACTTTACAACCCCAAAGAAATAAAACAAACCATAACGCCCACAAATAAAATAAACCCTAATTGAAAAGGAGAAAAAAAATAGCGCAGTAGAAGAACGTCGTTTTGCAACGATTGCGGCGACGATTATTTTTTTGCCGGGTCCCGTACGTATCCCGCACATGTGTTGTGTCGACGCGAGTACTTCGTCAAAACTCGCAGATCCGTGTATCGTAGCCCCCACCACCCCTTACCTACACATCAGTCCTTCCACCATCCCTAACTTGCAATTGGTATAATATTGGGGACCAAAATGGCACAGCGAAAATACTTTGGGGACCAAAAAAGAAAATAAGCTATGGAGATGATGAAATACCAAACTTGCCCTCCAATTTGACGGAGGGATGGAACGGCGTGAGCCCCAGGGACCAATTAAACACAAAATTGATACGTTAAGGATGCAATGTTTACAATTGAAATATTGGGGACCAAAGTGGCACGACGGAAATACTTTGGGGACCAAAAAAGTAAATAAGCCCATTTGATATTGAATCAAGTACTATATATACCATAGCCCTTTGGTAGGTACATCATCTTGTTCAATGTAAAATAGACAATAATTAAACTCAGGAGAAGCAGCTGCGTCATAACCATGCAAACTCTCAATAGCAAACCTAACAATATTAAAATTACCAAACTGAAACCAAGCACTTGAACTATAGGACCCATAAAATCACATTTTGCACACGTTGAACGGTTCAGATCATCAAAATTCGATCGGGAAAAGGAGGTCCTCACTTAAGAATCTCACTTGAGGTCCTCACATGAAGTGAATTGTGTGTGTGTGTATATATATACAGTTCTTTTCAGGCCCAGTCGCCCGGATTTTCTTATGGTCTGGATTTGTGTCTGAGCCGTTGGATTGGATGGATGAGATCCAACGGCTGTGGAAATAAAAGGGAACAAAAGGGTATTTCCACCCCTCCAGCCCGCCCATTTCTTCGTTCCCGCCAGAGAGTGAGAGAGAGAAAGAGTAAAGGAGGCAACCAAGATACGAAGACGACGAACGATGACCCAAGCTAAGGTCTCTCCCTCTCCCTCTCTCTCTCTCGTTCTCTCTCTCTTGTTTTCTATGATTTTCGAAACCCTAACTGTGATTTTAGGGGGTAATTTCTGTGATTTTTTTGTTCCATCCACAGATAGGATATCGCTACATACACAGAGAGAGGAGGCGACGATATACGAAGAACCAAAGCTGAGATCGAAGACGACGAACATCAGAGCTACGATCAGCCCTAAGGTCTTTCTCTTGCTCTCTCTCTCTCTCTCATTCTCGTTCTCTGTGATTTTTTGTGTGGTTTTCGAAACCCTTCGATCAGGGGATGGCTGATTTCTACTGATTGACTAATTTTCAAAACCCTAACAGCATATTGGGCTTGTATCTTTGTATCTATGATATTCGATTTGGGGCTTGTATCTATGATATCCGATTTGGGGCGTAAATAACATAGTAACACTTACAAATATCCCCATCCCCAAAATCCGTACTGGAATCTTACAATAGAAAGACAAATCGTATAGCTTGATTCAATACAGATAAATGTCTTCAAAGGATTTACCCATAGTTGACCAAGTCAACAAAACATAAGCTAAACTGAAGAACGATTACCTAGAGAACAAGCTGATTTTTTTGAAAACAAAACGATTATTTGGACTGGTTTTCGTGTGCGACTTATGCTGATTTTTTTTTTTTTTTGTAATATCTGGTTCAAAAGAAGAACAAGCTGAGATAATATCTGTCATTGGTAGGTTACCCATAAGTAGCTCACAATTTGATAAAATGGAAAAACAAGATCGAACCAACATTGATCCAACCCCCTTGTTTCAAGCACCACCACTGAGGTATCTCTCTCCCTCTCTCAAAAATTTGTTGCATATTATAGCAGAAAGAGGGAGACACATAGACTGGTATTTGTCTTAAATGTTTTTTTGCATGTTAGTAATTATTTTCTATTTTGATTTTTAGAACGCAATCTTTGGATGACATAGCAGTATCACCGTCACCATCCCAACCGTGTCAATCATCTGTGAATTCTTGTCAAGAAATTTACACTCCTCAAGTTAAAAATAAAGTGATACCGAAAATTGACAAAGAATTTCTCAACTTAGACGACGTTCTGAAATTTTACAACAATTATGCTAGAGAAGCTGGATTTAGTGTGCGAATCAATTTTAGTAGGTTGGGTCAGAATGGTCAAGTAATGAGGAAGGAGTACGTTTGTTTTAAAGAAGGGGAGAGGTGAAATTCTAAGGCCACTTCACGGCGTTGGGCACTACTACAATAAACCATAAAGATCACAGTTATTGGCCGTGATTGTAAGTTTTCCATCATGCTCCTACTACCGCGATCGTTTCTCTTTTATCACAGTTATAAGCCGTGATTGTTTCTCTTGGGCGTGATCGTTTCTCTTTTTTGGGTGTGATTGTATGTCACTTTAGATCACGGTCTATAACCGTGATTGAAAGTTCAAAATAATCACACCATAAACTGAGATGAAAAATCATCTTTTCTTTGTATCTATTAGACCTTCTTTTCTTGTCATTGCCAAGTTTTAAACCCATGCACCATTGGTTGATTTCCCAAGCCCTTACCACTAAGCTAGCCAAGAACTTCTGTTACAATAGGAAAACAAAAATATTTATACTTACTTCCTAAAGTGAGAAAACATTTTTTTTTCCTTAAAATTTGTTGAATTTTTTGAAATGCAATTAACATGATATAGACAAACTTTATGAAAATTATCACAACCTACAGATTGTAACATTATGGACAAACTTTAGATTTTTTTTTTTATAAACTAACCATTTCACATGAATTTTGTGTTTATATTGAATTTCAATTTCAATGGTGGCTTCTTAATTGGATTTTAATCATTTTCAGACAATGCTAAGCCATAATAATATAATTATTTTTTTTACCTAATATGTCAAACACTTGGAAGACATCCAAAATAACTAAATTTTACTACTATAATAAACCATAAAAATCACAGCTTGTCCACGTGAAAATCGGGCACTAGTGGAACAACCCGCCCGTCGTCGAAGAAACAAGTGGGCACTAGTAGAACCCAATCATGGGATTTGCTCTCTCTCTCTCTCTCTCTCTCTCTCTCTCTCTCTCTCTCTCTCTCTCTCTTTGGGCGTGAAGATGAAGATGAAACGAAAAGATTTTTAGGGGTGAGTGTAATTAGGGCTTATCTTTTTACCTTTTGTAAAAATAAAAAAAAGAAGAACTTTTAAAGTCCTTAAACGACATCGTTTTCCTCAGATAACTTTTCAAAACCCGCCTAAATGAGTACCAGCCCGCCCACGTGAAAATTTAGACTGCGCACCTATATGGGTAGGCTTTTTATCTCGCCGCAAGAGTGAGATTATTTATCTCGCTTTTTTCCGCGCTAAAGTTTTTTATTACGCTATAAGGGTGAGGTCTTTTCTCTTTTATCTTGCCACAAGAGCGAGATCTTTTATCTCATTCTTTTCAGCCCTAAAATCTTTTATCACGCCACAAGGGTGAGATCTTTTCTCTTTTTTATTAAGCCATAAGGGTGAGGTCTTTTCTCTTTTATCTCACCACAAGAGCGAGATCTTTTATCTCATTCTTTTTTGCCCTAAATTTTTTTATCACGCCACAAGGGTGAGGTCTTTTCTCTTTTATCTCGTCACCAGAGCGAGATCTTTTATCTCATTTTTTTCCACCCTAAAATCTTTTATCACGCAGCAAGGGTCAGGTTGTTTTTCTTTCATCTCGACGCAAGAACGAGGTCTTTTATTCCGCGCTAAAATCCACTTTTTATCTCAATTTTGGACTTAAACTGCGATATTTTAAGCACCACTTTTTATCACGCTTTTACTAAAAACCGTGATCTTTGTGAATCTCCTTAGTGTGACGCATATCTATTATTGTAGTAGTGGGGGTTTAACTAGAGAACGTTGTGGTGCAAAACTTGTTATCGTGAGAAAAAGTGAAGTGTTTGTTGTATCCAAATTTGTCGAGGGTCATAACCATGAGCTTACAACGCCAAGAAAGGTGCATTTGTTAAAATCTCATCATCGAGTGTCAGTCGCACAAAAAGCTTTAACGCAACAATTATCAGCTGCTTAAGTGCCAACTTACCAACAAATGAGTATTTTTGAGTTGCAAGCGGGGGGTATTGAAAATGTTGGATTTTTACCACGAGATCTTTATAATGATAAAAGAGATAGGAAAAATGTAGTACATGGTCATGACGCGAACATGTTGTATAAGCATTTCGAGATTGAACAACAAAAGAATCCGAGCTTCAGGTTCACATTCGAGAAAGATGACAAGGATAGAATGACTCATTATTTTTGGGCGGATGTAACCTCTAGAAAGTCATATCAATATTTTGGGGACGTGGTAATGTTTGATAATACGTACTACACAAACAAATATTCTTTGATATTTGCACCTATATTGGGGGTCAACCACCACAGGCAGACAACACTTCTTGGGTGTGCATTCTTGGGTGACGAAAAAACTGATTTGTTTGTGTGGCTTTTCAATGAATGGTTAAAAGCGATGCCAGGTGGACCACCCAAAATGATCATAACTGATCAAGATTCAGCAATGACAAGAGCAATTGCTTCTGCTCTTCCAAATACGTTTCATCGATATTGTATTTGGCACATTGTGAGTAAATTTTCTGAAAAATTGGGTGCACTGTCATATAAGGAACATTATGATGAGTTGAAGAAATGTATATGGAATTCGAAACACCTGGAGAGTTCGATGCAAGATAGGCAAATATTATAGGAAACTCTAAGTTGTCCAACAATAAATGATTGCAGGACATGTACGAAATTCGTGATAGATGGGTTCCTGCATATATGAACCACATGTTTTCTGCCCACATGACTAGTAGTCAACGGGCTGAAATTTCTCATTCGTTTTTCAAGAGGTATGTGTCCAAAGAAAATTCGATAATGGATTTTGTGACGGGGTTCAATAGGGCACTTGCCAAAGTCTGACATAATGAATTGGATTTGGATCTTAAAGATGTAAATGAGAAGCCTCTCTTGAAAACCTCGTGGGCAATGGAAAAGAAAATGAGTGAAATATATACACGAAGCATATTTGAGAGGTTTCAAGAGGAAATCTTTCAAATTAATGCGTATGTGGTTACGTTAATACACGAGAATGAACATCGGTGTTTGTGGAATGTTCAGAGAGAAGAAATGGAAGGTGCGAGAAGTGGTGAGATTTCGGTGGACAAGTCATCGAACCGTGTGAGTTGTAGCTGTAAGATGTTTGAATTCGATGGAATTCCATGTCGGCACCTGTTGGCATACCTGTTTAGAATGCAAATTAGGGAACTCCCTACTAAATACATCTTGCAGAGGTGGACGAAAACAGCAAAAGCGGGTAGGGTGATGGATGACTTAGGTAGTGATGTGAAAAAAAATATGTAACAGTTCACTTCTTGTGAGGTGACAAGGTCTCTTCCAACTTGCTTGTACAGTTATTGATGATGCTGTATTAGATGAAGAAGAAAGTGAAGTTGTGCAAGAAGCTTTGGAATCTAGTCAAAAGAAGATTGCATTGATGAGGAGTTCTTGCAAAGATGGTTCAACGAGTCGTATCTAAGTGCCTTCTTCTCTCGGAAGCCAACATAGTTTGAAAGAACCACTTCAAGTTAGGGCAAAGGGTTGTGGTAAGCGTTTGAAAGGAGGAAAAGAGAAGGCCGTCAAGAAGAGGAGGAAATGTAATGGTTGTGGGTTAACGGGGCAGTCGCATAACAAAAGGAATTGTCTAAAGCTTATGAACATGTAAGTGGATGTTAATTTGTACTATGAATTTCATTGTTTATACACGGAATGCATCTTAATTGTTGTCTTCTTTTATTAGGTCTTCACAAGATGTTAGGTTGAGTGATGACAAGGACGACGTTGACGATGAGTGTAAGTGTTTGTGGTATATCTAAGTTTAATTCCTTAGTTGTTCTTATCTTTTGTTTCGTCTATTGATGTTATTACCTATTTGGGTTGCAGGATGGATTGGTGCTTCCACATGAATTTCCCTACACATATGGACATTTGTGGTACCTTCCAACAATGTTGTAGAGGCCTTGCAGTCATATTGACATTTTTTTTTAAAATTTCCCTGCACATAATTAGAAGTAAGACCATGCAAGTTTTTGTTTGCAAATATGTTTTTCTTTTTTTAGAGAGACCATGCATAGTGCTATTACGCGTTTCAACTTAGCATTTCTATGTCGGTATGTTGATCCAGTAGCTATAAAAATTTTTGTATCTTTAATTATGTGCGGCTATTAATAGGAGGAGTATGATGTATGAAACCACTGTAAAACAAAAAAAGAAAATTTATTGGACTAAGACTTTAAGATAATTTGTGCACTTTCTGTTATACGTGAGCCTGCTGTTGCAAGTCTGCTGTGAATATCATTGGGGTAATTTGCTGCACGTGATTTGTGCAGGGTTGTCATGCTGTTCATGCTGCCGTTTATGCCTTGGCAATTTCAGTGTTTGGTACATTTTAAGTTTAATGGTGATGTTTACTAATTGGGTGATCCTCTTCTGCTACTGCTGTTTTGTTGCTACCGATGCTTGCTGTTGCTGCTTGATGCTGTAATGGCAGCAGTTAGCTGTCCGAACTGCTACCAGTTACTACCACTTAGAATTCCAAATACTAAGTATTGTTCTGATCTAGAATTCCAGATATCATTTCTTCATTAGAATTCCAAATATCATTTGTAATGTTCTAATCTAGAAAGATAGATTTCTTCATTTGTTTTTAAGTTACCACTATCAATGTTATAGGAGAACGATGATCGTTGTTTATTTAAGTGAAGGGTATCAGACTGCCATTCATTTTTCTTTCACATGGTGATCAGAATCTTGAGCAACTTTCATAAGTTTTAGACAATTTATGCTTTCTTCATTTATGCCTTCTTCATTTTTTTGGGTTCCAACTGCCAATGCCTTTTTTTTTTGGCTTTTCAAACAACTGTGGGCATGAATGATAAAGATTTTAGAACAATGGTTTTTGATTATCCCCAGGTGTTAGGCTACTTTTCAATGGAAGAGATGAAGCAAAAGGTAAAAATCTCTGGTTCATATATTAGGTTAGAAAGTGATCTGTAGTCTGTACATTTGAAAATTTCAAAATTTGATGAAGTGAATTCCATATTTGGAGTATTAGAGAATCGGTAACGTGATTACTCTTAACATATATTGCCAAAAAGAATTCCTTAGTGGCATTGTTTCAATAGGTATAGGAAGGATATTTAATGCAACAATTCCCGTATTCTCTCATTGTGCTAATTCCAATCACCAAACATGACTCTGTAACTGCTAAGATTGGGGAATGCCCTTTTTACACTTTCATTCATTCAGGTACGTTATCTCATAGAATTTGGCCTCAGCTATGAAGATGTTGGGCGACTATTAGCATTCAGGCTTGATGTTGGGCGACAACTTCAATACAACTGTGGCAGAATTATAACAGTGAATTGCCGATTAAAAAAAATGGACAATTTGGACATAAAGCAAAACTGCACTATGTTTACAACAAAACATTGATTCAAGAGAAAGCAAAACAAAGGCTAGCCCACTTCCAACTTCAAAACTGCACTATCTCAACTGAAAGCAAAACAAATTGGACAATTTCACCTTCAAATAGTGGTACCATTGATTCAAGAGATCAAATTTCAATTACAAGAGATCAAACTACACTATGTTTACAACAAATACCAATGAATACAGATTACATTCACTTAAGAAGTGCAATGATAGCCACTACCAAGGCTAGCCCACTTAAGAACTGAAAGACAATCACCATGTGTTTTAAATTAGCCATAGTGACTTCAATGACTTCAACACATGAATCATTCTTTACTAGTTTCACCTCTGGTGCAACATGTGGGTTGGGTTCATGACACCCAATTTGATAGCACCACTCCCAGTACTCGCATTTTTCTTTATCCTTTGGACACCTATAGTAGAGCCTTCCAGGATTCTTCTCTGACTCTGAAATGTGCACAGTAGCTCTCAATCCACACCAACATGTCTTGTTTTGAAATGTAGGGTGACGAGATTGAATGGTACTGATAAGCCCTTAATAGTGTAAATAATAAGGCTTATCTATCTCGTTCCACGGCACTTGCACGCGGTTTATACTTGTTTCTACTTGATTTGGCGCGCAAGTTGTGTTTTTGTTGGAAAGTAGGTAATCGGAGCAAAAAGGGCGTTTCCAAGGCTCCCAAAGATCCCCGGAAGAGCTCGGAGGCGCTATCAGGTTGAGAGAAGTCCCGAGCGGTCATTCCTAACCTCGAGCGAAGTGCCCATGCCATCGGAGGAGGCCCAAAGCAGCATCGAGGCAAGTTGCCCAGTCCAGAAGCACCAGGGATCGATCCCCCAATTCCCAGGGATCGATCCCCCAATCCAGTTTTGAGATCCAGGGGCACCAGGGATCGATCCCCCATTTCCCAAGGATCGATCCCCCTTCAGTCTTGGCAAATCCAGTAAGGCAGGGATCGATCCCCCTCTAACCAGGGATCGATCCCTCACTCCTGCGCGAGCATTTCGGTGGCATTTTTGTAATTATTTTGTTTTGGGGTATATATACCCACCTTTGTCCGAAATGTAGGGCACTTCCACTTTAGCACTTTCTCTCTCTACCTCCATTAAAGCTTAGCTCCCACCTCTCTCCTCATTGAAGTTTAAGGAGGGTTTTTGGGTACGATCCATTAACATTCGAAGCTTTTCGCCTTCATTAATGTTGTAAGGAATTTCATTCTCTTCGAGGATCTTATATTTATTTCGTGGTTAGTCAATGTTTGGTATTTTCTTCATGCTTACCCTTGCTCATTTCGTTTCTTCTTTCAATATGAGTGAGTAGTGTAGTAAGGTTGGGTTGTGGGATGATTAACATCCCGTGACCAAGGGTGTGGCTCGCTCTTCACTTGTAAATTCCGTTTTTCTAGCTTAAGCATGGGTCATGGGTGATATTATGTATCAAAACTTAGAGGTGTTAATCTTCTTGATCAAATGTAGGCAAGGGTTAGACCACTTGCCACATTTGATGCTTGAAGCTATGTCCCTCTTTGTGTTTGTCCAAATGAACCAAAAAGGACCCGAACCATGGTTAACACTTTTGTTGAAAGAGAAGAGTCGAGCTTACCTTTGTGTTATGGGTGTTGATTATCCCTTAACTTAACCTTTAGTTTATCTCCAGTAAGAAAAAGCCGTTGTTAGGTTAAGTAGCCATCTTTCCAAATCACTCAGTTGGCCGTCTCAACGCCGAATTTGGTTGGCGGCCCTAACGCTAAAACTCTCGACACTCGCTAATCTCCAAAGCAAAGTTATGGACGCACTCCCTGTGGAATCGATCCCGGACTTCCGGGTTGTATTATGCTTTCAACCGACCTAGCCCTACGCTTGGGGCAATCTTATTCTGACGCACATTAAGGTCACAAGCATTTTTGGCGCCGTTGCCGGGGAGCACTTTCTATTATAGCTTATATTGGAGGTTCGCCAAACCACTGTAAGTATCTCGCTTAACTTTTGCTTTACGTAGTTTATACTTAATCTAGTGGATACCTCTAACCTGAGCGTGTCTCTAACTTGAGGTTTAACGAAGCTAGCGTAAGTATAAACTGCCTTTTTACTTTCTGCACTTACTTTTTGAGGCGGCGGCATAGCCCCTCATTGTTTGCTGTTGTTAGGAGGTGGCGGCCTAGCCCCTCTTGTCTGCTTATTTTTGCTTTGTCAACTGTTGTTTCTCGAGGAAGGATTCTAAGTGTATGCGTGGTGGTCACCGGGGAGCCTTTCAGAGTCCTAATTCTAAAAGGTTTCACCGGTCTTTTTCTCCGCCTCGGCCCAAAACCCCTCGTCGGGTTAGGGCAAGGACACCACCACCCATAAGAACTCCTTTTGTAATAAGATCCCCTCCGAGAGAAACAATGGCAGGCAACGGTGGTGGAGGCAACCCGGGTGCGGCCGAAAGAACTATGAGTGATTATCTGAATCTGGCACGTACTACGCCGGCCCCTACCATAGTCCTTTCGGCCGCAACTGAGGCGAATAATTTTACGGTAAAAATGCATCACCTAAACTCAATGCCTTCATTTTACGGAAGAGATAAGGAATGCCCGTACACTCATATGCGGGCATTCGAGGAAATGGTTTCGACAATAGTTTCTACGCCTGCCCAGTTAGAGTCAGCAAAACTTAAACTCTTCCCGTTTTTCGTGAAGAACAAAGCCAAACTCTGGTTGAATAACATGAGGCCCCAATCGTTGGCGAATTGGGCAGATTTATCAAAGGCTTTTTACAAGAAATTCTTTCCCCCTCATCTCACAAAGGAGCTTATAAATCAAATCCAAACTTTTAAGCAAAAGGAGGGGGAATCGTTTTACCAGTATTGGGAAAGGTTTAAGGATTTGCTTAACTCCATCCCACACCATGGCTTTGAACCCTTTCAAAAAGTGGAAATTTTGTTAAAGGGATGCTTTCCGAGTACTAGACTTCTTATGGATAGCATGGTTGAGGGTGGAGTTATGGCTAAAACTCCTAGTGCAGCGTGGGACTATTTCGAAGAGTTGGCGGAAAAAACGCAATCCTGGGATTGCTCGGAACCCTCCGAGAGAAACATGCTTAATTCGGGATCGAGCAATCCCGGAAAATTTCAACTCAATGAACAACATGACCTTGCCCACAAAGTCGCCCAGCTTTCCCGCCAAATCGAAAATTTATAACTCAATAAAGTTGCGGGGGTGGCCTCGGTGGGCAAGGTGGAAGAATTTTGTTTTATCTGTGATGTTTCAGGGCATGCCACGGGAGATTGCCAAATGCTCCCCGCCGTCAAAGATATTCTCCAAGGGACGGGTCCAGTGGAGGTCAATGCCGTTAATCAACGGTTTGACCCTTATTCTTCAACATATAATGCGGCATGGAAGCTTCATCCAAATTTCCGGTGGAGTGACCCGCAACCTCCCGAACCTCAACAAGTTCCACAACAACAACAAGCGTTCCGGCCTCCCCAATCTCAAGGAGCGCCGCGGTTTCCCCATAATCAACAACCACCGGGGTTTGCACCACCGGGACCTCCTCATGGGCCAAATCAATTCCAACCTCCCAAGCGATCATGGGAGGATATTATGTCTTCTTTCGTACAAAGTCAAACAACTCTCAATGACCAAACCACTCAAGCATTGGGGGAAATCAATAAACAAATGGCCAAGTTGAATAACACAGTGGGGATGCTTCAACAAGAGAGGGGGAAACTTCCGACTCAAACCCAAGTAAATCCGCAAGGACAACATTTTGTGGGGAGCTCTTCGGTGCCTAGTCCCGAGCAAGCCAAGTCCATTACAACATTGCGGAGTGGCAAGGAAGTTGATAAAACCATTCCTCCCAAGCCTATCAAGCCACGGGTTACACCCACTGTAGTGCAAACTTCGGATGCTTCTATTGACTCACCAACCTCGGAGCAATCTCCCGTTGGTGAGCAAGCTCAAGAGGAAGAATCAAAGGCCCCCGTGTCCCAAATTCCGGCTCCTTTTCCCCATCGATTGAAAGTTCCGGCCCATGCCAATACGAACTCCGAGATTTATGAGCTTTTCAAGCAAGTGCGGATTAATATCCCGTTGGTGGATGCGGTCAAGCAAATCCCTACCTACGCCAAGTTTCTCAAGGACTTATGCACTCAAAAGCGTAAGTTGAACGTTCACAAGAGGGTATTGTTGACGGAGCAAGTAAGTTCAATCATCCAAACCAACGTGGCTCCAAAGTATAAAGATCCGGGGTGTCCAACCATTTCCATCACTATCGGGGGTACGAAAATTGAGAAAGCTCTACTTGACTTGGGGGCTAGTGTGAACTTACTTCCGTACTCCGTGTATGAGCAACTTGGTTTAGGGGAAATGAGACCAACGGCGGTTACCCTTCAATTGGCCGATAGGAGTATTCGTGTTCCGAGGGGGATGGTAGAGGATGTACTCGTGCAAGTGGACAATTTTATTTATCCCGTGGACTTCGTAGTCTTGGATACGTGTCCGGTGCCCTCATCTCAAGCATCAACATCAACTCCGGTTATTCTTGGGCGTCCATTCTTGGCCACTTCCGATGCCGTTATCCATTGCCGAAGCGGCTTGCTCAACCTTACTTTTGGCAACATGAAGATGGAAGTGAATGTGTTTAATATCGGGAGCCAAATGGGCGATGACGAGTGTGTGCATGAGGCCAACCTTATTGATTCTTTGGTCCAAGAGCACGTCAACACTTTCTTATACAAGGATCCGCTGGAACTATGCCTTATCGCCGAAGAGGCGACATTTCTAGACTCACCGGAGGTGGAGTACTTGTATTCTGTGCTGGACGTGGAGGAGGTATGCGGGACGGATTTTTGGTCTCCAAAATTTGACAAGTTACCGCCTTTATCAAGCAAGACTCTCCCTTCAAGCGTGCAATTTCCGAAATTGGAGTTGAAAGTCTTGCCCGATACTCTCAAGTATGCTTTCCTTGGGCCCGATGAGACATTCCCCGTTGTGATTTCTTCTTCTTTGGATGAGCACCAAGAATCTCAACTTTTGGAATTATTGAAGCAGCATACAAAGGCTATTGGGTGGTCAATTGCCGATATCCAAGGAATTGATCCTTCGCTATGCACTCACCACATATATCTCGAGGATGATATCAAGCCTTCCCGCCAACCCCAACGCCGTTTGAATCCGATTATGAAAGAAGTGGTCAAAGCCGAGGTCTTGAAGTTGTTGGATGTAGGAATCATCTATCCTATCGCCGATAGCAAATGGGTAAGCCCGATACAAGTTGTTCCTAAGAAATCCGGAATCACGGTGGTGGCAAATGCCGACAATGAGCTTGTTCCAACTCGGGTCACTACCGGTTGGCGTGTTTGCATTGACTACCGGAAACTCAACTCATGCACTCATAAGGATCATTTTCCCCTCCCGTTCATTGATCAAATCCTAGAGCGCGTTGCCGGTCATGCTTTCTATTGCTTCCTCGATGGTTATTCGGGGTACAATCAAATTGCGGTAGCATTGGCCGATCAAGAGAAGACTACTTTCACTTGCCCCTACGAGACGTTTGCTTATCGGAGGATGCCATTTGGGTTATGCAATGCTCCGGGTACTTTCTCACGATGTGTCTTGGGGATATTTAGTGATATGGTGGAGCGCATTGTCGAGGTATTCATGGATGACTTCTCGGTTTTCGGGGACTCTTTTGGAGATTGCTTATCGAATTTGGGGAAAGTATTGGAGAGATGCGAGGAAAAGAATCTTGTGCTGAATTGGGAAAAATGCCATTTCATGGTTACTCATGGCATTGTCTTGGGGCATATCGTATCAAAGAAGGGGATCGAGGTGGACAAAGCGAAAATTGACTTGATTGCAAAGCTTCCGACGCCTAAGTGTGTGAAGGACATCCGTTCCTTTTTAGGCCATGCTGGATTTTACCGGCGGTTCATCAAGGATTTCAGCGCGATCTCGCGGCCTTTGTGTCACCTCCTCTCTAAGGATGCTCTTTTTGAATGGACCGAGGCTTGCGAGGAAGCTTTTCAGAAATTGAAGTCAAGCCTTACTTCTCCTCCCATCGTGCGAACTCCGGATTGGGATCTTCCGTTTGAATTGATGTGTGACGCAAGTGATTATGCTGTGGGGGCCGTTCTCGGACAAAGGAAGGATAAGCATCCTTATGTCATTTCTTATGCGAGCAAGACTCTCAACGAAGCTCAAATGAATTATTCTACCACTGAAAAGGAGTTGCTTGCAGTCGTCTTCGCTTTGGACAAATTCCGATCGTACTTGGTGGGGACTCCTATCACGGTCTTTACCGATCATGCGGCCCTCAAGTATCTTTTTGCAAAGCAAGATGCAAAGGCTCGGCTAATCCGTTGGATTTTGTTGCTTCAAGAATTCAACATCACTATCAAGGATAAGAAAGGAGTTGAGAACGTGGTAGCCGATCACTTGTCCCGGCTTGAATATGATGACCAAACGGCCAATCTCCCCATAGTCGACACATTTCCCGATGAGCAACTGCTTGCCATTTCTTCGAGCCCTTGGTATGCCGATATTGTCAATTACCTTGTCACGGGGCAACTACCGGGCCATTGGAGCGCACAGGATAGGAGGCGGTTTCACGTTGAGGTGAAAAGATTCGTCTTTGATGACCCTTATCTGTTCAAATTTTGTGAGGACCTTATCATCCAACGGTGTGTTCCTGAAGAGGATCAACAAGGAATTCTAAAATTTTGCCACTCCAAAGAGTGCGGTGGCCATTTCTCTCATACTAAGACCATTGCCAAGGTGCTCCAATGCGGTTTTTATTGGCCAACACTCCATAAGGATGCGTATATTTTTTGCCGGACGTGTGAAGCTTGCCAGAAATTAGGTGCGGTGACTCAGAGGAACATGATGCCCCTCACCAATATCCTTATCGTTGAAGTGTTTGATTACTGGGGGATCGATTTCATGGGGCCGTTCCCGGTGTCTGATGGTTTTCTCTACATCCTCCTTGCGGTGGATTACGTTTCAAAATGGGTGGAGGCCATCCCGACCAAGACAAGCGATCACAAGGTGGTGCTTGCATTTCTCAAGGAAAACATCTTGTCGAGATTCGGAACCCCGAAGGCCATCATTAGCGATCAAGGCTCTCACTTCTGTAATCAGCCGTTCCAAGCGCTCATGGCAAAGTATGGGATCACTCACAAGGTGTCCACCGCATACCATCCTCAGTCCAATGGCCAAGCCGAGCTTGCAAATCGGGAGGTAAAACACATTCTCGAAAAAACCGTTAATCCAAATCGCAAGGATTGGTCACTCCGTTTGACCGATGCCTTGTGGGCGTATCGTACCGCGTACAAGACCGTCTTAGGCGCTTCGCCCTATCGGCTTGTATATGGTAAGGCATGCCATCTTCCCGTCGAGTTGGAGTATAAGGCCTATTGGGCCATAAAAGCTTTAAATTTTCGATTGCCCACCGCCGGCGCGCATCGCAAGCTTCAACTCAATGAATTGGAAGAGATACGGCGGGATGCATATGATAATACGGACATTTACAAATCAAAAGTGAAGGATTTCCATGATAAAAACATCCAACGGAAAAATTTTGAAGTGGGTCAAAAGGTTCTTCTTTACAATTCAAAACTTCACATTTTTCCGGGAAAATTGCGGTCTCGTTGGGTTGGGCCTTACGTTGTTCAAACCGTTTTCCCTCATGGGGCAATCGAAGTGGTGAACCCTTCCAATGGAAATGTTTTTAAGGTGAATGGCCAACGGCTTAAGCCATTTTTGGAGAATTTTGAAAGTGAGGAGAAAACGGAGGATTTGGTAGCTCCGGTGTATGTAGATGATCCTTTGTGTTAAAAAGTTCTCAAAATGTTTTCACGGGGAGCTTTGCGTACTTCTGGACTTAAATGTTTGGAAGGCCCGGCCTCTTCGGAGGTACCCATCATTGACTTGGGTTTATAGCTTCGCACGCCGCTATTCAAAAAAGTCGTGTACCCAGCTCCGGTTCGTAAGGGCAAATCTTTTGTGGTCCGGTATAGCCACCTGTGTTTCGCCTAGGGTGTTGTCTCTTTTGCTTTGCGACACCTTAAGCAAAACATGGGGAGAAAAGTAGTACCCGTTTAATCACGTGACGATTCGGTGGTTTATTATCTTGTACATAATATTTTTGTGCCGGGCTATCGCGAGCCGGCGGTTCTAATGTCTTTTGTCTCCCGTTTCGTGGTTGGTTCTTAAGCCTGATTGCAGGAATGTGCTTTGGAAGCCTTGCTAAAGACGGACGGTGATATGGACGCAAATCCTCCAACTTGGTCGAGGTATTGGGTGGTTGACATTCCACCCCGTCGGTACAATTTTTGTCTCTCTCTCCTTATTTTTCGTCTTTGTGCATCGAGGACGTTGCTCATTTCAAGTTGGGGGGAGAGTTATACTTTACGTTTTCGTTTTTCGCCTTTGCGTAGAAATTTTTAAATTTTTGTGCAAACTTCCCGTCTTGTAGTTGATTTGCTTGTTAAGTTACGTTGCATATGCTCGTTTTGCATTCGGAAGTGGCAAAAGACCGGTTTGAATGGACCAAATGTTGCTTTTGAAATAACCAACTCATTCTATTAGCAGGTTCAAGTATTGTGTGGATCAAATTGTGCTAAGTGCATTTGAGTCGGTTAAACATGTCAAGTGGAGGTTCAATTTTTGTTATATCCCATGTTTTTGAACTCCGTACCCGTAGTTTAGCAAATAAAATTCTCTTGTGCATGCTTGAGTACCTTTGTTTTCGTTCATGCATTTCTTTGGAGTCATGGGCGTATTTGAAAAATGACACAAGGCATTCTTTTGTGATTGAACCACTTTTTATCACCGTTGCACCATTTTGTATCCTAGTTCGAGTCCCCTCTCTTGTTGTTTAACCTAGGAAACCGGAGTTCGGAGGGTTGTTTGGAGTAGTGGATCGGAGCGTAAGTGATTTGGGGATGCGCGGAGGTGGTTGAAATTGATTCGGAAAAGGTAACCAAGGTTGGGCCATTGCAAGCTGAGAAAACAGAATGTGAAATCCAGGAGCCACCGGGATCGATCCCCCTCTGATCAGGGATCGATCCCCCCTGCCCAGCCGAGAAATCCAGTAAGCTCGGGATCGATCCCCCGACGGTTTTTTTAGAAAATCTGCAGATCTGGCCCACTTTAAAGGCATCTCTTCCTCTCTCTCCTCATTCCCACGAAAATTCTCAGCCCAAAACCCCTAACTCCATAGCCATAGCTCTCACTCTTTCTCTCATATCTCTCTCAAAACTCCACCAACTTCAAAGATTCTTCCACCAATCTTCAAGAAATCACCAAGGCTTCAAGATCTACCCATCTATTGCAAGGTTTCCTTCCCAAATCAAGGTAACCCACTTCTCTCTCCTCTCTAGTCCGAAAATTTCATATATTTCTCCCTTACCCACGTTTTTGCCCATCCCTCTCCCAACAAACCCACCAAAAACACCCCCAAACCTTCCCATGGCTAGAAACTCACTCAACCTCAACCCCTCTACCACAAATCCGAAAATTTCAGCCCCCCTCGTTTGGGTGCTCATGTTGTTAATGGGGGTTGGGTTAATTACAATGGTGATTGTTGGAATGGCCGGTGGAAAGAAGAAGGTCACCGCGAAGAGGGCGCGGGGCGGTGGTTCTAACCGGGCTTCAGAAATCGAAGAAGAGGAGGAGGAAATTGATGTGGAAATGGAGGAGCCCGGGGGCTCTCAACCGGTCACTAGGAAGAATTGGAAAAGCGGCATGGCCGGGAGGGGATTCAAGTGTGAGCGCCAAGTTGACATCAAAAGCTTGGGCACCGAGCTTTATGGCATCCCGCACATCGCCACTCAAGGTTTGGGTTTTTGGTTTAAGAATTTGAAAGGCTATAATAAGGCATGTGTGATTGAATTTTATCAAAATATGGTGTCGATAATGGATGGGCCTGTGAATGAAATGCGGATTGAGTCAATGATTGACAATGTGCGGGTGGTTTTGACCCTCACGATTATTGCTAAGTACTTGGGATACACCCGACCCCCACTTTCGACTGTGAACTACCCCCTTGGCGGTGGGGATTACATCGACCCGGCTATTGTGAATAATGCTTTGTACTCCGACATTAGCTTTTATGATGGTCACCACAAGCCGGGCCATTTTAAGAAAGAATTTCGCTTTTTGAATAAGGTTATCCATGCGAATTTATTCCCGAGAGGCTCCGAGCACCATCCGAGACAGAGGGGAGCGGAGTTATTGTTTATGTTCGCTAGTGGGGATTACGTGTTTGATGCTGCTTTGTGGATATTTTACCAAGTGTACAATTTCCAGGCTGAGTCCCAAAATTCAGCCCGTATGCCTTTCCCGTGCATGATAAGCAAGATTTGCAAGTCTCAAAAGGTGAGGGGACCGCGGTTTGCTCATCTTGAGCCACTTAGACCCGGGGCTCTCGATGCTTCATTTGTTACCAAGAGCAAGTCTCAATCCCACGATCCACCTAGTCCGAAAAGGAAAGGAAAAATGGCTGAAATGACCAAGACCCCCGGGCCCAAGGAAAAGTAAGACTCTTGGATAAAGAAGATGTTTTGCATGGTGGTACATTTGGTGAAGGAAAACCGGGAGTTAAAAAGGGAAAGGAAGTTGGATCGAAAGATGCTGTCAAGGCAATCCCACAAGGTGGATTGGTTGGTTGAAAGGCACCCGGCGGCGGCGGAGTACGTGGCCCCTCCGGAAGTGGAATCGGAGGATAGTGATGAGGATATTGATGAGAACGACGAGGAGCTAAATCCGGGAATTTTCCAAGGTGAGGGCACAGAGACAGTTTTTGGCCCTGGCGCGAGTGGTGGGGAAGATGATGTTTAATGTTAGCTGGTGGCGGTGGTAGTAGTGATGGTTTATTTTGTTTCCTTTTGTCGTTTTTAGTCGGTGTTGTGTCTTGTTTTCGAGTCTATTTTCCGTTTTTATTTAGTCGTTTGCTTTGTTGGTTGATGGCAGGATGAGTAGGGTAGTGTAGGTTTTGGTTTCCGATCATGGGATAGTGTACCCCAAGCCAGTAAAGACCGGCAACCATTTTGTCTAACCTATTCCTTTGAAACCCGTAACTCATTAAAAGCTAATTAAGTCCTTAGTAGATTTCGTGTATGCCTACGTTTTCCATGCTTTGCATTTTTGAAAACTTGTGATACTTAGTATGTTTTCCTTCCGTGCCTTTTTCTTCAAAGTACTTTGTGTTTTTGGAGCTCTCGTTTCGTTGCAAGCGATTTCGTTGATTGTCATGCATAACTTTTTGTTTCGGTTATTGCATGCAACCTTTGTGCTTGATCATGGGATATGTGTTGCACCGCTTTTGTAAATTCTCTGTTGAGCGTTGCCCTTGTGAGTTCTGGAACCGAGGCTCGGTGTGTTTAACTTACTCGCATGCGTCTTTAATAAAGTTTGTGAACTATGGTACTTGGCTGGCTAATGGAGTGGGTTGTGACCCTTCGTGGGAGAAAAATTTTAGACTTTTGTCGCTTCGATTAGTGTTGAGCATATGTTGTGTACCTTTTTGTAGCCGGGAAGTTTGTTTGTTACCGTGTCTCTCCTTTTTGTCGTTTACTCGGGACGAGCAACGTTCTAGTTGGGGGGTGTGATAAGCCCTTAATAGTGTAAATAATAGGGCTTATCTATCCCGTTCCACGGCACTTGCACGCGGTTTATACTTGATTTGGCGCGCAAGTTGTGTTTTTGTTGGAAAGTAGGTAATCGGAGCAAAAAGAGCGTTTCCAAGGCTCCCAAAGATCCCCGGAAGAGCTCGGAGGCGCTATCAGGTTGAGAGAAGTCCCGAGCGGTCATTCCTAACCTCGAGCGAAGTGCCCATGCCATCGGAGGAGGCCCAAAGCAGCATCGAGGCAAGTTGCCCAGTCCAGAAGCACTAGGGATCGATCCCCCAATTCCCAGGGATCGATCCCCCAATCCAGTTTTGAGATCCAGGGGCACCAGGGATCGATCCCCCATTTCCCAGGGATCGATCCCCCTTCAGTCTTGGCAAATCCAGTAGAGGCAGGGATCGATCCCCCTCTGACCAGGGATCGATCCCTCACTCCTGCGCGAGCATTTCGGTGGCATTTTTGTAATTATTTTATTTTGGGGTATATATACCCACCTTTGTCCGAAATGTAGGGCACTTCCACTTTAGCACTTTCTCTCTCTACCTCCATTAAAGCTTAGCTCCCACCTCTCTCCTCATTGAAGTTTAAGGAGGGTTTTTGGGTACGATCCATTAACATTCGAAGCTTTTCGCCTTCATTAATGTTGTAAGGAATTTCATTCTCTTCGAGGATCTTATATTTATTTCGTGGTTAGTCAATGTTTGGTATTTTCTTCATGCTTACCCTTGCTCATTTCGTTTCTTCTTTCAATATGAGTGAGTAGTGTAGTAAGGTTGGGTTGTGGGATGATTAACATCCCGTGACCAAGGGTGTGGCTCGCTCTTCTCTTGTAAATTCCATTTTTCTAGATTAAGCATGGGTCATGGGTGATATTATGTATCAAAACTTAGAGGTGTTAATCTTCTTGATCAAATGTAGGCAAGGGTTAGATCACTTGCCACATTTGATGCTTGAAGCTATGTCCCTCTTTGTGTTTGTCCAAATGAACCAAAAAGGACCCGAACCATGGTTAACACTTTTGTTGAAAGAGAAGAGTCGAGCTTACCTTTGTGTTATGGGTGTTGATTATCCCTCGACTTAACCTTTAGTTTATCTCCAGTAAGAAAAAGCCGTAGTTAGGTTAAGTAGCCATCTTTCCAAATCACTCAGTTGGCCGTCTCAACGCTGAATTTGGTTGGCGGCCCTAACGCTAAAACTCTCGACACTCGCTAATCTCCAAAGCAAAGTTATGGACGCGCTCCCTGTGGAATCGATCCCGAACTTCCGGGTTGTATTATGCTTTCAACCGACCTAGCCCTACGCTTGGGGCAATCTTATTCTGACGCACATTAAGGTCGCAAGCAGGTACTCATGTTGCTTGAACTGGTTATGACTGTTTTAACACAGTTACTGCACCCACTCACACAATGTCTACACACACTCACACTCACACAATGTCTACACACACTCACACAAATGTCCAACACAGCTAAAAACTAGAAGTAACTCATATTAAAAATTTAGAGAGGTGGTTTTGGCTCAGAAAATTTTCATCATAGCCAAATAAAATGGGTCAAATAAATGAAATGTTCAAGACACCACATTTTTAAGGCACTAAGGCGGCAACATTAGTTGCCAATTGACCATCTAATGTTTCAGGCCTAAGTACACATTGCATGTTAATTTATTATCATAGCCAACAAATAGAGGCAAACAAATCTGGAAATAGGGGCAAACTCTCCCAACGGCTTAGACAAAAAATTCGGGGCTCATAAAATTTTTATCATAGCCAAATAAAGTGGCTCAGATAAACGAAATGTTCAAGACACCACATTTTTAAGGCACTAAGGCAGCAACATTAGTTGCCAATTGACCATCTAATGTTTCCAAGCCTTAGAACACATTGCGTGTTAATTTATAGATAGATATATCAGTTCTTTTCAGGTCCAGTCGCCCGGATTTTCTTATGGTCCGAATTGTCTGTCTAAACCGTTGGAGCTAATCCAACGGCTGTGAACTAAAAAGGGGGGAAAAAGGGAATTTCGCTACATACACCCCTCGGCCCTTCCCCATTTCTTCGTTCCAGCCAGAGAGAAATAGAAAATGAGGCGACGATATACGAACAACCAAAGCTGAGAACGAAAATAATGAACAATCAGAGCTACGATCAGCCTTAATGTCCAACACAACTAAAACTACAAGTAACTCATATAAAAAATTTAGATAGGCAGTTTTGGATCAGAAAATTTTCATCATAGCCAAATAAAGTGGCTCAGATAAATTAAATGTTCATGACACCACATTTTTAAGGCACTAAGGTGGCAACATTAGTTGCTAATTGACCATCTAATGTTTCCAGGCCTAAGTACACATTGCATGTTAATTTATCATCATAGCCAACAAATAGGGGCAAACAAATCTGGAAATAGGGGTAAACTCTCCCAACGGCTCAGAAAATTTTCATCATAGCCAAATAAAGTGGCTCAGATAAATGAAATGTTCAAGACACCACATTTTGAAGGCACTAAGGCAGCAACATTAGTTGCCAATTGACCATCTAATGTTTCCAGGCCTAAGTACACATTGCATGTTAATTTATCATCATAGCCAACAAATAGGGGCAAACAAATCTAAAAATAGGGACAAACTCTCCCAACGGCTCAAAAAAATTTCATCATAGCCAAATAAAGTGGCTCAAATAAATGAAATGTTCAAGACACCACATTTTTAAGGCACTAAGGCGGCAACATTAGTTGTCATTTGACCATCTAATGTTTTTAGGCCTAAGTACACATTGCATGTTAATTTATCATCATAGCCAACAAATAGGGGCAAACAAATCGGGAAATAGGGGCAAACTCATAGAAAATCTTGACCATAAGAAAATCCAGGCGACTGGACCTGAAAACAACTGATATACAGATCAAGTGAACACTGATATACAGGCCTGAACAATAATGATACACTGATAACATTGTACACAGTAACACCAAACAAACACCACTTCAAAATTCTCTGGCCAAAATTAGCATAAGTCACACACGAAAACCAGTCCAAATAGCAACTGATCGAAAGTATTAGGGTTCAGAAAATCCATAATTTCTGGTATTGAAACTTTAGGGTTCCCAAAAATGCCTCAAATCAGATATCATAGATACAACCCCAAAATACTGTTAGGGTTTCGAAAATCAATCAATCAGTAGAAATCAGCCATCTCGAGATCGAAAGTGTTTCAAAGACCACACAAACAAATCACATAAATTAGCCCCTATTCTTCATTTAGGGTTTAGAAAATCGAAGATCTACTTTTAGGGTTTCGAAAATCATAGAGAACGAGAGAGTGAGTGAGAGACCTTAGGGCTGATCGTAGCTTTGATCGTTCGTCGTCGGCCATCCCGAGATCGAATGGTTTCGAAACCACACAAAAAAGCATAGAAATCAATTTCAAAATCACAGAGATCGAGAGAGAGAGACCTTAGGGCTGATCGTAGCTCTGACGTTCGTCGTCTTCGATCTCAGCTTGGGTCGTTCGTATACAGTCGCCTCCTTTTCTCTTTCTCTCTCTCACTCTCTAGCTGGAACGAAGAGAAATGGGGCTGGGTATGCAGTGAAATCCCCAAATCCCCTTTTGTTCCCTTTTAATTTCATAGCCGTTGGATCTCATCCATCCAATCCAACGGCTCAGACACAAATTCAGACCATAAGAAAATCCAGGCGACTGAACCTGAAAAGAACTGTATATATATATATATATATATATATATATATTTGGTATGTTGGAATTTCATAAAACTATAACAAAAAGAGGATCCGCATCGAAGTGCAAATAGTTCAATTACATAAACCAGACTAGAGAGCATAACCCTTAGTCAAGAATTTGCCAAACATTAAGGCTATCTAGGCTATCCCTTATCAAAAACTCCCATATGGAAAGGGGAATGTCAACTGAAACAATCAGGTTGTCATTCTGTTAAGCACCTAGACGCGCAAGATGGTCTGCACACTGATATGCTTCCCGAAAAATGTGGGTAAGAGTTGTGCCTGTGCGATTAATGAGATTTTTCGATGATATTTCTTTGAGGTGATTCTTAGTGGTGTCCTCGTTTATCATCTTAACAAGAACTAGAGAATCCGACTCCAACTTCACATTAGTCATACCTTTCTCCAAGATGGTGGTCAATCCCCTGACCCCTGTATATCCCCCATAACTCTGTTTCCAAGCTTGATTCTGCCTCCAGCTTTCCATATATAATATCCCAAGAGCCACTCTCCCTTTTCATTTCGGAATATACCACCAAATCCTGCCTTTCTGCTAACCTTCATTCATACCAATAGTTAGTCGTACGTCTATGTTAAGTTTTACATTGCCTGCACAAGGTGGTACGCAATTAAGTCGATGTGCTTTGAGGCCATCAATAACAGGAACGAGAGAGCTAGGAACACAAAAACTCTTTAGTACCAACCAAGCTGATGCAGTGCAACCTCTTTTTATGAAACTATTTGCAAAAAGAGATCACGAACTTGTTTATGTTAAAGATTATCTCTTTGAAATATAAACACATTAGAGAAAAGCTCTCAATTTTCATTAATTCAATCATAAACAACCAACTTGCTCTATGTCTTACAACTGAATTTATAATATCATATCATAGCAATACTAAAAAGGAAATAAAAATATTACCAAACAATCTAGTTCTTGGAGAATAAGAAACTAATGAAAATAGGAAAAAATAAATCAACGCAAATCAGGGAGCTAATTATTCTTGTTGTTCAAAAAAAAAGGGAACTAATTATTCTATGCTACCTATCCTAAATTATAAAATTCTTAACAAAACAATAAAATCAAAATAATGCATAATTAATATATATTCTTCATATTCCGGCTGCATCACAAGTCTAGCCAGATATATATAGAACCATGTATACATGGAGAAGGGAGACGGGAGACGGGACTGAGTTATTTCAAAAGGTAGTAGATGGTGGTTCGTGTGTATGTGTGGAGAGAGAGAGAGAGATAGAGAGAGAGAGAGAGAGAGAGAGAGAGAGAGGGAGGGAGGGAGGAAGGGAGGGAGGGAGGTGGGTATGGTGGATGGTGATTCGTGCTATGGAGAAGGGACTGAGGTATTTCAGAAGGTAGAGGCGGTGAAGAGGTTGAGGGATGCGATGGTGCCGGAGTTTTGTGAGTTGAATGACCATTGTGGCTGGGTTATTGGAATGTTGATTTATTTTCCAAAATAAAATTCGATGTTCTGAGTAGGCATTTTGCCTAGTGACTGCTGGAGATGCTCTTAGCCCATAAAAGTAGTGTTGGCTTTATGGGGGGTACAATCCACCATGTACTCGAGACGCCCCTGCTGGCACGGGGCAAGCATATTGGGAGGACTAACCGCCCTCACCCGTCGGTGCTGTATGGGCAGCATTGCGAAACCCCTCATGTCCATCTGCCGCTAAGTGTAGGGTTCTACGCTGCCCTTTAAAGATTAAGTTGCGCCTTCCCCTAACAGCAATTGCTTTTAAGTGAGTTGGTTAGCACCTAATCCAAAAAATGGTATGAGGTCACGGGTTCAAGTCCCAGGCTGGTGCTGGGGGGGAGATTGTTGGCTTTATGGGGGGGTGCAGCATCCACCCTATACTCGAGACGCCCCCTATTGGTGCGGGGTAAGCATATTGGGAGGACTAACTGCCTTCACCCATCGGTGTTGTATGGGCAGCATTGCGAAACCCCTCATATTCGTCTGCCGCTAAGTGTAGGGTTCTGCGCTGCCCTTTAAAGATTAAGTTGCGCCTTCCCCTAACAGCAATTGCTTTTAGGTGAGTTGGTTAGCACCTGATCCAACAAGTGTTATCAGAGCGAGGTCACGGGTTCGATTCCCAAGCTGGTTGTGGGCTCCCGCGCCCGGCGCGCTCGAAGAGTCGCCACCCGGATTTTTGAGATGGATGATCCGAGAAATCAGGAGTTTGTTTGAGAGAAAAAGGTTTTTGATTTAGCGAAAACGTTGAGATTTTGGATCCGGGAGCCACGTTACGAGCGGGGAAGGTTTTGTTGAATAAGTACCCCTCTCGCCCGGTAAAGACTGGTCTCTACTGAGCATTTTAAATGGGGGATTTAATATCATTTGAAAATTTTAACTTTAAAACATGTACGGGAAAGGGACACAGGATTAAATATAACACATTGGCGTGCTTGTGGTGCTAACTGTACAGTATGAAATGGATGAGCAATGTACAGAAAGTGAAATAACAGCATTATAGTAGACTGCCAAGATCATGTGAAACACCGCACGACAAACCGGATACATCGCATGGTGTAACTAAAACACCGTGCGGTATACTTGTCTACGCATTCCAGAATCAGTTTGCTCCTACATGACAAAACAAACCATAGGTCCGCAAAATAGTTTTTTATATTTTCTGAATCTCTGAAAAGTGATTTACGAGTCCCTTTTATTCAACTTATCATGTAAAACAATGTTAAAAGCTTTTTGAAATGTTAAAAGATTTAATAAAGTAAAAAAAATGACTTTTAACATGAAACTTGATTCTGGAATGTACCCGCACAGAAAAGTAACAAGCAGACTAAACAGAACAACACAAGAAGGAATATGTACAAGAAATGAAATAATGCACGGTGTAATACACTACGCCGTGCGGTGTCGTAAAACGCCGCACAATATAGCGTATCCAGTGCAGAAACTTTTTTTTTTGTGCTTTTTGAATATAAAGCTCGTTTGAGACCCAAACTCGGTATAGAAAGACCGAGAAAGGCCTCGATCGGCTCCCCTCAAAGCTAAATGTGGTTTAGCCCAAGAAAACTTGATTTATACCTTTTGATTGAAGCTTGGATGTGCTTGAAGATAGAGAGTGGAGGTTGATTTGGATTGAGTTTTGAGAGACTTGTGAGTAAATGAGTGTAGATAGAGAGAGAGAGAAATCAATTTGAGATTGATTTTGTAATAGACTAGCTTGTGGGTTGATGTAGAGAGAGAAAGAGGTGTGTATAGTGGTGATGGGTGTAAGGAGTTGTAGAGAAAGAATCAAGAGGGGGTCTTTTTAGAGAGAGAAAGTGAGAGTCTAAAAAATGGTAGAGTAACTTTATTTGGAGTTGAAAGGGTACTTCTCAACTAGAAGGAGGGTGTATTTATAGGCAAGAGAGCCAAGGATGAACACTGTAAAGAGGGGATGTGGCTTCTGGGCCGGATTATTGCACCTGCAGGCGTGACCGACAACTTTCTGCAACTGTCAAAACTTTTCCCCGAAACGCCGCGCGACATAAAGAGAAATGCCGTGCTGCATATTGAAATCTCGTGCGGTGGAGCAAATTTTTGGAATTTTCTAAAATGCCACGCCGCGTTTTGAAATGCCGCGCGGTTTTTCGAGACAGCTCAGCACATTGAACTTCGCGGGGGCGCTCCGGACACTCCCGAACTCGTATTTGGGCACGGTTCGAAGCGTTGGAAAGCTTGTCGAGTCCTCTTTCTAACCCAATTGGTTTCACTAAAAGGTGTTTATACATTGAAATGTGTGCCCATTTTACCCTCAGTGTGTCATGGAAAAAGTTATTTTTGACAAGGTAAACGCATTTTTCTCTTTTGCAATCGAACCGAGGGCCACCCTGTATGTTTAAAATGGGATTTTCTTGAGGTTAGAGAAGGAGTAACAAAGGAGCAATAATCCAAGCCTTGAAGGTATACTTTTCCTTATTTCATCATCGGGGGAACTTAAAGATTATTCGGAGGCCCAAATTGGGGTGTCTACACTGGTGCTAGGGGGAGATTGTTGGCTTTATGGGGGACAGCATCCACCATGTGCTCAAGATGCCCCCTGCTGGCGCGGGGCAAGTGTATTGAGAGGACTAACCGCATTCACCCATCGGTGTTATATGGGCAACATTGCAAAGACCCTCATGTCCGCTTGCCGCTAAGTGTAGGGTTCTGCGTTACCCTTTAAAGATTAAGTTGTGCCTTTCCCTAATAGCAATTACTTTTAGGTGAGTTGGTTAGCACCTGATCCAATAAGTGGTATCAGAGCGAGGCTCTAATTATTTTTGACTTAATTGTCTTAGGGTAAGATCTATGGCAACCCTTTAAGGTACCTTTCTTCCCGAAGGTCAATCAAAGAATAGGCCTCCTTTGTTTTGCGGGTCTAACTATAATTATTGGAATACTAAAATGTGTATCTTTATTGAAGCTTCTGATTATGAGTTGTGGAAAATTATTGTGAATGGACACAAACAACCTACTAAGATTTTGAATGGTGATGTAGTGACTAAAGATGAAAATGAATGGAATAAGAATGATATAAAATGTGTTCAAATGAATGCCAATGCCATGAACCTCTTATATTGTGCTCTAAATCCTACTGAATTCAATCAAATATCTACTTGTGATACCGCTAAAGAGATTTGGAATAAGTTAGAAATCGTGCATGAAGGAATTAGTCATGTCACGTCCTCGATTTTCAACATAAATAAATAAGTCATTTCAATAAAAGTTCTTCGCATAGAATAAATAGTACCCAAAAGAGTTCTCAACTATTTAACTTTACAAACAAGCCCCCAAGTCAAAAGATATACAACTTTGGCACTCCGGCCCCAAATAAGCTTAAGTACAAGTACAACAAGATATTTAGTTACAGACGATTTAGTCAATTGGAAATTTAAGGGTAATTAGTTACAAATCCATCTTTATCAAAAGAAAGTCATTACAAAGATGATTGAGTAACTAAATGAAATTAGCTTCCAAAAGTTTTCACATCCAAGCACATGATGCATGCAAACTATTGCCCAGCATTTGAACTTGAAAAGAAAGATTGGGTTGAGCTACACTAGCCCAGTAGGAAAATCTTTTACCAATTTTATGTGCAAATATGATGTCAAGTGAAAAGGAAAGAAGATAAGAGGATATAGTTCGATAGATGGATGACAATCAACTCATAAGCATGCCATTATTGCAATTTGATGCATAGATCACAAGACACAACAACTCTGACAATTCCGACATGACTCACTATCTCAAATCTCCACTGTCTGTATTTCCACTCTTTGCGTTATAGTTTAACACCTCGAGAGTTACCATATTGCCACCATTTGCGTTACGAGACCCACTTGAGTCACCGTATTACCACCCCTTGCGTTACGGGACTCCCTATCCCAACTTCCGACCCAAACAAATACTTCCTTACTTAATATGCAAACTAAGATTGTCTCATGACCACATTCATACATGAAACATCATATGTTATGCCAATAATGCCACCAATATGCCACAAATACTCTCAAGTAATCAATTAATCAATAAGTTACATTTTTAACGCGGTTTTAATCAAGTAAACTCTTATACATTCCTCACTAACGAAAGGCCAACGGGTCAAGGATATCATCGATTAATCATAGGGAGTCAATTGAACATGCTTGAGATAGGTTAGGAGGTGTCAAAAAGGTGTTAGAAGTGTCCGGGGTTCAAAACAATCGAAGTGGGAACAGCGAGAACAAAACTGTCCCATAAGGCTGTGGTATCGATACAGCCAAAATGGCCGTATCGATACAACATTCAAATCAGAAAGTTCTGAAGCTACGGTTTTAAAATGGTATTGATATGGCAAAAAGCCTGTATCGATACAGCGATTTCTCAGAATTTTGAGGGCTCAACGAAAACATCAACAACTATAGGCACAATTTTTACACCAAATCAACGTATCTACACATAAAGAAGGCAAAAAAATTCCTACCTCGCAACAATGGCCGAGATTCAAGCTATTTGGTCGAGCCCTAACCTCCACAAACTTCAAAATCGTCGAAAGCTTCCCTCCAAGCTTGACCCACAAAATTTTGAGCTCAAGAACGCGATTGGAAGGCCGAAGGGATGTTGATCTTTGAGGGTTTTGTGAGATGAATGAAGTTTTGAGTGAGGGAGCAAGAGAGAGAGAGAGAGGTCAGTGGAGAGAGGGAGAGAACGGATGAGAGAGAGAGAGATATATGGAGATAAATAATCCCCTACACACACACCCACTCTATTTATACTCCTATATTTTTAAATCACACTCACACTCCCTCGAGTTTCCATTCTATCACTTCTATCCTCAATCTAATTAACCACCAAAAAATCCATATTTTCTCAATTTTCCATTTAATAAACATTTCAAGAATTTAAATTATCCGGGTCTCTACACGGATTATGGTATATCTTGCATAATTAGCAAATTAATTTTAAAATTCCGCATTATACTACAACAAATTTGACTTTTGGCGACAAGAATTGGCGACACACCCAAAAATATGTTGTCCTTGGTTATGTATTGGCGACACACTTTGATGTCACCAATAATTTTCACATTCGGCGACAAGGATTGGCGACACAACAAAAATGCATCGCCGTTGGATACATATTGGCGACACATTTTTATGTCGCCAAAAATCTTCACATTCGACGACGCGAGGTGCGTCGCCGTTGGGTATGTATTGGCGACACACTTTGATGTCGCCAACAGTCTTTCACATTCGGCGAAACAAATCGCGTCGCCAAAGGGCAAATTTTTTGGCGAGATATTTGGTGCCAACAATCTTCGCAATTGGCGACACGAAGTGCGTCGCCGCTGTGTATGAATTTTTTCATCGGTACGAAAATTCATTATTAGAATAATATATTACGTTCGATCAAAATGTAACGATAAGAGATTTATTTAATTTTTGGCAGGAATGATTTAATCCCTCTTATGTAAAAGATAGACGGTTCAGATTTTAAAAAATAGCTCAAGTGGCCCTCGAGTTGTGCACTATAGGATTTTAATGCCTTTGGAACTACCGAATATGTTACGATCATGTAGTTGTCGAGATCATATTATCACCGATTTTGGTGAATGATATAATTGATAAGACGTTAAATCCTAACGGTTTAGATTGACCATTTGAAAAAATGAGCCAGCAACTACGTACCATTAAAATCTATACATTCAATTTACTTGTTTCTAAACCAATATCTTATGCTATAGTCTAATGTACAGTAGCCAGATGACCGCAGCACAATCACGACGATCAATACCGTTCATTTTGTTGTGGTTAGTGTTTTAATCATTCTCGTAAATTTTTAGGTCTATCGGGTTTTGAAAGCCTCTTCATCGGGACGCAAATTCATTATTAGAATGATATTTTACGTCCGATCAAGTATGTAATGGTAAGAGATTTACTTCATTCTTGACAGAAATGGTTTAATCCTTCTTATTTATAAGAGATAGACGATTCCGATTTTTAAAAAAAAATAGTTCAAGCGGCCCTCAAGTTGTACACTGTAGGACTTTAATGCCTCAGGAACCACCGAATGTGTTACGATCATATAGTTGCTAACATCTGATTATCACCAATTTTGGCGAGAATGATATAATTGATAAGACGTTAAATGCTAAAGGTTTAGATCGATCATTTAAAAAAATAGCTGACCATTACCTTTAAAAAGTATACATTGAATTTATTTATTTCTGAACCAAGGTCTTGTGCTAATCATTCTTGTAAATTTTTGGGTCTATCCAATTTTGAAAGCCCCTTCATCGGGACGTAGATTCTTTATTAGAATGGTATTTTTCGTCTGATCAAGTATGTAATGATAAGAAATTAAAAAAAAATATAGTGAACCCGTGAAATTAATACATAGATATAGTATCTACTCCCACCATCCCAATTTAAATGTTCCCCACGAATTTTTGTGCATTTTCACTTTAATTTGGTATAAGAAAATAAAAAAATAATATATAAAAATATTTTTTTTGGTTTGAAAATGAACGAAAATCCGTAGTAGACATTTAAATTGGGACGGAGGGAGTAGAAGAAATTAACAATCGCAAAAAGAAAATTATTAAAATACAATAACATAAAATGTCGTCGTTTCGAGAAGACCCAGTCTTTTTTCAGTCCAAAATACTTAAATTGCTTCAGCCAATTTGAATTTTGATAAGCATGAAAATTGTTAGCCCTTTGTGTTATTGTTCAAACCCAGTTTGAATTACCTCAATCACAATTATGAGTAAAAAGTTATGCCCGAAATACTAAGTAAATTAACTCTGATTGGGGGTAATTCAAATTGGGTTTGAACACTAACACAAAGGGCTACAATTTTAATGTTTATCAAAATTGCTAATTTTAATGTTTAAAGGTTCAAAATCACGTTCGATTCAACTTTAATTGCTATTTTAATGTTAAATATATACTATATATATTAGATATTCCAAATATATAATGAAAAGTGTGTATAGTGCAGTTGGTCAAAGCCTTGCGTGCAAAGGCTTGTGTAGTTGGATGACCCGGGTTCGGAACTCAGGAGGCGCAAGAAAATTGTATTTATTCGGCGACGCAACAATTGGTGTCGCCAATAGGCTACCTTTTGGCGACGGAGGTGTTCGCGTTGGCAAAAACTATTGTCGACATAGCAACGCCGACGGCATGCCGACGCAAGGACTTGCGTCGCCAATACCCGTTGCCAACGCAAATAAGCCTTTGCCGACATACTATTGTGCGTTGCCAGAACCGAATTTTGTTGTAGTTTACATGGATCATGGAAGTAGCGGATTGAAATGAGAGTAGCAGATCAAGGTTGGACGGATACAGGAATGCCAAAGAAGAGGTGGCCCCCCTCTCGGGTTGCTATTTGGACCAACAATTGGTATCAAAGCGAGGTCATGGGTTCGAGTCTCAGGCTGGTGTTGGGGGGAGATTGTTGGCTTTATGGGGAGCAGCTTCCATCCTGTACTCGAGACGCCCCCTGTTGGCGTGGGACAAACGTATTGGGAGAACTAACCACCTTCACCTATCGGTGCTGTATGGGCAACATTGCGAAGCTCCTCATGTCCGCCTGCCGCTAATTGTAAAGTTCTGTGCTATCCTTTAAAGATTAAGTTGTGTCTTCCCCTAACAACAATTATTTTTAGGTGAATTGGTTAGCACCTGATCCAATAAGTAGAGAGTATAACGTAAATGCATCCTAAAATAAGTTGGGGGCAAACCCTACCTTGTCTACAATAACTATGGTTCAAGTCTAGTTCATCAACACTTTCGTATACACAGGGAAATGCACGAGACAATATTCACAAGATCGATCATGCTGAACTAAAGTAGTTATATATTTAGTATTCATTGAGTGGGTACTTTAATTATATAGAAGGTATGGACCCAATACTGTTGCGAATGTTTAGAATAGCAGGTTGTACTGGGAGGGCAGTGGTGGTGGTGCACTTTAATTAAAGAAAGATGAAACCTATCCAAAGCCTCTCATGTCGCTATGCCCTATATAGCCATGGGACCGACCTCTCTCCATCTACGTATCTATATATATATATATATTACACACACAAGTTTTAGTAGTATATGTAAGAGGAGCCCAAGGTTCGACCCGGTTGATGGGTAGATTTGCTCCTCATATAGTTGATCAAGATTTTTGATTCTTGATATTAGACCGCAAGAAAGTAACTTTTTGTGAATTTCCTAGTCCCGGGACAAACGAATATCCTGTCTTTGACTGGACTGAAAAGGGAATTAGTTGAGATGCGCATAAGCTGGTCCGGACACCTCTGACAAACGAACAAGAAGAAAAAGTATTAGTATTATATTAAAGAGGAGGGGACCTTGGCTTCCAATTAATTCTAGCTAGCTAATGATCTATGTAAAATAATACAGTAGAACAAAGTTGTTTTAAGTTACAATTTGGTGAAATTTTCCAGGTGAGGACCATTAATGATACTAGTAATTAATTGTGTGTGTATAAATGTTAGTACATATACGAACACACATATCTGGTATGTAGTAGGAGTACGTATTAAAGGCGACCCATGGGTGCATAGGAGGAGGACCACCACACTCTTAGCTAGCTAGCTAGACCGTAGAGACACAATTACACACCCCCACACCCCACAAACATATGGCTGGCATCCTCATGATCATTTCCTCCTCGATCTGTTGGCTTTTTTGCCTCCTCTCTCTCTCTCTCTCTCTCTCTCTCTCTCTCTCTCTCTCGCTCGAGGAGGTCATTTGTTGGTCTAAAATTCTTTTGGGTTGACACCCTGGGGTTTGTTTTAATGACGGATACCCCGTCAAGTATGAGAAATAACAATGAACTCCATGTGATTTTTATATGCTTTTCATCGACTTCCCCGACCGACAATGAGTGAGACATCAGATGTAGTGTTAGACTTTATTACAATTTCATGTTACTCTATCTATTTTTTATAACTTTTAGTTTGGCCCCCTCAAACATAATCTCGTAAGACCAGATCATCACTCAAAACATGAGTGTCTTTGAGCAAGTTTTTGCAATATTTTAATGCATCGATCAAACTAACTGGTCAAGGATATAAACGGAGGATAAGTAGCACTATTCTCGAATTGTATTTTGGGATCTATGTAGAGTATCTACTACTGTATTTGAGTTTGTACTTTTTAGCCTAAAATGCTCACGTCTTAGTGCAGTTGATTGTAGTTCTTTTCATACTCATATTGTGATGAAATCGCTTTGTATGTGTTGTTTGGAACCATGAATAAAATTTTCGAAGTTCAAAAAAAAAAATTCAGATAGATTGGCATAGTTCTATCTAATCTATGAGGAAATAGAGAAAATCTCTTAATATTATTAGACTTGCATCTGTATTAACAGAACCAAACCCCACCTCGATTCAAAAATATTGCCAACAGAGGCGGTAGTTCAAAAAGATTTAGATTCTTTGATAGCACAGATCAAATATGATGCACTCGACAGAGTATGGTTTTGTTTAGTTGGTTGGCTAACTATGAAAATAAGGAAACAGAATAACGAAAAAATTAGAAAATTAGCAAATTTGAGTTAAACCCAAGTTTGAATTCTGGGAAAAAAACATATCATCAATGTTCATTAAGCTGATTTATTGTGGCCAAAAAATTACTGTACAAAATTACAAATCTTTCTTAGAATGGAAAATTTGCATAACTGAGAGTTCCCACTTTTTTTTTTTTTTTTTTTTTTTTTTTGCGATAGTGGATGGTTAGTAAATTTGTGTAAATTGTGATATTTGAGTGCCAGAAGGAGTAATTATTCAGTGGCGTGATGTCTCAATAATTTCCATAACTATATATTTGTATGAGGTACTGTTTGTATATACACTTGTTTTTTGTTTTTTTGATAACAGAGGAACAGCATTTATACACTTAATTGTAGACTCTATGACAATGTGTGGTGTTGACAATGTGGCTTATTTTTCTTGTGGAGATAAGCCATGTTGGATAACCGATACGGATTTACCAAGGTATACATAGCCTAGAATAAAAAAGAGTGTTCAAATTCAACCTATAAGTGAGTGCCCAATAACATGTTATAGGACTAGCAATACCTTGTAGGAGGTGTTAGATTAGTGGCACAAAAAGAAATGTGTATGGGTCGCATGGGACACAACTGTTATCAATCTTGGATCTCAATGCTAGTTACATAGGGATCGGGAGATCCTGCCAAGCAAGGGTGCTTGGCAGGGGTGCCGAGCGCATCTCGGCCGTCCAAAAGTGTTTTGGACGGCCCGGATGCAAAAGTACCGAATAGATTTTAAAAAAAAGAAAAGGAAAAGGAAAAAGATGTTTCGATCCGGACCGTTGATTCCGAGATGGACGGCCAGATTGGCCGCTCGGCAGGCACCCCGGGTCCGTTACATAGATACAGTAAACTATCATACAAACATAAAAACAATATGCGGTTTAGGGTACAAGTGTACGATCCAATTAAGGTTGCGATTGATAAGATATGTTATGAGTTTTATATTTCTCACTACCAGTTACAGTTATGCACTGAAATATCATACAAGTATCAACAATAAGTGATTAGCTACGAGACCTAGGATTGAGGTTGGTAGAGTTGGTTCTGGATTATAAAAAATACGTAATAATAATAATTGTTAGGTGAGTTCAATGCATTGAAAATGAAAGTGACAAGTAGAAAATCCGGAGGATTTGAATCCTCTCTAGGTTAAGCTCACTTAAGGCTGCTTGTGGGCCTTTTCTGAGAACACTGAAAACACTCACTTTTTAAAGCTTATTGAGAAAATCAATCACGCCAAAATCACATTGATCTGATTGATTACGAATGGGCCAATCACAAGCCTCAGACTTTGAGATGAGAAGTTTGGAACATCTTCCATCCACACATTAAACTGCCCTTTGACAACAGTGACGTAAATCCCTTTGTAAGATGGTCAGACAAGCAATTCCCTGCCTAGTGAACTGAATTCAGGCGATCACATTCAACATGCAATGATGCAATCGTTAATGTGATGCTACGACACAGTCAAAGATGCGCATATCCCTACATAGGCGTGTCCGAAATCGGACGATGCAAGTGAATACCACATGATTGTGTAAATGAGGCAGTAACTCCCCCATACAATCTCTGACAATAACACCAACCCCATTCTTCTTCCATGCTCCACCAAAATTAGCTTTGGAAAGTGTGCCTTCAAAATCCCAGCTTTTATGTATAAGCTGATAAAGAGCTAAATATGTCTCCAGAGCTCTACCAAATCTTTTTGCCCAAGTAACTAACCGGTAAAGACCGCATGCCACTCTTAACCAAATATAAGTCGGCATTAATTATAAGGTAACAGCTTTATGCCACCCCTTCAACAATCATCCTCTGTATTTGAGATTTTCATCTCTTTCGCTTCTGAATTTCTGCAATGCTAGCATCCATTACTTCCCCTGAATATGAAACAAAACCGCGAAATTTGAAGAAAAAAATGATTTACGAAGCATAAAATCCTCTGCAACCAAGTTCTGCATAAAAAGTCTTTTCTAGGAGTGCTTCGTAGCGCCCCCTTGGACATAGGAAACAATTGCATACATTAAACTAGGCTTGGGTGAGAAAAGTACATAGGAATGTAACAAGAACGACTCAAACGAGAGAGAGAGAGAGAGAGAGAGGTTTATTTTTCTAACTAGAACAGACATCTATTTGGAGGGGAAGAGGCAATTCATTTCACAACAATTATTTTCTGGTCAAAGGAGTTTTAAAGTGCTTCCGAATAACACAAGGAAAAATACACGTAAAGGCTATAGTACACACTGATACATGACAGAGTTTCATGAGCTTCACAACTAGACAAATTAATCGATGCTATAAAAGAAAATAAGGAAGGGGCTAGAATACAAAGGATGCACACTCACAAAGGTTTCCCTTGGGAATAGCATGTGTCACCTCAACACATATCAAATTGAAGCCGCTGCTTCCAAGCGTAATCGCTTGGGGCCTTTCTCGTCACCTTGGCTGCTGACACTTGCCACCATGCTCTCCTTGGCTTCCACTGAACACCTTTTATAAGGCTTAAACCCTGTTCGGCAATGCTTGAGCTTCCCAAGCCCGAGCTCCAATCTCAGCAATCCTTCTTCGCCAACTTTTTGGCCTCTCAATAATGCATTGGAGCTGTTCTCTGCAGGGTGAAGAATGGAACAAGTCCCCCACAACGGTGATGTGTCTTCAGCTTTCTCATCTGTGTTCTGCTTATCCTTTTCATTCATTTGATACCAATTATTCTCGGTATCTTGCGGAGGTGAAAAGCTTTGCGGCAATATTTGTCTAGAAAAGAGTGCTCGGAAGGCCAACCGCCCCTGCAAGAGACATTAAATTAAACAGAAAACAAAAAAAGCAGTAAATTCACGCTACGTTACATGCCCAGGTACGGGTGTAGAGTTATGTGTCCAAATGCCATATTTAACTTAATTTCATTTCAAGGACACATGTGTCCACAATTTTCATATACATGCTACAATAGTTTTTTCTGTTTAATTGGATAAATGGTATTCAAAAGGTGCCTTACGGGATTTCGTGCATAGGTAGAAATTTTATGCATATCTCAAGCTGAAATCAAATTACAATCTACGCATGCTACATGAATGTCAACTAAGCATGTTCAACACAGATCCCATCCTTGTCCGGCTGTCGAATGTCTGACATGGGTACGTTACCTATTTAAAACAGTCCATGTAACACAGAAGTCAGGAAGTGAAGCATGGAGCAAATATTTTCAGTTACCTCTTCAGAGACCTCCTTCCATGAATCATTAGTGCTGCTGGAGGGTCTAAAACGGCGATTACCAAAGTCACAAGCTGGAAGGCTTACATCAGCTTCTTTTAATTCTTCCTTATCATTCTCATGCTTCTCTAAAGCATCAGTCTCAAAATCACTGCCAGAATTGGAACCACAAGAAGAACGATCCACCGGTTTTCTGCCCTTCGTCTTGTTCGAATCGGGGAGCTCAGTTACCACTGCAGCGTTGTCCTGATTAGCAGCAGTTAACCCCGTTTTTGGTTTTGCACCTTCGCTTTCCCCAGAGTCAGATGACGACAAAGTCGGCGATTTAGAAGCTGAATTTTGTTCTTGCACAGCTTCAGAAAATTCCGTGTCCAGCTGTTGATTTTGCAAGGGAAGATCACGAGGAGTATTCTCTCTTTTACCGTTGGTGCATGTTGCAGTGGGACCTGCATCTACTTGAGTTGCTGTGACTGAAGCAGGAGTGCAGTTAAATCCATTGTGAAAAGGAGTGCACAAAGGTAGCAGTCCATGGGATGCCCACCAGGCAGTTGCAGCTGCTACTGTAGCGGCGACAATGGCTGCCATACTAGGAGGTGGGTCCGCTTGCCTTGATGGAAAACCTCCTAAAATACCAACTGGAGAATTTGTAGAGGCTTCAATACTAGCAGGAGGTGGCCAGAATGCAGCAGCAAAGCTTGCTGCCGCATGGGCAGCTGGGTTTTGCAACAAAGTAGATACAAGCAGACTTGAAAAGGCGGACGAAACTTGGAGGTATGTTTGGTAGTCACCTTGATTGTTGTGGACGGGGGTAGAAAGAGGATGAAAAGGAGGAAATGATTGATGAGATTTGATATGTTCAGTGGTTGCAGTTGAAGTTGCAGATGCAGCAGGATTTGTTAATGGGTTAGGGTTTCCTTGAATTCCTCCCATTTGGTGAAATATGGATTCTTGGTATGGCATATCAGGAGAGACATTTTGATTGATAGTTCCAAGGCTCCCATTTACAACATGCACAGGAACATGTCTAGGGTAATTATGTGCACCAAAATTTACAGGGTGGTTCATTTCTTGTGCTTTATTGCTTTGGACCGATTTCTCATGTGGTGTGTTAGAGTTCTCAATGGTTGAGGTGTCATTTGTTCCATTACTCTGAAACGTCTGCGTCGCAATTTGTTTAACTAACTTATGATTTCCTTTGGGCTCAGCAGTGACATAAGATTCATTTGTTTCATCATGGTCACATACAACCATTGGCACAAACTCCCTGAAAGAGCAAGAATTTTGGGGTCCCACATGTTTTTGCATGGAATCTTCGTTTGCCGAAGAGAATGAAGCACATGGAGCTTCTTGGAAAAGGGTCAAAACTTCAGAGCAATTGCCCCTGTCCTCGTCCACTGTTATATTTCCTGGCTTTTCATCTCCGCCAGGTTTCTAAATAACAACAAATAGGCTGAAGAATTTCAGAAAAAAATTCAAAAATACAAAAAAGCACATACAAGCAAATAGTAAATAAGAAATGGTTCCATAACTCACAAAACAACCCTAAAGAAAAACAGTGACAACAGAAAGTATGCAGGGGGGGACATATATACCTCAGGAAGGGGTTCTCTCTCCAAGTCCAGTAGTTGTTTACCAGTGAAGAAAGAAGAAACCGATGAATTAGTGCCATCAGTAGCTCCCACCTGGGGAGTGGCTGTTCCCACACCAGTCTTTCGAGGATAAGGATTGCTTGGTTTCCTCTTGGGGCGTGGAGGAGGAATCTCTATGTCAAGAGCTTGTCGTATTGGAACTCCTTTTCCAAGAGCTTCCTTCTCCAACTGGAGATCAAACTAAAATTGTGAGTATAAAAACAAAGTAGACGAATTTCATGCAGTAGCAGTCATATCGAAGCATGTCAACAAAACAATTATTCAATTTGTCGGCGTATGGTTGACTGGTTATTGTTATGAAACAAAATGTGTACTGTGAATTCAATGCAACTAATTAAGAGACTTTGTGTGTTAATGTGGGTTAAACAAATACCATATAGCCTGGTCTAGGGAATGTTGCAGAAAGGAGGAGAGTGGGACTGAGGACTGAGTCGGCTTACTTTAAAGACTAAACTCACTTTGATATGACTAATGTCTCCCAAAGAAGTCTAGAAGCAAGTGGAAGAAAGTTTCTTGAGCATATTCAGAAAGCACACCTATGACAGACTTAATAAATATCAATAGGCCAGCTTCATTTTCATTAGTGCTGAAGATTTAACACTAAACCTGCACAAGTTAACTATAAATTTCAGGAAAGCCTTTTACTTCTCAACAGGCCAATAGTACAGTTTACTTCTTGTCACAGAAAAGAGTCTCCATCAGCAGGCAAATGGCTCATTGAATGTAATCTTTGCCAGTTAGAGTGGTACTGCAACTGCTGAAATAGATCAGTTTTCTTAACCTTAAGCACAAAGTAATATTTTCTTGTAAATTTATTAGTACTTCGCAGGATTCAAATATTTGACCTCCATCCAGCATGTACCTACCTTGAAAACCCCATCTGAAGGGTTCATCTTCTGAGTGTGAAACAATTTCGAAGTGGGTCCGTGGTCTACATTTTTCTAGTATGTTATGTTTACTTCTGGTACCTATATTCTTTCATGGGTTTTATTTTTACTCAAGGCTCACTCCTATCAACCAACAGTTAATCACATTTGTTTATGAATACGTCAACTCAACTAAGTTTTCGTGGAAAAACCAAATTAAAGTTGCATAGTCCAGTTCCAATGTTTCATGATACAGTTTAACCAAAACTTGGGTGATTTGACCAAGCAGTACTGTGTGGCCAAACCAGCCCCACTTTTCTAGATTGAACAGATGAGTCACTTCAAAAGCATAACCAATAAAAGAAACAAAAGGAAGAAATAAGGCAAATTCAGGAGTCATGCATAGCAATTCAGATATGAATGCCAAGAATTCAAGTATAATATAGTGGCCTTAAAATGCTACTTGTGGCATGCAGGCATGATCAAGGTAATATGCAACTACTGGTGAGCTGTGAGTCAGCTACAAAAGTTTATCTTGTGTGGAAAAAAGCTAAACAGATTGTGAACCAGTGATAGTAACTCAACTATGTCAGTTCAAATGATCTATTATTTGGTTTTTCTGGTTTCGCAAAAACCATATCAAAAGAAACTGATCTTGAGAGTACTGCAAAGCTCAACCCAGATGGCAGTTTAGCTCAACCCAGATGGCAGTTTGGTACTCTTGCATTGCAGAAAATAGGGATGTGGGGAAATAGAGATAATTTGAGTGCCACTTCTATCGCGTTACTCCCTCCATTCCATATTGATAGTCAGTCCGAAAAGTTATGCTATTTTTCAGGTCAAAAAATAAAGCCCTTCTATGCATAATTTTTCAATTTTTTTCAAATCAAATTTTTAAAGATCTTCAAATTGGTGTGGAAAAAATTGAACATGTGTATGCAAAAGTGATTTGTGCTTTCATATGAAAAACGGCACAACTTTTCTTTTAAGGACTATAATTATGGAACAGAGGAAGTAGTACTTAAGAAAGGGGTAGCATCGGATATTAGAGACTTCCAACCTATCATATTGCTGGGGACCATTTTAGAAAATTATAGCTCACCTATAAAGCACCGATATTCTAAAATGGTGTCGCACCAGTATCTAGTACGGATACGTGTCTAAAGATTGTTAGGGACCACTTAGCAAATTATAGCTCACCTATGAAGCATAGATTCTCTCAAATGGTGCAGTATGAGTATCTAATACAAATATGTGCCCGAAGTGGCCCAATACATATCAGGAACAACCAAATACATATCTAGATTGCCGCTCAAAAAAAATAATACATATCTAGATTTTTATTTTTTCATTACCACATGCGGTTCAGATATGGTGGGGATCGAGGAAGGATACAGTGGGATTATTTTGTATATGCCGAGGACCAACACACAATTTTTAGAAGAATGTAGTAGGATCAAATTGCAAATAGCAATTTCATACAAATGAAACATATTACAACGTTATATTATGTCAATTGTTGCTGGAACGAAAAGCCCGAGCTCTCTTGAAAACTCTATAGGCAACCAGCAAAAAAGGGTTTGTCATCAAAAAAGAATCCAGCTCCACCAAAATAAAAGTGCAAATATCCATATGTGTCGTAATTTTGCAAAATATTTCTCTCTTTATATGTGGAAAACTAGAAGATATAAATTATAAACATAGGCATATGCTGGCCATTCCTGTATCCTGTTTACCTTTTTCCTTTTCTGTACAGTTTTTTATCATAGTTCTCCTGGTGATAGTTTAACATGTTCCATTTTCCCATTCCCTATGTTGAGTGCTTACTCATGACTTGTCCCTTTTTTCGTTTATTTTTCCTGGTCGAATTCAACTCTCTTCTTTTTTTATATCTAGGGTATCCGATTTTTTCGTTTATTTTCCTGATCGAATTCAACTCTCTTCTTTTTTTAGTATCCGAGCCAGCTATCGCTCACCTCGACTAATCCCCAGAAGACCAATCCCACAGTCCGCAAGCGGGTGGTTGAATCCAAGTATACCATCCTTGAGTTTGATTTTGAGCTAAAGGTGCTCTCAAAAACCACCAAGGTCTTCATGAAGTTTTAGTCGATGTTTGGCTTTACCCTCGGCTCATATTTATAATCAGAAGGTCCTAAGGAGAAAAACAAATATGTTTCGCCCGTTTCTCAAATCAGAGAACTCAAAATCGCTGCCTTCTGGTCGAGCTGCCAAAACACTTACGCTGCCATGTCGAAAGCCAAAACTGCACAATCTGGTGAAACTTGTTAAGTTACCAGTAGTCCCAAAAGCTTAAACGGTTAGGAAATGGGCCCAACAATGAACATCAAGCTATCTAATACCCTCCCTCACGTGCAACCCCATCTTGCACGTGGAAGATTTAAACTTTCATAGAAAGAGAGAAACTTAATACGAAGGGGAGAAGCAGAATGCATACGGGAGACAAATGCAAACAAAGAGACTTGAACCCAAGACCTCTCCCAACCAGAGCTCTGATAGCATGTTAAGTTACCAGTAGTCCCAGAAG